>JALGBA010004235.1:0-427500 GCA_023970755.1 Azemiops feae
GAGCTACAACAGAAACTTTTTGCAAAGGAAGATGTATCGTTCCAAGACGCTCTGAGAGAGATTGCAGCTGAAGAAGCTGCAGGCGGTGCTGTGAAGGCCCTGCGGCTCGCCCGGAACCCCCCAGCGGCGGTCTCAATCCATCAAGATGTTGCTCGAGAGGCATCCGAATCGGATCCGGAGGAAGAGGTGGACAGGCTTCAACAGGCCGAAGTGAAGAAGCCTCAAGGGCACAGAGAAAGAGCGGCAGCATGCCTTCGGTGTTTCGGCTGTGGAGGTCGCCACAAGCGAGCTGATTGTCGGTTTCGCTCCGCTACCTGCCGGGCATGTGGCAGGCAAGGCCACATTGCATCCATCTGTTTGGGTCACCAGAAGGAACGGTCTACAGTAGAATTACCTCTGAAAGGTACCAAGGTCCCTAGCCAAAATAGGGTGGGCTTCTGCATGTCCCGTAGGGGCATTTTCAAAACAGGGGTTCACAGGCCCCTAAAAAAGAAACTTTGCCTTGACGTGAAGTTGCAAGGGGTTCCCTTGTCGATGGAGCTGGACACCGGGTCCGCTCTATCAATCATCTCCTTAGATACCTTTAATAAGGTTTGCCACAGAAGTGGCCTTCGAGTCAAACTCAGGCCTTCAAATTTAATCCTCACTGACTTTCAAAATTCGAGGGTCAGCGTGAAGGGGGAGGCCACAGTCAGAGTGCTGCGTAAGAGTTTTCAAGGACTGCTAGATGTGGTGGTAGTTGGGGGTGATCGCACGAGTCTTATAGGACTCGATTGGTTCGAGGCCCTTGGGATCCAAGTGACTGGGCTGCACAATCTGCAAACGTCAGGCCTTGCAGATGTGTGCAAGGAGTTTGTGGATGTGTTCAGTGCAGAGCTTGGTTCGTACAAGGGGCCTCCCATTGCCTTACGTTTGGACCCAGCCATCACACCCATTAGAATCAAGCCCAGAAGGGTACCTTTTGCCTTGAAAAGCAAAATAGATACAGAGCTGGACAAGCTGATCCAGCAAGGCATTTTAGAGCCTGTGGACTCTAGTCCATGGGAAACCCCTATAGTCACGCCACTGAAAGCCAATGGAGAGGTCCGGATTTGTGCGGACTATAAATGTACACTTAATAGAGCATTGCAGCAGCATGCCTATCCGGTGCCAGTGGTGAGCCACATTTTGGCCTCCCTCAAGGGGGGGCGGATCTTTGAAAAGTTGGATTTGGCTCAGGCCTATCAACAGTTACCTGTTGATGAGGCAACGGCTGAGGCCCAAACAATTGTGACGCACCGGGGAGCATTTAAGGTAAAAAGGCTGCAGTTTGGGGTTAATGTAGCCCCTGGCATATTCCAAAGTGTGATGGAGCGAATGCTCCGTGGTATTCCAGGGGTCTGTCCCTATTTTGATGACGTCCTCATCGCTGGGGAGTCATCTGTGAGCTTAGCTGAAAGGCTGAGAGCTGTTTTGCTGCGTTTCCGCCAAGCAGGGCTGAAGCTGAAGCAAAACAAGTGTAAAATTGGAGTCACCTCCATTGAGTTCTTGGGATTCCATATCGATGCTGAAGGCATCCATCCTTCGGAATCCAAGCTTCAAGCGATTCAGCAGGCCCCAAGCCCCCAGTCAAAGAGTGAGCTTCAAGCCTTCCTCGGGCTGTTAAATTTTTACCATTCATTCCTTCCCCACAAGGCTGCAGTGGCTGAGCCGTTACACCGGCTCTTGGACAAACAGGCTCCATGGAATTGGACGGAGGTCCATGAAAGGAGTTTCACAGAGGTCAAGGCCGTGCTCTCTTCAAATGCGGTATTAGCCCATTTTAATGAGCAATTGCCTGTGTGCATATCCTGTGATGCATCCCCTTATGGGGTTGGGGCTGTACTGAGCCATCTCAAGGCTGATGGGACACAAGTCCCTGTGGCCTACTACTCTAGGACTCTCTCATCTGCAGAGCGTACTTATGCACAGATTGATAGAGAAGCTTTGGCAATAGTGGCTGGAATAAAGAAATTCCACGATTTCTTGTATGGCCGCCATTTCACGGTTTACACAGACCATAAACCTTTGCTGGGTTTGTTTACAACAACAAAACAAACCCCACATATTATATCTTCTAGAATGCTGAGATGGTCAATTTTCTTGTCAGCATATGACTACACCCTGGTTCACAAACCAGGTAAAGAAATGGGCCATGCAGATGGTCTCAGCAGATTACCTCTACAGCAGATAGAGGCAGATCCTGCTCCTGCTCTTCACATTCTTTCCATTCAGGAATTGCCTGAATCTCCCCTCAGTGCTAGGGACGTGGCTGCAGAAACTGCCACTGATCACACGCTTACACGCGTGCTGACATGGGTGTTGTCAGGATGGCCTGACACGTGCCCGGGTGCAGAATTCCAAGGGTACTGGCAAAGGAAGCACGAGCTTTCTACTTTCAAGGGGTGTCTCCTGTGGGGTAGCTGGGTAGTCATCCCGGCCTCATTGAGGACTAGAGTCTTGCTCTCTCTGCATGAGGGACATCCGGGAATAGTCCGGATGAAGGCACTAGCACGTAGCCACTTCTGGTGGCCTGGGCTCGATAAAGAGATTGAGGCCCAGGTGCATGGGTGCCAAGTCTGCCAACAGTCAAGGCCAGAAATGCCCCAGGCCCCTGTACATAGGTGGGAGGAGACACATACACCATGGTCGAGGGTACACATTGACTACGCTGGGCCCTTTCAGGGGCAATTCTTCCTTCTCCTCGTGGACAGCCATTCCAAGTGGCTAGAGGTCGTTCCTGTTTCCTCCACTACTACTGCCAGGACCATCCAGGTGTTGAGAGGCATCTTCGCCTCACATGGTCTTCCAGATGTCCTTGTCTCAGACAACGGACCCCAATTCACATCTTCTGAGTTTCAGGGTTTCCTTCAAGCCAACATGATCCAGCATGCCACATCTGCACCGTTTCATCCAGCTTCCAATGGTCAAGCTGAGCGTATGATGTGTACTACCAAAGATGCTTTAAAGAGAATCACTCATGGAAACTGGCATCACAGGTTAGCTGACTTTCTTCTTTGTCACCGCACTACACCTTGCACTGCCACTGGGAAAAGCCCAGCTGAACTCCGCTGGGGTCGCAGACTCATCACTAAGCTGGACAGGTTGCACCCTGACCGGGTGGCTTCACAGGTGTCACAACTGCGGGCACCTAGGAGACTACAGGTGGGTGATCTGGTCTGGGCAAGGAACTATGGACCTGGACATCTCTGGGTGACAGCAGTGGTATGCAAGGTCTCTGGGCCACTGTCATATGAAGTGGCCTTGGATGATGGTCGTGTGATCAGACGTCACATTGACCAACTGCGCTGGAGGTTGTCCAGCCACTCTTCTGCCCCTGGCTCTGCTCTGGAGGGGGAGGAGGACCACAATTACGATTGTGGATCACAGTCGCCAAGGTGGACCTTCAAATGTTCCTGCACATGTTCCTGAAGGGGGTTTTGCCGTGGAGGCGGCTCCTGACTCTGGCACAGGCACCGGGTCTATGGGACATTGCTGTCAATCGACTACTCAGGCCACTCCAGCTGCTGATCTTGGGCTCGAAGGACAGTGTTCCCAAGAGGGGTCCATTGTGGATTTGGGGAATTCCACCCCACCACTGGACTTGGGGAACTCTACCCCACCAAGGAACTCTGGTTTGGGTTTAGCGGATCCAGCCAGTCAGCAGTCTGGAGGGTTGCCTGGGTCTTGGGGGCATCAAAGTCCTGGCTTGCCTAGCCCAACAGGCGAGGTGGCACGCCAGGCACCAACGCTGGCTCCAAGAAGGTCAGAGAGGGCCAAAGGTCCACCCAAGCATCTAAAGGACTATGTGAGGTTCCTGTCAAGTATTAGGGAGGCTTACTAGTTCTCTAGAACTCTGGACACTCATAGAAGGGTGTTCTATTGATAACCTGAAACAATATGAGGTATAAGGGTCTGCCTGTGTGCAGGCATAATTGTGTTAGAATTAATCACATGATAATTGAACAAAAAAACATGTATATGTAGGTTGTTTTAAAACTATAAGTATTCACTTATTGTTTTATCCAAGGGGGGAGGGGTGTTATGTCCTGGGACTGCTGAATGACTCAGCAGGCTCAGGAGGCTGCAGAAGGCCCAGGCAATCCACGTGGTTGCCCGGGACCAGACAGGCTGTCTCCAGCCTTGTGTGCATGCGCAAGGCGGGAGACTAGCCTTGCATTGATTGGTTGATGCTGTCCCTTGCAAGGGGCTATAAAAGGCCTTGCCACCATTTTGTCTTCTGTTCTGTTCGTGATCTCAATAAAGACTTGTGTTTGTTACTCCTGCCTCGCCTCGATGTCTCTTCGGCTGAAACAGAACATAAACCATTCAGGAAGGTTAAAGCTAGAAGATTAAGAAGACAAAGACACCTAAAATCTACATTCCCCACCCAAACTCTAAGACAGGACATAATAGGATTAACCCACAGATGCCAAAGGGACACAAGTCAAAATACATGACACAGGAAATACAAAGCCTCAAACAGGAACAGGAAACAACCTCAAGAGCCCCAGAGGGTATAAAAACCAACTCCCTACATGTGCTCTCTCTTTTCTTCCAGAGCCATCTTTCTATCTGGCTCTCATCTTCAGTAAACTGCAACCTTCTTTCTAAAGCAGTCGCCATGTTGTTTATTCCCGGCTTGGACTGAACCATGATGAAGACTTTTCCTTCAACAGTTTATATACAAATGGCTTGTCCTGTCCATTTTGGTGGGAGTAATCTTGGTGGTTCCTTGATTTGGCTGATGTTTACTCATATTTTGTTTGTCTGACTGATGGTGCATCAATGATTTTACCTAGTTGGGTAATAAAGTGTCTGCAAAGCAACAATCAAGCTTAGAGAGTACCAAAGACCCCATAGTTCAACCCTGTGCTACAGATATACTCTTTCATCGAAGCATCCTCTCTTGGTTAATCACACATGACCTACTTCCAGGGATAGCCAATGCTTTGCAGCATAATGTGATGGGAGTTAGTTAGACATAACAATATTGTATAGTGTGTGAATTCAGAGCTTTTGAAATAAGAGATGATAAGGAATGGCGGATTGGAGAACAGGAGGGAAAGCCTGCATTTCAAACTAATTGGAGAATGTGATTTATGACTGTTAATTAGAGGAGGGAATTGTGTTTGATACTGTGTGCTAAGGGGAAGGGAATCCAGATTTTGGCTTCAACTATGTTAGTGCCGAAGCTATGCTACTCCGATAAAGATTCTTTAAGGTAAACAAGGCCTCGAAGTTCTTTGAAGAGTTTCATCTGTCGGAATCATGACACATAAACTATCCTTGATTAGCTGTTCATTTTGATGGGAGTGTTCTTGGTGGTTTCTTGATTAGCTGGTTTCTTGTTGGATTGTTTGTTTGAGTTGGTAGTTCTTTGTTTGGGGCATTGTGTACTGCTTGATTGTTGTTCTAGTAGTAATCTTGGGTTAATCTTTGCTTATCTGGGAGTTGATTGCTGGCAGAGGCCTTTCCCCACCTCCTTTTTGGCTTTTTGATTGCCTCTTCTGAATGGTATTAGATGTTGTTTATCTCTATGTGCCTGTTGATGGCTGATTTTTCTGACTGCCAGGCTGCCAGGAGTTCTTAGCATTTTTGGACTCAGCCTGCTCTCGGATGCTCACTTTCTCAGTTGAAACTATGGTGAAGTCTGTCCATGCATGCAGCAATTAACTAATTTTCATCATGTCTCCTGACTGCTAGTTGGTGTTTATTTGTTTAAATTAAGAGCCTAACATTTTGATTTAATTCTGGCTGTCTGTTAAGGAACTTTGATGTGAAGGGAAGCAGGCAGAGACTTTTTTTTTTCTTTTGCAATTATTGTCTACAAATGCAAAACACCTCAACCAAAGCATCACATTGATGAGGCCGAGTGGGGATAAGGAAGGATCACCAAATGTTTAAAGACTACAGGTAGTTCTTGACTTACAACAGTTGATTTAGTGACCGTTCAAAGTTACAACAGCACTGGAAAAAGTGACTTAGGACTGTTTTTCACATTTACAACCATTGCAGCATCTTCATGGTCACATGATTAAATTTCTGGTGCTTAGCCACTGATTCATTTTTATGACAGTTGCAGTGTCCCGGGGTCATGTGACCTTCTGACTGGCAAAATCAACGGGGAAGCCAGATTCATTTAACAACCGTGTTTCTAACTTAAGAACTGCAGTGATTCACTTAACGGTAGCAAGAAAGGACGTAAAATGGGACAAAACTCACTTAACAACTGTCTCACATAGCAACAGAAATTTTGGGCTCAATTGCGATTGCACGTAGAGGACTACCTGTGTTTTAGAGATGAGCATGTTCTCACATAGATTTCATGCTTTAGCTCTTTTGCTTCATAGCAATCAACAGATGTTAACCATTCAATGGTGAAATTCAATAGTGAAAAAAGCAAGGTTCTACATTTAGGCAAGAAAAACCAAATGTACAGGTATAGTATAGGTGGTACCTTGCTCAATAGTAGCAACTGTGAGAGGGATCTCGGAGTCCTAGTGGACAATCCCTTAAAAATGAGCCAGCAGTGTGCTGCAGCTGCCAAAAAAGCCAACACAGTGTTAGGCTGCATTAACAGAGGGATAGAATCAAGACCACATGAAGTATTAATACCACTTTACAATGCCTTGGTAAGGCCACACTTGGAATACTGCGTCCAGTTTTGGTCACCACGATGTAAAAAAGATGTTGAGACTCTAGAAAGAGTACAGAGAACAGCAACAAAGATGATCAGGGGACCGGAGGCTAAAACATATAAGGAACGGTTGCTGGAATTGGGTATGTCTAGTTTAATGAAGAGAAGGACGAGGGGGGACATGATAGCAGTTTTCCAATATCTCAGGGGCTGCCCCAAAGAAGAGGGAGTCAAGCTATTTTCCAAAGCGCCTGAGGGCAGGACAAGAAGCAACGGATGGAAACTAATCAAGGAGAGAAGCAACCTAGAACTAAGGAGAAACTTCCTGACAGTTAGAACAATTAACCAGTGGAACAACCTGCCTCCAGGGGCGGTGAGTGCTCCAACACTGGAAGTTTTTAAAAAGAGACTGGACAGCCATTTGTCCGAAATGGTATAGGGTTTCCTGCCTGAGCAGGGGGTTGGACTTGATGACCTCCAAGGTCCCTTCCAACTTTATTATTACTATTACTATTACTATTACTATTACTGTTACTGTTATTGTTATTACTATTATTACTATTACTATTATTATTACTATTATTATTATTACTACTACTATTATTATTACTATTACTATTATTATTATTATTACTATTATTATTATTACTACTACTATTATTACTATTACTATTATTACTATTACTATTATTATTGTTGTTGTTGTTACTATTGTTGTTATTACTATTATTATTATTATTATTATTACTATTATTATTACTACTATTATTATTACTATTATTATTATTATCATCATCATCATCATCATCATCATCATCTTCCCACTCTGGTTTATGCAGGGGCACACAAATGAGAAGGAAAGCTATCACTTTTATTTTTCAGCTTTTCCCCCCATCTCATCTGGAGACTGTTAGTACCTTCATCCTCTAAGTAGGTCAAGCGATCAGGTGCTTCCTTCCAATTTTAGATATTATTTTTTTCCTGGTGGCATTTTTGCACAAAACATTGCGCCCCCCCCCCCCAAAATGCCGCACATGTCAAAATGAACTGCTGGATTTTTCTTTGATAGGGATAACAATAATGAGAGCTTCAAAAACGGGAAGCCAGTTAGATATTACCACTATGTTCTTTTAGGACAGGGGTGTCGAACTCGCAACATCACGTGACGTGTCACGACCTATCGGGACTTTTTTTCCCATTGCCGGCAATGGGGTGGGCGCGGTTTCGGCAGGACGCAACCGGCCCAGGGGCCGGCAGTTTGACACCCCTGCTCTAGGGCAGGGGTAGGCAACCTTGGCTCTTTTATGACTCATGGACTTCAACTCCCAGAATTCCTGAGCCAGCCTGGCTCAGCTTGGAAACCTCTCCCTTTCCCCTCAGCATGGCTGGCTGAGGAATTCTGGGAGTTGAAGTCCATGAGTCATAAAAGAGCCAAGGTTGCCTACCCCTGCTCTAGGGAATGTGGTCTTTGTCCCTTTAGCCAAGTTTATTCCATCCTGATGAACAGCTGAGATGGAAAAATAAGATTTCAGGTGATGTCTAATTTTTTCATGTACAACCATCTGCATTTTTTTTCCAAACAAATAATGTCAACAATATTATTTATTTATATCTTAATATTATTATTTTTTAATTCAATATGTCTGTCGCGTGTTGCAGCAGATGTACTAATATGCGTCTGTCTGGCTGACGATCTTAACTGGGGCTTATTTTTGTGGTAGGGCTTATATGATGAGCCTCCTGAAAAATCACGCTAGGGCTTATTTTCTGGGAAATATGTAATAATTAATAATAATAATAATAATAAAGTTGGAAGGGATCTTGGAGGTCATCTAGTCCAACCCCCTGCTCAGGCAGGAAACCCTATACCATTTCGGACAAATGGCTGTCCAGTCTCTTCTTAAAAACTTCCAGTGTTGCAGCATTCACCGCTTCTGGAGGCAGGTTGTTCCACTGGTTAATTGTTCTAACTGTCAGGAAGTTTCTCCTTAGTTCTAGGTTGCTTCTCTCTTTGGTTAGTTTCCATCCGTTGTTTCTAGTCCTGCCTTCAGGTGCTTTGGAGAATAGCTTGACTCCCTCTTCTTTGTGGCAGCCCCTGAGATATTGGAACACTGCTATCATGTCCCCCTTCGTCCTTCTCTTTATTAAACTAGACATAACCAATTCCAGTAACCGTTCCTTATATGTTTTAGCCTCCAGTCCCCTGATCATCTTTGTTGCTCTTCTCTGTACTCTTTCTAGCGTCTCAACATCTTGGTACCCATTCAACTTAGCTTCCAAACAATCTTTCCATTTGCTTCGATATTAGCAACTTTTTGGCACCTATAGAGGTATCCTAATCTTCTACCCATCAGTAGCCGACTTCCTGGTTTAGAGACAAAATGGAGTCCATATAGCTAAGTAGAATTCAGTCCCAAGTACTGTACATCTCTGCTCATCCATCTTCCGTGCTGTGCACGCTTAAGACATTTATATGAGAAGAATCTTTTATGTTTATTACTATAGCAATATCAGAGATGGGCATAAGGTTACCGTAGCCAATTAAATTGTGACACAATAACCACGTATGACCTCTGTGAAAATGCTAATAAATATCAGATGAACCTGAATATTGGCATCAGCCTCTGCAGGAGAGATTTGACAGCCATTGCTTTTTCAATAAAGAAACCTTTTCTTTTTTTTAAGAAATTTCTCCACAATGCTAATGAGTGGTAAATTTAAACTGGTGATAAATGAAGAAAGACAGGGGAATCATTACTTATTTGTATTTATTTATTTGTCAAATATATAAAGCTCATTCTCAGAGTGATTTCTGGAAGTTTATAGTTAAAAGCCTAAAAGCCCAAAAACCAAACAAAAAATGCAATACATCAATATTATAAAAATAGGGATAAAGTAAGTTTTATGCATGCTTATTATATATAAACACATGCAATAGAATATAATCCAACCAGTGTCTTAAACTTTAAAAGAGTTGACTTTAACAAACTCAGAGAGAGCCTAAGAAAAATTCCATGGATAAAAATCCTAAAGGGGAAAACAACTCAAGAAATGTGGTAAACTCTGAAAAATATTATCATAAAAGCTCAGTCCAACACAATACCACTGGGGGGAAAAAACAAGAAATCCAAGAAGAAACCAGCATGGTTTCAAAAAGATCTCTCTGATAAATTGAAAGACAAAAAGACAAAAAATGGAAAGAGGGACACATAACTAAGGCAGAATATCAGCAGATAGCCCGAATCTGCAAAGATGAAGTCAGGAAAGCAAAGGCTCAGAATGAACAAAGACTTGCAACAAAAGTCAAAGATAATAATAAAAAGTTTCTTTCAACATATAAATAAGCAGAAAAAGGGAAAAGTAGATCCACTAAAGAGAGAAGATGGCAAGGAAGTAATAGGCAGTAGAGAGAAAGCAGAGCTGCTTAAGTCATTCTTTGCATCAGTCTTCACGCAAAAAGAAACTATAGCCCAACCTACCAAAAGCATAACTGTAAAAGACAGACTAGAAATAAAAATTAAAATAAGCAAGAAAATAGTTAGAGAACACCTGTCTGATCTTGATGAATATAAATCACTGAGACCTGATGGGTTACATCCCAGAGTTCTGAAGTTGCTGGCAGATGTTATCTCAGAACCATGGTACCATATCTTTAAAAAATCCTGGAGCACTGATAATATTACCTAGTTGGGCAATGAAACGTCTGCAAGAAAATAACCAAGCTCAGAGAGCACCAAGGGCCCCACAGTTCAACCCTGAACTACAGAGATTCTCTTCTATTGTCAAATATGAAACCATTTCCAGGAAACCTGAATGCTAGTGTAGTGCAACGTTTTCATGGACAGCGATATTACAGATGACAGACTGATTACTTGGCAGTCTAATTCAAAAGCATTTGCAGAAGTACCGGCCATAGAAATCACCAGTCCATTTTCTACCACTTCTCTTTCATTTCAACAATCTATTTTGTTTTCCAAAATCCTTCCAGGGGAACCTCCTCAATGAAATTCTCACAGATGGAACATGCTGATCTCCTTCTACCTAATGAGTGATAAGATGGTCCACAGTGCATGTCCGAGGATCCTTCAAATCAATATTTTGGTGCCTAGCATAGCAAGTGTAATTATAATAATACCCAAAGGTGCTTTTTCAAGAGGCAACTGGACTTCCTTGTTTTTCTTTGAAGACGTTTCTCTTCTCATCAAATGACCAGCTGTCTGCAAGGAATATAAATCCTTCCCTTCCCCACCATCCAGTCAGAGCTGAAGAAGCTTCTTGGATGAGAAGAGAAAAGTCTTCAGGGAAAAACAAAGAAAGTCCAGTTAACTCTTCAAAAAGCACCTTTGAGACAACCATGATCTGGATGACTGAGAATCTCCGGAGACATATTAATAATAATAATAATAATAATAATAATAATAATAATAATAATAATAATAATAATAATAATAATAATAATAATAATAATAATAATATAATAATAATATAATGATGTGATGATGATATGATGTTGGAATGGACCTTGGAGGTCATCTAGTCCAACCCCCTGCTCATGCAGGATAATAATAATAATAATAATAATAATAATAATAATAATGATGATGATGATGATGATGATGTTGAAGGGACCTTGGAGGTCATCTAGTCCAACCCCCCTGCTCAGGCAGGAAACCCTTATATACCATTTCAGGACAAATGGCTGTCCAGGTCTCTTCTTAAAAAGTCCAGTGTCGGAGCATTCACCGCTTCTGGAGGCAGGTTGTTCTTCCACTGGTTAATTGTTCTAACGGTCGGGAAGTTATCCTTAGTTTAGGTTGCTTATCCTTGATTATTTCCATCCGTTGCTTCTTGTCCTGCCTTCAGGCGCCTTGGAGAATAGCTTGACTCCCTCTTCTT
This sequence comes from Azemiops feae, assembly GCA_023970755.1. Classification (NCBI taxonomy): domain Eukaryota; kingdom Metazoa; phylum Chordata; class Lepidosauria; order Squamata; family Viperidae; genus Azemiops; species Azemiops feae. Next base: position 11,555 of record JALGBA010004235.1, read on the forward strand.
TGTGGCAACCCCGGAGATATTGGAAGACTGCTATCATGTCCCCCTTCGTCCTTCCTCTTCATTAAACTAGACATACCCAATTCAGCAACCGTTCCTTATATGTTCGAGCCTCCAGTCCCTAATCATCTTTGTTGCTCCTCTCTGCACTCTTCCAGAGGTCTCAACGTCTTTTTTACATCGTAGGACCAAACTGGATGCAGTATTCCAAGTTGGGCCATACCCAGGCATTGTAAAGTGGTATTAATACTTCACGTGATCTTGATTCTATCCTCTGTTAATGCAGCCCAGCACTGTGTTGGCTTTTTTGGCATCTGCAGCACACTGCTGGCTCATATTTAAGTGATTGTCCACTAGGACTCCGAGATCCCTCTCACAGTTACTACTATTGAGCAAGGTACCCCCTATACTATACCTGTACATTTGGTTTTTCTTGCCTAAATGCTTTTTTTCACCATTGAATTTCATTTCCAAAGGTGCTTTTTCAAAAGGCAACTGGACTTTCTTTGGGGTTTTGCTGGAAGATGTTTCGCTTCTCATCCAAGAAGCTTCTTCAGTTCTGAAGAAGAAGCTGAACTGAAGAAGAACTGAAGAAGAACTGAAAAAGCCTCTTGGATGAGAAGCAAAACATCTTCAAGCAAAAATAAAGAACGCCCAGCTGCCTTTTGAAAAAGCACCTTTGGGGACAACGGTGACCTGGATGACTGAGACTCTCCACAAACATATAATATCCACACTGTGTAGATAAATATGTCAGCATGCTATTTGGAATGCAGCGGGGTTAGTGTGTGTGTGTGTGTGTGTGTGTGTGTGTGTGTGTGTGTGTGGCTGTGACCTTTCATTTAAGCAAGTGAATGAATGGAAATAGGGCCCATAAATCAGAGTGTTGATGCTGCAGCACTAGGCAAGCCAAAGTGCCTCTTTTCCCTTTGGATGTCTGCGTGGGATGAAGTAACAGCTGCACCAGCCTTACGAGACCCAAGTAGGTTGTTATGGCATGTAGCTGTGATCACAAGTGTGGCGCATCAAAGGCAGGCCTTTCTCATCCTTTTCGACTCCTTGGCTTGGCTAATGATTTTGCTTACTGATTGGTGTCAGGGGAGGTTTACCCAGCATGCTTTGCTCTGAGCACATTCTTCAGGAAAGGGCGGTGGGGAGGAAACTTCCTTGCTTGCAGAAAACTGCCATTGGTTTAAAATGGAAGGCTGGGAAGATAAAGAGAAAGTCTGTCATCTGTCTGTCTATCTATCTACCTATCATTCATCTATCTATCTATCTATCTATCTATCTATCTATCTATCTATCTATCTATCTATCTATCTATCTATCTATCATCTATCTATCTATCTATCTATCTATCTATCTATCTATCTATTATCTATTATCTATTTATCATCTATCTATCTATCTATCTACAATCTATCTATCATCTCTGTCTATCTATATCTATCATCTCTCTCTCTCTCTCTCTCTCTCCCTACCTACCTACCTACCTACCTACCTACCTGTCTGTCTGTCTGTCTGTCTATCTATCTATTATCTATTTATCATCTATCTATCCATCTATCCATCTATCTATCTATCTATCTATCTATCTATCTATCTATCTATCTATCTATCTATCTATCTACAATCCATCATCTCTATGTCTATCTATATCTATCATCTATCTATCTATCTATCTATCTATCTATCTATCTATCTATCTATCTATCTATCTATCTATCTATCTATCTATCTATCTATCTATCTATCTATCTATCTATCTATCTATCTATCTATCTATCTATCTATCATTTATCTATATCTACCCTTGCTGCCTGATATGCCACATAGCATGGGAGGATCTAAATCTAAAATAATACCCTTCTCAGCATGAGCGCCTTCTCCAGAGAGCTTAGTTTTCACATAATATGTACAAAGTAGGATAATTTGAGCCAGGTCATTTGTGCGATCTCTGGATCAATTTGATGATTCCATTGGTTTGTTTTCTTGGCTATCCACCATATTCTCAGGAGTCTTCTCTAACACCAAAGTTCAAAGCATCCATTTCCTATCATACTTGTTCAAAGTCCTTCTATAAAATTTCACATGGAATATTATAAAAAAAAAGATGCACAGTCTCTGGAAAGAGTACAAGAAAGAGCAATGAAGATGATTAGGGGGCTGGAGGCTAAAACATATGAAGAAAAGTTGCAGGAATTGGGTTTGTCTAGTCTAGTGAAAAGAAGGATTAGGGGTGACATGATAGCAGTGTTCCAATATTGGAGGGGATGCCAGAAAGAAGAGAGGGTCAAGCTATTCTCCAAAGAACCTGAAGGCCAAACAAGGAAAAACAAATGGAAACTAATCAAAGAGAGAACCAACCTTAAAATAAGGAGAAATTTCCTAACAGTGAGAACAATTAACCAATGAAACAGCTTGCCTCTAGAAGTTGTGGATGCTCCATCACTAGAAGCTTTTAAGAAGAGACTGGAGACTCACTTGTCTGGAATGTTATAGGGTTTCCTGCCTGAGCAGATGGTTGGACTAGAAGACCTCCAAGGTCTCTTCCAGCTCTGTTATTCTTTAATTCTGAATACAATGGCAGATTCTGATGTTTGTAGGGATAGACTCTTCATAACATTTGAATGTCTTTTCCAAGGCTTTCAGGGCAAGTATGGATTACAAAACATGATGGATCCATTTACACCCAGATAATATTAAACCAAATTCAAATGAAATCCATAATTAGCATGTCATATGAGCCCAAAATGTGACTTATCCAGTCAATCGTGATTAAGCAAACAATGATTAATATGATGGATGAAGCCAATCTCTTGCCAAAAGCACAGTTTGCCAATTTGAGGTTTATTGTTCTCCTTGCAATTTTGTGGATTGGTTAGATGCTTAGGAAGATCACAAAGCCACAAATAAGAAACAATGAACAAATTGTAGGTCCCTATTCATGCTAAGTCTCAGTTGGATTCGACAACAAACTATGGATTATTGAACATACATAATATATTCTTTTTGCATAAGTGCAGAAACAGTCCAATCGCATTACATCTTGGTGTGATATATGAACCAAATCCAAAATGCACTTTTTAACCTGTATAGGGAATAGCAGGATGGGAAGATAAGAGGGATAAACAAAGTAGTAAATTCATTGAATTCTCTGTTTTTGTTTTTATTATAAAGAGAGTTTAGCGTTTTTTTGTGGTTTTGTGCTTGTCTCTTCTTCATTAGTTCTGTCTCATCTAAGCAAGAACATCTGGAGAACTTTGATGGGGTCGTTAAGAGTTTGGAATAATATACCTCAAAAGGAAAATGAAGAATCGAATAGAAGGAGCAAATGATTAAGGGCTTAAATATATTGTTTGAGGATGAAGTCTGGGGTTTTATTTTTGTGGAGTTGTTGTTGTTGTTGTTTTTAGAAAAAACATAAGATATATAAACCAACATGAAAATAAGATAAGATAATAAAAGGTAAAATACAAATGAATGAAGAAGGAATTTAGAACTGTCATGGATATTATAATTTTCCAGTAAAACATAGTGAGTTGTAAATAACAGTGTATTCTATCATTTTAACAGTAAAAATCACTATTCAACTCTAAACTAAGAATGAATATCAAGAAGTACGGTCAACACGGTGTAAATCACCAAGCAAAATTATAGGCTACAGTAAATTAAATCCATGCTGCTAAAATTCCATTTTGTTTTTTAATATGCTGTGAAATTAAAATACAGGCAATACAAAACCTGAATTTTGGATGCGGTACAAATCAATGTTTCTTAGCTTCAAGCGAACGTGGTTAGAAGGAGGTTAATAATAAACATCATAAATGCTATGGAAAACCTACATGGTAGTCCTTGACTTACAACAGTTCATTTAGTGACCATTTGAAGTTACTGAAAAAGTGACTTATGACCGTTTTTCACACTTATGACCACTGCAGCATCCCTATGGTCATGTGTGCAAAATTCGGACATTTGGCAACTGACTCATATTTGTGACTGCTGCAGTATCCTGAGGTCATGTGATCACCTTTTGTGATCTTCTGACAAGCCAAGTCCATGGGGAAGCCAGATTCACTTAACAAACTTAACAACTGCAGTGATTCACTTAACAACTGTGGCATGAAAGGTCATACAATAGGGCAAAACTCACTTATCAATTGTCTTGCTTAGCAAGGGAAATCTTTTGCTCAATTTTGATCGTAAGTCGAGCATTACCTGTACACCTTTTTGGCTGAGGGACAGGCTAGACCAGGGGTCGGCAACCTTGGCTCTTTTATGACTCGTGGACTTCAACTCCCAGAATTCCTGAGCCAGCCATGCTGAGGGAAAAGGGAGAGGTTTCCAAGCTGAGCCATGCTGGCTCAGGAATTCTGGGAGTTGAAGTCCACGAGTCATAAAAGGGCCAAGGTTGCCTACCCCTAGACTAGACTTTGGAGGAAACATGGACAGGGTCCCTGCCAAAGAAACATACATTCCCAGGATTAAAATTTCATTAAATTGGATTTCAGTTTGACTACAATCGACATGTCAATATAACTTTTAACTTCAATCAGAATAGAGCTGGAAAGGACCTTGGAGGTCTTCTAGTCTTCCAACTTAACAACTGCAGTCATTCACTTAACAACTATGGCAAGAAAGGCCGTAAAATGGGGCAAAATTCACTTAACAAATGTCTCGATTAGCAACAGAAATTTTGGGCTCAACTGTAGTCGTAAGTTGAGGACCACCTGTATTTTTACCCCTTCTTAGAATTTTAGAACATAGGTCTATTGAAACTAAATGTGGAGAGAACTAGGACTATAACAAGATAGCATTTGACACAATCACACTTGAAGTGTGGAATGCCACACTATCAGATGGAGGATGGCCATCAAGCCAACTGGACAAATTTATGGATAATTTGGGTCTCAAAGGCTACTATCAATGGTTGAAGTTAACCTCTGGACTTTTGGGCAATATATCATATAGACACCAGCTTCTGCAAAGCAACACTGAAAAGGAACAACAGTTCTTCTGTCCATTGTACCACTTTACAATGCCTTGGGAAGGCCACACTTGGAATACTGCATCCAGTTTTGGTCACCACAATGTAAAAAAGATGTTGAGACTCTAGAAAGAGTACAGAGAAGAGCAACAAAGATGATTAGGGGACTGGAGGCTAAAACATATAAGGAACGGCTGCTGGAATTGGATATGTCTAGTCTAATGAAGAGAAGGACGAGTGGGGACATGATAGCAATCTTCCAATATCTCAGGGGCTGCCCCAAAGAAGAGGGAGTCAAGCTATTTTCCAAGGCGCCTGAGGGCAGGACAAGAAGCAATGGATGGAAACTAATCAAGGGGAGAAGCAACCTAGAACTAAGGAGAAACTTCCTGACAGTTAGAACAATTAACCAGTGGAACAACCTGCCTCCAGAAGTTGTGAATGTTCCAACACTGGAAGTTTTTAAGAAGAGACTGGACAGCCATTTGTTTGAAATGGTATAGGGCAGGGCTTTTCAACCTGTGGTACGCGTACCACTTGTGGTACATTAATGAGTGGCAGGTGGTACGCAGCCCTGCCTAGCCAAGTGTAGTGGGGAAGGGAAAGAGCCAGCACAGGCAAGGACTTACAGTGAGAGAGTCTTCTGGAGCTGCAGATTTTACTTATGAATGGAGCCATTTGGGGAGGCTGCCTTAGCCGGCAGCCAGTACTTACATTTTTTTTTCTTCCTTAAGTGCCGGCTGGGCTCCTTACTTTCCTTTCTAGCCAGTAGCTAATTCTTAAAGGGGAAGTGCCTTTTTAAGCTAGTTCACTCAGCAGCTTGTCTTTTCTGTCTCTGGAGGCCTTTCTTTGTTTGATCAATATATGGAAGAGGGAAAATATGGGGGGGGGTTTTTCAAATTCTTCCTTCAGAAGGAGATGGGAATGAGAAAAAGGGAGGCAGGGAAGGGAGGGAGGAGGGAAGGAAGTCCCGCCTTAGCAGTTGGCCACCAGCAGCTCTGCCATTGACTTTGCTTGTCAAAAGGTTGCAGAAGGGGATCACATGACCCTGGGACACTGTGACCATCATAAATATGAATCAGTTGCCAAGCATCCAAATATAAATCACATGACCCTGTTGCTGCAATGGTCATAAGTGTGAAAAATGGTCATAAGTCATTTCAGTGCAATTGCAACTTTGAACAGGTTTTTTTTTTGTCACCAAGTTTTTGACACCTTGCTAGGTGGTCCTCGAATATTGCCATATCCTAAAAGTGGTACAATCGGTAAAAAAGTTGAAAAGCCCTGGTATAGGGTTTCCTGCCTGAGCAGGGGGTTGGACTAGAATAGATGACCTCCAAGGTCCCTTCCAACTTTATTGTTGTTGTTGCTGTTGCTGTTGCTGTTGCTGTTGCTGTTGCTGTTGCTGTTGCTGTTGCTGTTGCTGTTGCTGTTGTTGCTGCTTTGTTGTTGCTGTTGTTGCTGCTTTGTTGTTGTTGTTGTTATTATTGTTGTTGTTGTTGTTATTATTATTATTATTATTATTATTATTATTATTATTATTATTATTATTATTATTATTATTATTATTATTATTATTATTATTTTGTGAGTTTCCCAGTTGTGTCTGATTGGCCACGATGTGATCCAAATGACCCAACTAGCGCAATGGAACCATAAGTTACTACCATAATGGAACCTTCCCATTGCAGTTATAATTCAGGTCAGTCATAAGTCGGGTCACCCATGTGACCGAGCCATTTTTTTAAAAAACTTTTTTTGCATCAGTCATTAAGTGAACACTGTGGTTGTTAAGTGAACCAATCTTTTGTTATAGGCTGGTTTTGCAGAAAAGGGTAAGTAAATGCCAGTTTTCAGCAAAACTATTGTAAAGCGTGGTCATCTGACCCAGGATGCTACACATGGTCATGAATGCAGCCCATTTGCCAAGTGTCCGAAGTGCAGAATTTCAAATGTGGGTCATAAGTAATCCCAGGGGGCATGGTCGTAACTTCAAACAGTTGCTAAGCAACCTGTCATAAGTCAAAGATTACCTATAGATCAGGGGTCGTCAAACTTGGCCCTTTTATGACTTGTGGACTTCAACTCCCAGAATTCCTCAGCCAGGCATGCTGGCTGAAGAATTCTGGGAGTTGAAGTCCACAAGCAGGGGTCTTTAAACTTGGCCCTTTTATGACTTGTGGACTTCAACTCCCAGAATTCCTCAGCCAGGCACGCTGGCTGCTATAGATGGCTGGCCAGAAACATTACATTGAAGCAGACTGGCTTTGAATGGGAGCAATTTGTCCTTGGTGGAAGTATAGGTAGTCTGAGCCCAAAGTTTCCATTGCTAAGCAAGACAGTTGTTAAGTGAGTTTTGCGACCTTTTGGGCCATAGTTATTAAGCGAGTCACTGCAGTTGTTAAGGGAATCATGCAGTCGTTAAGCAAATCTGACTTTCCCCATTGAGTTTGCTTGTCGGAAGCTGGCTGGGAAGGTTAGGAATGGCGATCACATGACCCCAGCATGCTGTCACCGTCACAGATACAGGCAGTCCTTGACTTACAACCACCACTGAGCCCAAAATTTCTGTTTGCTAAGTGAGACAGTTGTTAAGTGAGGTTGTCCCCATTTAACGACCTTGCTGACCACAGTTGTTAAGTGAATCGCTGCAGTTGTTAAGTTAGTAACACCGTTGCTAAGTGAATCCGGCTTCCCCATTGACTTTGCTTGTCAGGAGGTCACAAAAGGGGATCACGTGACCCCGGGACACCGCATCCCTCATCAATACAAAGTCAGTTGCCAAGCATCAGAATTCTGATCAATCACGTGACCCTGGGGATGCTGCAACCGTCGTAAAGTGTGAAATGGTCATAAGTCACTTTTTCCAGTGCTGTTGTAACTTTGAACAGTCACTAAGCAAATGATTGTAAGCCCAAATGCATTTGTTTATTCAAGGCTTATCATTCAGAAGCAAGGACCGTTTTCCTTCTCGGTGTATTTTTTTAAACTTCCAGAGAGAAATGACTTGGTGTTACGGGGTAGATCTTGAGGCAGAGGAAGGAGAAAATAATCCATTTGATCCTACTTTTTTTCCTACTGGTTTTTTTTTTTTTTTCCTCCCCCAGGCAGACTGAAACTTTTATCTGCTTTGGAGGTTTATCATTATCAACCATTCATTTTTGCTCCTCAGAAGGACTGGCAGCCTGCGAAATGCGATAACCTTCGCTTGTGAAACACAATACAAATATGGTAGATAATCGCACGGCTTAAAGGGGGACAGAAATGGGACAAGTGCCCTGGGTCCTTAGTCTAGTGAGGAATAGAAATAGAAATAGAAATAGAAATAGAAATAGAAATAGAAATAGAAATAGAAATAGAAATAGAAATAGAAATAGAAATAGAAATAGAAATAGAAATAGAAATAGAAATAGAAATAGAAATAATAGAAATAATAGAAATAATAGAAATAATAGAAATAATAGAAATAATAGAAATAATAGAAATAATAGAAATAGAAATAGAACAGAGTAGAATAGAATAGAATAGAATAGAATAGAATAGAATAGAATAGAATAGAATAGAATAGAATAGAATAGAATAGAATAGAATAGAATAGAATAGAATAAACAGAATATAGAATAGAATAGAATAGAATAGAATAGAATAGAATAGAATAGAATAGAATAGAATAGAATAGAATAGAATAGAATAGAATAAACAGATTGTAGAATAGAATAGAATAGAATAGAATAGAATAGAATAAACAGATTGTAGAATAGAATAGAATAGAATAGAATAGAATAGAATAGAATAGAATAGAATAGAATATGGAATGGAATAGAATAGAATAGAATAGAATAGAATAGAATAGAATAGAATAGAATAGAATAGAATAGAATAGAATAGAATAGAATAAACAGATTTTGGAATAGAATAGAATAAAATAGAATAGAATAGAATAAACAGATTGTAGAATAGAATAGAATAAACAGATTGTAGAATAGAATAGAATAGAATAGAATAGAATAGAATAGAATAGAATAGAATAGAATAGAATAGAATAGAATAGAATAGAATAGAATAGAATAGAATAGAATAGAATAGAATAGAATAGAATAGAATAGAATAGAATAGAATAAACAGAATATAGAATAGAATAGAATAGAATAGAATAGAATAGAATAGAATAGAATAGAATAGAATAGAATAGAATAGAATAGAATAGAATAAACAGATTGTAGAATAGAATAGAATAGAATAGAATAGAATAGAATAAACAGATTGTAGAATAGAATAGAATAGAATAGAATAGAATAGAATAGAATAGAATAGAATAGAATATGGAATGGAATAGAATAGAATAGAATAGAATAGAATAGAATAGAATAGAATAGAATAGAATAGAATAGAATAGAATAGAATAGAATAAACAGATTTTGGAATAGAATAGAATAAAATAGAATAGAATAGAATAAACAGATTGTAGAATAGAATAGAATAAACAGATTGTAGAATAGAATAGAATAGAATAGAATAGAATAGAATAGAATAGAATAGAATAGAATAGAGCTGGAAGGGACCTTGGAGGTCTTCTAGTCCAGCCCCCTGCTCAAGCGGGAGAACCTATACCATCTCAGACAAGTGACTGTCCAGTCTCTTCTTAAAAACCTCCAGTGATGGAACGCCCACGACTTCTGAAGGCAAGCTGGTTAATTGTCCTCACTGTTAGGAAGTTTCTCCTTAATTCCAGGTTGCTTCTCTCTTCCATTCAGTCCAGTGCCTTTACCTGTACTGCATCCCACTGAAATTCAAAAATGCTTATCAAGAAAATGGGTTTTCTAAAATCTGAGTTAAAATAGTGGTGGACACCAACAGACTTTTGTAGCACAAGATCTGAGAAATTTTGGCCGGTTTCCTTTCTCTCAACCAAAACCTTCAGTCAACGCATTCTAGCCTTGTTCTGTTCATACCTGCAGCAGTCTGCCGTCTTCCTTTTTCTATCCCTTAATTAATCATTCAAGTCTAATTATTTGCATTTCAATCAGAATAGAGCTGGAAGGGACGTTGGAAATCTTCTAGTCCAGCCCCCTGCTCAATCAGGAGACCTTATACAATTTGAAACAAACGGCTGTCCAGTCTCTTCTTAAAAACCTCCAGTAATGAAGCACCCACAATTTCTGGAGGCAAGCTGTTCCACTGGTTAATTGTTCTCACTGTCAGGAATTTTCTCCTTAATTCCAGGTTGCTTCTCTCCTTGATCAGTTTCCATCCGTTGTTTCTTGTCCTCCCTTCTGGTGCTTTGGAAATTAAGCTGACCCTCTCTTTTTTGTGGCAGCCTCTCAAATGCTGAAATACTGCTATCATGTCCCCCCTAGTCCTTCTGTTTTCTATACTAGCCAAACCCAGATCCTGCAACCATTCGTTATATGTTTTCATCTCCATGCCTTTAATCATCTCAGTTGCTCTTCTTTGTACTTTTTTCCAAAGTCTCAACATCTTTTTTGTAATATGGTGACCAAAACTGGATGCAGTACTCCAGGTGTGGCCTTACTAAGGCTTTATAAAGCAATCATACTTCACATGATTTTGAGTCTACGAATGCTTCAGATGATTTCACACACATGCACGCACATACACGCACATACATCTTAGGGTACAGATAATTGGAGGGAGACGGAACTGAACTGCGTTCTGCTCTCCCTGCTAAGAGTCCGTAATTATCTTTGCATTCCTGGAGGAACTTTACAATAAATACGGCTGTCATTTTTCATTACTGCAGAGCGAACAAAGCAAAGCAAAGAGAACAAAAGAGAACACAGGGGCATGGATGTTGCTGACAATTCGAGATCCAGAGCATTTTACTGCTGTTATTTGTTTGGAACGTAAATGACTGGGTAATAGCATTACAAACAATTTCTGATAAATGCATGGGGAGATACACAAACAAACACACACGTACACGCACGCACATAATATTAGAAGATGTTAGATGCGGAGGAGATGATCTGAAATATTAAGCATTCAAGCAACCTTTTTTTGCTTAATTAGAGAGCCAGTGTAAAGTACGGGCAGTCCTTCACTACCTTTTCATTTAGTGAGATTTAGTTACAACAGTGCTGAAAAAAGTGACTTATGACTGTTTTTTTTCACAGTTACGACCATTGCAGACTCCCCGTGGTCAAAATCCAGATGCTTGGCAACCGGCTCATATTTGTGACGGTTGCAGTGTCCTGGGGTCACGTGATCACCTTTTGCGACCTTCTGGCGATCACGTGACTCTGGGACACTGCAGCCATCTTAAAAAAGCCATCTTAAAGCCATCTTAACAGAGGGATAGAATCAAGATCACATGAAGTGTAATACCACTTTATAATGCCTTGGTAAGGCCACACTTGGAATACTGCATCCAGTTTTGGTCGCCACGATATAAAAAAGATGTTGAGACTCTAGAAAGAGTACAGAGAAGAGCAACAAAGGTGATTAAGGGACTGAAGGCTAAAACATATAAAGAACGGTTGCATGAATTGGATATGTCTAGTTTAATGAAGAGAAGGATGAGGGGGGACATGATAGCAGTCTTCTAATATCTCAGGGGCTGCCACAAAGAAGAAGGAGTCAAGCTATTCTCCAAAGCACCTGAAGGCAGGACAAGAAGCAATGGATGGAAACTAATCAAGGAGAGAAGCAACCTAGAACTAAGGAGAAATTTCCTGACAGTTAGAACAATTAATCAGTGGAACAACCTGCCTTCAGAAGCGGTGAATGCTCCAACACTGGAAGTTTTTAAGAAGAGACTGGACAACCATTTGTCTGAAATGGTATAGGGCAGTGATGGCAAACCTTTTAGAGACTGAGTGCCCAAACTGCAACCCAAAACCCACTTGTGCATCGTCGAGTGCCGGGTGGGTGTGGCCCATTGGGTGGGCGTGGCCCACTGGGTAGGCATGGCCCATTGGGTGGGCATGGCTGTGGTGGTAACGGCAGACTGGGTGGGACTAAAAAGTTCAATCAATCAATTCCAACTTTGCAAGATCTTTTTTTTTCCCGCGAGAAGTTGAAATTGACTGATTGAACCTTTTTTTTTTTGCACACGGCAGAGGCCTAAAGCGAAAAGGTTTTATAAAACCCAGCTGAAGGTCTAGGACTGGGGCGACGGCATGCGTGCCCACAGAGAGGGCTCTGAGTGCTGCCTTCTGGCACCCGTGCCATAGGTTCGCCACCACTGGTATAGGGTTTCCTGCCTGAGCAGGGGGTTGGACTAGAAGACCCCCAAGGTCCCTTCCAATTATTATTATTATTATTATTATTATTATTATTATTATTATTGTTGTTGTTGTTGTTGTTGTTGTTGTTGTTACATGCCAGTTGCTAAGTGCCCAAATTTTGATCATGTGACCATGGGGATATTGCAATGGTTATAAATGTGAGGTCTGATCATAACTCACTTATTTCAGTGTTTTTGTAACTTCAAACGGTCGCTAAATGAATGGTTGTAAATTGAGGATTCCCTGTACAGGATGGCTGTAACAGAACCATCTTGGGTTTTCATAATCACAAACTAAAAGGAAGCATCATGTCAGTATTTTGCACTTCTCTTTTCCAACTATCCCCTGCTATGACTCTCTTGGCATGTATTTGAGACCGTCGCAGTGTCCCGGGGACACATGATCACCATTTGCAAGAGCAAAGTGAAGCCATAGATGGTGGGAAACAGCGGTGGGATTCAGCCAGTTCGCAGCACTTCGGCAGAACCGGTAGCTAATTTTTTGTTGCCCAGGCCCAGAATGGACTTCCGGAAGCGGCATCCACACAGAGAACCGGTTGTTCACATATTTGAATCCCACCACTGGCGGGAAGACACTTGTAAGTAATCCTTACCCAGATTACTTCAGAGTCAAAATGGCTGTGTCAACGAATTTGGCTGAAGCCATTTTCCCTTCGTTTTTGGTTGCCACAGAATTGGGAGGGGGGAATGAGTGTTTTTTAGCTTAGTCAAAAACAATAAATTGTTCTGTGGGAACCAAGGTCATTGCTGATTGCATTTTGGTGGGCTAAAGCTTCTGTTAGAAAGCCCGTGCAAGTAGTTAATTGGGGATTGTGATTTATGACATATTCCTGGGGTGGGAAATTCAACTTTGTAACATTGTAACCTTTGGGGGGGGGAAACTTCAGTCTTGGGTTCACTTTTGATCGTGCCGATACTATACAGTCAAATAAATATGTTCTTTGAGGAAACTTTTTTTGCCTTGGAGTTCTTTTTACTGGTCTCATCTATTGGAACCATGACAGGGTGGCTTCTTCCCCTTGCTTTCACTCTGCAATGTCTCGTCTAGCCCAATGTTCAAGTTTTGCTTGTATTACATTTTGAAGAGTGGCTTAGAACTTGGATTCTGTTCAGAAATCCTCTCTGCATTGCAGACCCGGTCTCCGCTGCATGCAGATGGCCAGCCGGGCTGACTTTCGCATTCTGAAAGATCCAAGTTCAATTTCCAGTATTTGGACTGTGGTCTCAAGTCCTTGAGGGTGGTAGAAAATACCAGTTTGATGTAGGGGTTGTTGAAGATCTCTTGGCCCAGGACTTATCCAAATCCTTGAGATTCCTCTGAGCCTGGATCTCTGCCATTATCTCAGCAGATCCTGTGATTCGAGGGCTGGTTCGGGTAGGAAGGACCGGAAAAGGACAGCAGAGGAGCGAAAGCAAGGGGCGGAAGATGGGTTAAGCATTTTCTATCCATGAAAAGTTTCTCCACTGCAGTGGACGACATGTTTAGCATGCGAGAAGAAGCCGGTGGCTTCAAGACACAAGGCTGCAGCACAAAAGCCTCATTCTTGAGAAATACAGGTAGACCACAATTGAGCCCAACGTTTCATGGGCTAAGTGAGATTTGTTAAGCAAGTTTCGCCGCATTCTTCAAGCTTTCTTACTACGGTTGTTAAGTAAATCATTGCAATTGTTAAATTATGTAACACAGTGGTTAAGTAAATCTGGCTTCCTCATTAACTTTGCTGGTCAGAAGGTGGCAAAAGCTGATCACGTGACCCTGGGACACGGCAACGGTCATAAATATGAGTCAGTTGCCAAGCATCTGAATTTTGGTCACGTGACCACGGGGGTGCTGCGACGGTCGTAAGTGTGAAAAACGGTCATACGTCACTTTTTTCTGTGCCGTTGTAACTTCGAACGGTCACTAAATGAACTGTTGCTGGTCAGAAGGTCGTAAAAGCAGATCACGTGACCCCAGGACACTGCAAACATCATAAATATGAACCAGTTACCAAGCATCTGAATTTTGGTCACGTGACCACGCTGGTGCTGCTGCAGCGGTCGTAAGTGCGAAAAACGGTCATAAGTCACTTTTGTCAGTGCCGTTGTAACTTTGAACGGTCACTAAATGAACGGTTGTAAGTCAAGGACAAACTGTAGTAGAGGAATGGGGTTGAAGAAAGGGCAGATTTTGCTAGCCGGTGCAGGAATTCACAGTGAACTTGTCTGATCCGTACTAATCAGTTAGTTTATATTTATTTCTTATCTCACTCCTTTAATTGATTCTACATCCCCTAATAGCTGAATAGTTTATCATGCTTTTTTTTTTTTCCACTCAGAAGACCAGCTGGATATTGCGAGGCAATTATGGTGTCATTTTCAGCAATAACAAGTTTCCCTGAGAAATTTCTTGATGAGCTACTTTCTTGCAGAGATTAGACATTGAAGCTCACCCTCCTTCCAAACACAGTCAGCAATTGAAATAATAATAATAATAATAATAATAATAATAATAATAATAATAATAATAATAATAATAATAATAATAATAATAATAATAATAATAATAATAATAATAATAATAATAATAATAATAATAAAGTTGGAAGGGACCTTGGAGGTCAGCAAGTCCAATCCCTTGCTCAAGCAAGAAACCCTGTACCATTTCAGACAAATGGCTGTCCAGTCTCCTCTTAAAAACTTCCAGTGTTGGAGCATTCACCGCTTCTGGAGGCAGGTTGTTCCACTGGTTAATTGTTCTAACTGTCAGGAAGTTTCTCCTTAGTTCTAGGTTGCTTCTCTCCTTGATCAGTTCCCATCCATTCTCAATGTTGTTTCTACATGGAAACCATTCCTGGACTTTGTGCTTGAGGTTGGGGGAAAAAATGAAACTTTAATTTTAGGTTTTGCTGATAAGATAGATTTGTTGTCACAGAAATGGCTGATCTACAGGTAGTCCTCGACTTACAACCGTTTCTTCACTGAGCGTTTGAACGGCACTGGAAAAAGTGACTTAGGACCGTTTTTCACACTTATGACAGCATGCCCACGGTCACGTGATCAAAATTCAGACACTTGGCAACTGACTCATATTTATGACGGTTGGAGTGTCCCAAAGTCATGTGATCGATCACCTTTTGCCACTTTCTGACAAAGTCAGTGTAACCGTGTTACTAACTTAACTGCAGTGACTCACTTAACCACTGTGGCAAAAAAAGGTCATAAAATAGGGCAAAACTCACTAAACAAATGCCTCGCTTAGCAGCAGACATTTTTGACTGAACGGTGGTTGTAAATCAAGGACTGCCTGTATGTTATTCAGTAAAAGTAAAAAAAAGTCGAAGTTTTTATATGATTACCTCATTCTACGGCAGCAAAAGGAGTTGGGAGTCGATGCTTTTCTTTTTTTTTCTTTTTCCCTTTCCCCCTACACTTTTCCCTCTTCCCCCTATTTTCCCATTATTTTCATTTTCCTTTGTATTTCTGTATTTTATATTTTAATAAAATATAACAATAAAAAATAATAAATAAAATAATAAATAAATGATAATAAATAAATAAATAAATAAATAAATAAATAAACAAACAAACGAACGAACGAACGAACGAACGAACGAACGAACGAACGAACGAATGAACGAATGAACGAATGAAAGAAATCACTGGGGGGGGGGAAAGAAATGATTTCTCAAGGATGACAAATGCTTAGACTTGGCCTTTGGTTCCTCCCGTCCTCACTTTCTTCTCTTTTTCGGCTTGAAAAGACCCCTGGCTCGGTGTCCAATTTGCCATCCAAGGGAAGTGAATTCAAACCCTGGAAATTCACAGATTCTTGCCGTTTTTAGCAATCAGTTCATTAAAATATATATATATATTTACTTCAGCAGCACAGTTTAATTATTATTACTCTTGCTCTCGATTGCCAGTTGCAGTTAAAGTGTGAAGTCAGGGAAATAAATACCCTGTCTTTCAAATCCACATATGCAGTTGGCTCACTGAGAAACAGCTTTTATATATATTTATATATATATATATATATAAAATTATTCTCATTATCGGCCATCGGTTTTGATAACTCCCTGTGGTTTAGCTGGAAGTGAGCAACGGTTTGGCTCCCTTCAAATTAGATTTGGGAACTTGACAGAGAGGAGCAAAGCAAAGGCAGATAATTTGTTTTTGTTTTGTTTTTAAATGCTATATTCAAGATTAAATTGGTGGGGAAAAGCAGTTTGGTGTGTTCTGAAAGTTTCTGTTGTCGTTTCATTTGCACAGCGCTCAATAACTATAGCAAGGTTACTGGCACGCGTCAAATGTCTGCTCGTTTTAAGAAAATGTAGAAGCATTCGACATTTGAGGTCCGGATACGCAACAGCCTTTTCAGAGTTTACGCCAAACCATTGAGGTAGAGAATTAATTGAAATTGGCAGAAAAAAAAAGTGGTGCTACAGAATAATTGTGCGTGTTGGGAAAAAAATGAGATATTTTGCACCTTCCATGCTGTGTCTTCTGTAGGTATGGGCTCAGATCCACTGCTCTGCCCAGCTATAAATCAGTAGGAAATTAGAACAAGAAAAATGTTGTAATACAGTAGCTCCCAGCCTTTTGGGCACCTGGAACTGGTTCCGTGGAGAGAGGTTTTTCCCTGGATTGGTGTGTGTGTGTCTGTGTGGGGGGAGGGCGTTTGCTTGTTTTGTACAGTCCAGTTTCTCGCATGCTGCAGCTCAGTGCTGGTCCATAGACTGGGAGTTGGGGACCCCTGCTCTAGATCCCTAGTTGCTCTTCTCTGCCCTCTTTCTAGGGTCCCCATTTTGTATTAAACCATCATTTGTTTCAGCGTAGTTTACTTAATAAGTTGCAGTTGGCTGGATCCGTTCATCACCCCATGAGGAGCAGTTGCTTGTACAGCGTGAAGGCTAGATTCAGAGAGCATGATTAATACTAACCCAGGAGCTATTCCACATTCAAGCTACCCACACGTGCATTTAGCGTAATGGGTAAACTCAGGCTGTATTGCAGACTGCCAAACTTGCATTTAAAGAGCTGCAGTCAAAAAAACGCCAGTAATAGAAAAAGGAGGCCCCATCAGTAACACAGACAAGGAATGCAGGCTTGATGTAGGGATGGGATTGACTGTACTTATTGAATTCATTGCAAGAAGTAGAGTAGTGGAGCTTGGTTGAGCCATCATCCTAAGACAGGTAATCCTTGACTTACGACCAGTCACTTAGTGACACTTGGAAGTTACAACAGACCTCCCAAAAGGTCCTTACGATCCAGTTCTGATGGCTGCCTCTCCCCTGTGGTCACATGAACACAATTTATGACATTTTTTGGTAAAAAAAAAGTGCCTTTGCTTCTAGACTAGAAATAAAAATTAAAATAAGCAAGAAAAGGGTAAGAGAACACCTGTCTGATCTTGATGAATATAATTCACTGGGACCTGATGGATTACATCCCAGAGTTTTAAAAGAGCTGGCAGATGTTATCTCAGAACCATTGTACCATATCTTTAAAAACTCCTGGAGTACCGGAGAACTGCCAGAGGATTGGAAAAGAGCTGATGTGGTTCCCATCTTAAAAAAAAAAAAAAAAAAAACTGACCCAGAAAACTACAGACCAATCAGCCTAACATCAATACCTGGTAAGATACTGACTGACAAACCATACTCAACGAGTAGTCCTTAATGGTAGTACATCTTCATGGAGAGAAGTAAGCAGTGGGGTACCAAAAGGTTCCATTTTAGGCCCAGTACTCTTCAATATCTTCATAAATGACATAGATGAGGGAATAGAAGGAGAACTCATCAAATTTGCAGATGAAACTAAGCTGGCAGGAATAGCTAAAACCCCAGAAGACAAGCTCAGGATCCAAAAAGATCTTGACAGACTTGAACAAGGGGCCCTATCCAACAACATGAAATTTGATGTGGAGAAAAGCAAAGTTTTACATTTAGGCAGGAAAAACCAAAGGTTTAAGTACAGATTAGGTGAAATCTGACTCAAAAACAGTAACTGTGAGAGGGATCTTGGGGTCCTAGTGGACGATCACTTAAACATGAGCCAGAAGTGTGCGGCAGCAGTCAAAAAAGCTAATACAATCCTTGGTTTTATAAACAGAGACACAGAATCAAAATCACATGAAGTATTAGTACCGTTTTATAAATCCTTAGTAAGACCCCACATGTAATACTGCGTCCAGTATTATTCGGTCACCACATTACAAAAAAGATGTTGAGACTTTGGGAAAAGTGCAAAGAAGAGCAACTAAGATGATTAAGGGCCTGGAGCCAAAAACATGAAGAACGGTTGCAGGAATTGGGTATGGCCAAAGAAGGACTAGGGGTGACATAATACCAGTATTCCAGTATTTGAGGGGCTGAACTTATTTTCCAAAGCACCAAAAGGCAAGACAAGAAACAAAGAGATGGAACCTAATCGAGGAGAGAAGCAGCCTAGAATTAAGGAGAAACTTCCTAACAGTGAGGACAATTAACCAGTGGAACAGCTTCCATTCATAAGTTGTAGGTGCTTCATCACTGGAGATTTTTAAGAAGAATCTGGACAGTCACTGGTCTGAAATTGTATAGGGTCTCCTGCTTGAGCAGGGGGCTGGACTAGAAGACCTCCAAGGTCTCTGTTCTGATGGATAACTAGAGACAGAGATGATAGAGACAGAGACAACAACAACAACAACAACAACAACAACAACAACAACAATAATAATAATAATAATAATGATGATGATGATGATGATGACTATGTTGTTGGAAGGCCCTTAGAAGTCATCTAGTCCAACCCCCTGCTCAGGCAGGAAGATAGATAGATAGATAGATAGATAGATAGATAGATAGATAGATAGATAGATAGATAGATAGATAGATAGATAGATAGATAGATAGATAGATAGATAGATAGATAGATAGATAGATAGATTGATTGATTGATTGATTGATTAGATAGATAATAGATAGATAGATGATAGATAGATAGATAGATAGATAGATAGATAGATAGATAGATAGATAGATAGATAGATAGATAGATAGATAGATATAAATTAGGTGATAGAGTTAGAGATAGATAGATAGATAGATAGATAGATAGATCGATCGATAGATAGATAGATAGATAGATAGATAGATAGATAGATAGATAGATAGATAGATAGATAGATAGATAGATAGATAAGATAGATAGATATACATTAGGTGATAGATAGATAGATAGATAGATAGATATATAGATAGATAGATAGATAGATAGATAGATAGATAGATAGATAGATAGATAGATAGATAGATAGATAGATAGATGATGTTGGAAGGGCCCTTAGAAGTCATCTAGTCCAACCCCCTGCTCAGGCAGATAGATAGACAGACAGACAGACAGACAGACATTTTTCCATATGTATATATATACAGAAGATGGGACAGTGTCAAATAGCAATAGCACTTAGACTTATATACCACTTCACAATGCTTTACAGACCTCTCTAAGCGGTTTAAAGAGTCAGCCTATTGCCCCCAACAATCTGGGCCCTCATTTTACCAATCTTGGAAGGATGGAAGGCTGTATGTATACATCTGACACTACCCCATTTTCCATTGCCCGTGCCTGCACACAGAGAAAAAGAGCTTATGAGGGTCTGTTATGGGCCATTATGAAAGAACATTCAATTATTGCCATTGCTTTCCACAAATTGATCTGTGCAGCTGTGCAGGGCTCTTTCCCCCCCCCCCCCCCAGTGGTTAAAAAAAAAACACAAAAACCCGTGGAATGCCGACCACGCTGAAAACCAGGGAAAAGAACTGCTGTGTAAGTCGTATTTGTCAGAAAACTGGAGTAATTGCTGCTGTTTGCTCTGATTTATTGAGGTAACAAAGGTTAATAACAGTGTCACTCAGACTCATTTTCATGTCATTATGCCGAACCAGCCACCAAACAAGCACAGCTGGCGAAGGGGACAGCTTCGGCTTGATCTGAAATGCAGAGAAAAAATGCTGGCTTCCTCATGCAGCCTTCCCTAATCACCAGTTGGGATGTTTTGCAGAGAGGATGTTGTTTTCCAGTCTTCTCACTGAGACAAGCGGGAAGGAATTTTTCACCCAGATCTACGCAATAGTCTCATGCAGTGGTGGGATCCAAATAGGTGAACAACCGGTTCTCTGTGTGGATGCCGCTTCCGGAAGTCCATTCTGGGTCTGGGCAACAAAAAATTAGCTACCGGTTCTGCCGAAGTGGTGCGAACCGGCTGAATCCCACCACTATATCTATCATCTCTCTCTCTCTCTCTCTCTCTCTCTCTCTCTCTCTCTCTCTCTCTCTCTCTCTCTCTCTCTCTGTATCTATCTATCTATCTATCTATCTATCTATCTATCTATTTTTCCATCATCTATCTATCGCCTATATCTATCTATATCTCTTATCTCTCTATCTATCATCTATCTATCATCTACCTACCTACCTACCTACCTACCTACCTACCTACCTACCTATCTATCTATCTATCTATCTATCTATCTATCTATCTATCTATCTATCTATCTATCTATCTATCCATCCATCATCTATCTATCATCTATATCTATCTATCTATATCTCTTATCTATCTATCATCTATCTATCTATCATCTACCTACCTACCTACCTACCTACCTACCTACCTACCTATCTATCTATCTATCTATCTATCTATCTATCTATCTATCTATCTATCTATCTATCTACCTACCTACCTACCTACCTATCTATCTATCTATCTATCTATCTATCTATCTATCTATCTATCTATCTATCTATCTATCTATCTATCATCTATATCTATCTATCTATATCTCTTATCTATCTATCATCTATCTATCTATCATCTACCTACCTACCTACCTACCTACCTACCTACCTACCTACCTACCTATCTATCTATCTATCTATCTATCTATCTATCTATCTATCTATCTATCTATCTATCTATCTACCTATCTACCTACCTATCTACCTACCTACCTACCTACCTACCTACCTACCTATCTATCTATCTATCTATCTATCTATCTATCTATCTATCTATCTATCTATCTAATCTATCCAGTGGTGGGATTCAAATAGGTGAACAACCGGTTCTCTGTGTGGATGCCGCTTCCGGAAGTCCATTCTGGGCCCGGGCAACAAAAAATTAGCTACCGGTTCTGCCGAAGTGGTGCGAACTGGCTGAATCCCACCACTGGTCTCATGTCCGCCAATAGATTTCTTGCTTTTATTTTCCAATCCGCAGAGAGGCCTTATGGTTACAGGTAATCCTCAACGTACGACCACAATGGAGCCCAAAATTTCTGTTGTTAAGTGAGAGACATTTGTGAGTTTTCCCCCATTCTGGCCGCAGTTGTTTTAAGTGAATCACTGCAGTTGTTAAATTAGTAACATGGTTGTTAAGTGAATCTGGCTTCCCCCCAGTGACTTTTGCTTGTCAGAAGGTCGCAAAAGGGGATCCCATGACCCAGGGACACAGCAACGGTCATAAATATGAGTCAGTTGCCAAGCGTCTGAATTTTGATCACATGGCCCTGGGGATGCTGCCATGGTCTTAAGTGTGAAAAACGGTCATGTCACTTTTTTCAGTGCCGCTGTAACTTTGAACGGTCACTAAGCGAATTGTTGTAAGTTGAGGACTACCTGTATATTCTCAACTCTGTTGAGAACAGAGCTAATAAAAGAGAAGCTGCACTATATATAAGAAATAACTATAGGTAATCCTTGATTTACAACAGTTCATTTAGTGACCATTCAAAGGGCACTGAAAAAATAACTTATGACCATTTTTCACACTCACGACCTTTATAGCATTCCCCATAATCATGTGGTCAAAATTCAGATGCTTGGCAACTGATCCATACTTATGACCGTTGCTGTGTCCCAGCATGGTGTGATCACCTTTTGCAACCTATTGACAAGAAAAATCAATGGGGAAGCCAGATTCACTTAACCACTGTGGCAAGAAAGGTCTCAAAATGGGGCAAAACTCACTTAACAACAGGAATTTTCGGTTCAATTGTGATTGTAAGTTAAGGACTACCTGTATATCATTCCGGAAATACAACAAGACGATCATGAACACCATCTTGAATACGACTGGGTCAATATAAAAGGAAAAAAGAATGGCATTGCCATAGGTTTATGCTACAGGCCACCCAACTAAACAGAAGAAATAGATGAACTTTTTGCTAGTCAGTTAACTAAGGTATATAGGAAGCACACCACAATAGTAATGGAGGACTTTAACTACGCTGACATCAAGTGGGAGACAAACTCTGCACCTAGAGTACTGAGGAAGAGATTGGACAACTATTTGTTTGTCCAGTAATCAAAACCTTCATTTGATTATCTTGGATATACATTCCCCCTCTTTTTCTCCTTCCTTCCTTCCTTCCTTCCTTCCTTCCTTCCTTCCTTCCTTCCTTCCTTCCTTCTTTCCTTCCTTCCTTCCTTCCTTCCTTCCTTCCTTCCTTCCTTCCTTCCTTCCTTCCATCTATAAACTGCAGATTCATTGATAGACCTCAACCATATGCTACCTACATGATGAATTCATTAGCATGCATTTACATTCTTAAAAAGCAAATAGATCAGGAGAAAGAGAGGGTCATTGTTGTTCAGCTCAGCTGCTCTTTGATCTACTGCCTGGTGGGCTGCAAGACTGAAGGGGGGGGAGGGGGGAGAACCACAAGGGGCAATCTGACCATTTACAGCTGCTTCTGAAGAAATCCATCTTATTGTCCTCAGCTCCAGCTTGCTCTTCTCCAGCTCAATCTGCAGATCGTTTTTCCCCCTTTGTCTTTTTCAAGAGAGAATGGTGGACCAAGAGAGCTCTAAATCAGGGGTCTTCAAACTTGGCCCTTTTATGACTTGTGGACTTCAACTCCCAGAATTCCTCAGCCAGGCACGCTGCCTGAGGAATTCTGGGAGTTGAAGTCCACAAGTCATAAAAGGGCCAAGTTTGAAGACCCCTGTTCTAGTACTACCCTCTGTTTGAGCAGGAATTATAGCATTTCAGACAAATGGTTGTCCAATCTCTTCTTAAAAACTTCCAGTGTTGGAACACCCACAACGTCTGGAGACAAGTCGTTCCACTGATTAATTGTTCTAACTGTCAGGAAATTTCTCTTTAGTTCTAGGTTGGTTCTCTCCTTGATTATTTTCCATCCATTGCTTCTTATTCTGCCTTCTGGTGCTTTGGAGAATAGGTGGACCTCTCTCTTTTGGGGGGCAGCCCCTTAAATATTGGAAGACTGCTATCATGTCACCCCTAGTTCTTCTTTTCATTAAACTAGTTACTAGACATACCCAATTCCAGCAACCGTTCCTTATATGTTTTAACCTCCAGTCCCCTAATCATCTTTGTTGTTCTTCTCTGCACTCTTTCTAGAGTCTCAACCCCTTTTTTACATCGTGGCGACCAAAACTGGAGGCAGTATTCCAAGTGTGGCCTTACCAAGGCATTATAAAGTGGTATTAACACTTCATGTGATCTTGTTTTTATACCTCCCTTAATGCAGCCTAGAACTGAGTAATTGCAGGAGCAAAATTTGGATAGGGTTGTCCCCAGGGGAGGTAAAAATAAGTCAAGATGGTGGTGACAACCATGCCATCATAGTTCCACCCTTTTTACATGCACCACAACACACATAAAATAGGGCAGGTATCTGACCCCATTCTTGCAGCTGCCAGTTTAACATTTTTCATCCTTTTCCTCTCATCACCCCTGGATTTGGGAATGGTTCCTCCAATCTAGAAGGCTTGATGGTGGAAAACAATCTGGATTAAATAGATACAGATGGAGCATGTAGCCTTGTAAACAACCCACAAAAGGGAGATTTCCCCATTAGTACCGTTAACATCAACGTCTTTTGTGCGGCAAAATTAACTCTTTCTTATAGGATGTTTGACAAAAAGGAGAGATCCTTAATGAGGTTAGTTAAAGGGATTGCCCTGTTTCATTAAATTTGCCAAGGAGGAACCATCAAGAAAATTGCTTTTTTAATTACTCTGTTAATTGAAATAAAACAAAAAGGACACAGATTAGTTGCATGCAATTAGCAAATTAATTATTGGCAATTACAGACTTAATAATGGAGTAGATCTGCTACTTTGTACCATATTTTAGAGCCCACATTCCTCATATTTATGAGTTGTATCCTGGATAGATGTACACATTCAAAGGGGGGGGAAAACTGACCATGATTTTTGGTTATGCAATTGAAACAGGTGAACATTGGTCACCTTCTGGCATAAAACCTATCCTTCAACATTCTTTATTCTGAATTCCTTACTCACAAATACAGGTAGTCCTTGACTTACAACCACAATTGAGCCCAACATTTCTGTTGTTAAGCGAGACATTTGTTAAGTGAGTTTTGCCCCATTTTACAACCTTTCTTGGCACAGTTATTAATAGAATAGAATAGAATAGAATAGAATAGAATAGAATAGAATAGAATAGAATAGAATAGAATAGAATAGAATAGAATAGAATAGAATAGAATAGAATAGAATAGATATGGAATGGAATGGAATGGAATGGAATGGAATGGAATGGAATGGAATAATGGAATAGAATAGAATAGAATAGAATAGAATAGAATAGAATAGAATAGAATAGAATAGAATAGAATAGAATATAATAGAATAGATTGGAATGGAATGGGATGGATGGAATGGAATGGAATAGAATAGAATAGAATAGAATAGAATAGAATAGAATAGAATAGAATAGAATAGGAATAGAATAGAATAGAATAGAATAGAATGAATAGAATAGAATAGAATGGAATGATGGAATGGAATGGAATGGAATGGAAATAGAATAGAATAGAATAGAATAGAATAGAATAGAATAGAATAGAATAGAATAGAATGGAATAGAATAGAATAGAATATGGAATAGAATAGAATAGAATAGAATAAAATAGACTAGATAAATAAATAGAATCGAATGAATAGAGTAGAATAGAAGAGAATATGGAATGTGAATGAATGAATGGAATGGATAGAATAGAAGAAATAGAATAGATAGAATAGATAGAAATAAATAGAATAGAATAATAGAATGAATAGAATAAAATAGAATAGAATAGGAATGGAATGGAATAGAATAGAATAGATAGAATAGAATAGAATAGAATAGAATCGAATATATAGAATAGAATAGCTAGAAAGAATGAATAAATATGGAATGGAATGGAATAGAAAGAATAGAATAGAATAGAATAAATAGAATAGAATAGAATAGAATAAATAGAATAAATAGATAAATAGAATAGAATAGAATAGAATATGGAATGGCTGGAATAATAGAATAAGAATAGAAGAATAGAATAGAATAGAATATAATAGAATAGAATAGAATAGAAGATATAGAATAGAATAGAATAGATAGAATAGAATAGAATGGAATGGAAGGAATAGATAGATAGAATAGAATAGAATAGAATAGAATAATAGAATAGAATAGAATATAGAATAGAATATGGAATGGAATATGGAATAGGAATGGAATCGAATAGAATAGAATAGAATAGAATGGAATGGAATAGAATAGGAATAGAATAGAATAGGAATAGAATAGATAGAATAGAATAGAATAGAAAGAATAGAATAGAATAGAATATGGAATGGAATGGAATGAATAGAATAGAATAGAATAGAATAGAATAGAATAATAGAAAAAGAATAAGAATAATAGAATAGAATAGAAGGAATCAGCATAGGAATAGAATATGGAATGGGGAATAGAATCGATGGAGAATGGAATGGTAGAATAGAATAGAATAGAATAGAATAGAATAGATAGAATAGATAGAATAGAATAAATGGAATAGAAAGAATGGAATGGAATGGAATAGAATAGATAGAATAGAATAGAATAGAATAGAATAGAATAGAATAGAATAGAAAGAATAGAATAGAATAGAATCGAATGGAATGGAATGGAATGAATGGAATAGTAATAGAATAGAATAGAATTGAAAATAGAATAGAATAGAATAGAATAGAATAGGAATGGAATGGAATGAATGGATGAATAGAATAGAATAGAATAGATAGAATAGATAGAATAGAATAGAATAGAATAGGAGGGAATAGAATGGAATATGGAATGGAAAATAGAAAGAAAGAATAGAATAGAAGCTAGAATAGATAGAATAGAATAGAATAAATGAATAGAGAATAGAAGAATAGAATAGAATAGAATAGAATAGAATAGAATAGAATAGAAAGAATAGAATAGAATAGAGAATAGAATATAATAGAATATGGAATGGAATGGAATGGAATGGAATGGAATGGAATGGAATAGAATAGAATAGAATAGAATAGAATAGAATAGAATAGAATAGAATATGGAATGGAATAGAATAGAATAGAATAGAATAGAATAGAATAGAATAGAATAGAATAGAATAGAATAGAATAGAATAGAATAGAATAGAATAGAATAGAATAGAATAGAATAGAATGCCCAGGCCCAGAACGGACTTCTGGAAGCAGCATCCACACAGAGAAGTGGTTGAATCCCACCACTGATCCTGACTCCAGCCCCCAAACTGAATGCCCCTATCTTCAAGCCCCATTGGAGACTGTACATAGTTTTTGTTGTTGCTGCTGAAGTGGGAAAGAAATTATTTCTCTCTTATGTATGATCATTTCCCTAGCTCTCTGTGTGTAAGGGTTAAAAGTGGTGCCTGTATTTTAAAAAGAACCTTAAATAATCCTTATATATCCAGTGTGGCTGTGAGTCTCCCAGGATCAACAGTCACGTGGATTTCCACAATGAGATGGCTATTAAAAGTCACCTTGGTGTGTTCGTGGTGGCGGGCAAAACTCTCACTTGACAATCTATCCTTCGTTTGTTAAGGATTTAAATTGGACTCAAACAGGGTGACCACAATCTCTCTTGATTAAAATTGTTTTAGAATGGGGCTAGCTCTCGGCTTCCTGTTTAAAAGATTAGGAGACGATTATCATTTTTAAAAAAAAAAAAAATCAAGAAGGCACTGGTTGAAAAAAAAAAGGAGAGGGAATGAACTATGTGTATATCTAAATGCTAATAAATTGCTATTAAACAATATTAATCCCTACAGCTTTAATGGAGGCAATGCCAGCTTCTGATACTTAACAGCACAATTTATTGCAACTCCCTTATCTTTGGCTGGTGCCTTCTTAGGCTCTTATAAATTTGGGATTTGATTCTAGACTATATTTTTTAATAGATACTTTAAATCAAAACCTTTCCTTCCCCCTTATCTCCTGCTGGGCTTTGCTTTACAGTTTAATTTGGTTGCAATTCCTTCAAAATCATTTCATATTAACAGATCTCTTGTCATTTTATTCTTTGAACAAAAAGCCGAGCAAAAGCCAGTTGAGCATTTTCACGTCTGAATCCTTGAAAAAATGGACAGAGATATTTTGTTTCCTCCCTGCCAGTGGATTACGGAAGTGGTTTGATTGAAAAGGACATCCTGGGTTTCCAGTGTTCTTAACAAGATAAATTAATCAACCAGTCCTTAAGAAGTCCTCAGAATGTGTTGCATACAGGTAGTCCTCAACTTGTGTTGATGTGTTGCATACAAGTAGTCCTCAACTTACGCACACAACTGAACCCAACATTTCTCTTGATAAGTGAGATAATTATTAAGGGAGTTGCTCCCATTTTACAACCTTGTTTGCCACAGTTGTTAAGCGAATTGCTTCAATTAAGTGAATTGTAAGGTTGTTAAGTGAATCCGCCTTCCCCCGTTGACTTTGCTTGTCGGAAGCCACAAGTCATAAATACACGCCAGTTGCCAGGCGCCTGAATTTTGATCACATGACTGTGGGAATGCTGCAATGGTCATAAGTGTGAAAAAACTAGTCATAAGTCAGTGCCATTGTAACTTCAAATGGTCACTAAACAAATGATTGTAAGTTGAGAACTAACTGTGATTAGGAATACACTGAGATGTACTAGCTAAGACATGGGACATAATGTCATGGTTCCGACAGATGAAACTCTTCAAAAGAACTTCGAGGCATTGTTTACCTTAAAGAATCTTTTATTCGAGAAGCATAATATCGGCACTGCATAATCGAAGCCAAAAACTGAATTCCCCTCCCCTGAGCACTTAGTATCAAAGCACAATTCCCTCCTCCAATTAACAGTCATAAATCACATTCCCCAATTAGCTTGAAGCGCGGGCTTCCTCTCCAGTTCTCCAGCCCGCCAATTCCTTATCAGCTCTGGTTACAATAACCTTGTTTCTCACGCTAGGTTTAGTGTTGTTATGTCTAGCTCAGACATGTCAAACACAAGGCCCGGGGGCCGGATGCGGCCCACGACGTGGTTTCATGTGGCCCGCGAAGCCATCCTGAAAACAGTGAGGGAATGGCCCCCACTGCCCAGGCCGCCCGGGAGCCAATGTACAATTTTGTGGTGGCCATCTATGCTGAAACGCATTCAGTCTTAGCTCCACAAGGCCGTCTGGAAACAGCAAGGGACTGGCCCCCGCCCCCTGGGCACGCGCTGGGGAGGTGTCACCCTTTGTGAGGAATGAAGAAATGCACCATCGCCTGGAAGTGGCCAGTAAATGGCCCTCGCCTACTTCACATATCCGGCTTGATGGGCTCTGGGGGAGGGGTTTCAGCAGGCTCTTCTAGTGGACCATGCCTTGGCGCTTGCCCTGGTCCCACCCCCTTCTGCCAGAGACCCTCAGATCTGTCCCACTCCTGCTCAGGCCCCCACAGGCACCCTTGACGCGAACGATGTAGAGCTGGCCATGCCCACGCAGTAGGCCACACCCACTCCAGCCACGCCCACCCAATAGGCCACGCCCACCCTGGCCACACCTGCCCTCCCCGCAACCGCAATGCTGATGAGGCCCTCAATGAAATTGAGTTTGACACCCCTGGTCTAGCTGAACTCTCGCTCACATCCCCCCATCTCAGCATCATCTAGCTCTAAAAGCAAAAGGTAAAAGATGGCTACATCTCCATCTGTTGTCAATGCAAAAACATCCGATGTGAGCAGCGTTGACAAAACGCTATCAAAATCCAAGTCTTCCGTCAGTTACAGAAGCTCACTAAAGTGATAGTTCTAAGTTGAGGACTCTTTGTAGTGAAAAAAGCTAGACGTGAAGATGGGTCCTTCATCCTGTGATTGTAGCTGTCATATTCATTTTTTTTTTTTTTACCTTCCCAGGTTCAGTGGAAACTGTCCTGAGCCTTAAGAAAGATCCTAGGCTGGTACAGTTACAATATTAAACAACCACAATATCCTTGTTTATGTGTGGCTCCAAGTGGCATCGATTTATTAATTCAGTTCCCAGCTGGGTGAGTTATGAGCTTCTTAGTCTCCATTGACTGGTGAAACAGTGGCCTATAAAACTGCCTCACTATTTTCCTCTGATTTAAAGTCTTAGCATGGTCTTCTTGGGCATAGTCACCTCATCATAACACAAAGAACTTCCTATAATGGTTAGTTCAGATTATTAAAAAGTCTTCTGGGCACACTAACTCATCCAGCTTTAGCCAATCTGAACTTTAGCCATCTCTTTAGCCATAAAAAGATGTTTCCGTCTCTCCTTCCCTTCTGAGGCAATTTTTTAAGGTAATTCCAGATTCTTGTTTCCTGCTAGTCTCTCTCTCTCTCTCTCTCTCTCTCCCTCTCCCCTCTCCCCCCTCTCCCTCTCCCTCTCTCCCTCTCCCTCTCCCCTCTCTCTCTCTCCCTCTCCCTCCCTCTCTCCCCCTCTCTCCCTCTCTCCCCCCCTCCTCTCCTCTCCCTCTGTCTCCCTCTCCTTCCCTCTCTCTCTCTCCCTCCATCTCCCTCTCGTCGTCATCCCCCTCTCCCTCTCCCTCTCTTCCCTCTCTCTTTCTCCTCTCCCTCTGTCCTCCCCTCTCCTCATGTCTCCCTCTTCCTTCCCGCTCCTCTCTCCTCCCTCTCCCTCTCCCATCCTCCCTCTCTCCCCCCGTCTCCCTCCTCTGTCTCCCTCTCCTTCCTCTCTCTCTCTCTCCCTCCCTCTCCCTCTCTCTCTCTCCCTCTCCCTCTCTCCCCCCTCTCCCTCTCCCTCTCTCTTCTCCTCCCTCTGTCGCCCTCTCCCTCTGTCTCCCTCTCCTCCGTCCTCTCCTCTCTCCCTCTCCTCTCCATCCCTCTCCCCTCTTCCCCCCTCTCCCTCTCCCCTCTGTCTCCCTCTCCTTCCTCTCTCCTCTCTCTCATCTCCCTCTCCCCTCTCTCCCCCTCTATCCTCTCCCTCTCCCTCTCTCCCTCTGTCTCCCTTTCCCTCTTCTCTCTCCTTCCCTCTCATCTCTCTCTCGTCCCTCTCCCTCTCTGTCTCCCTCTCTCCCTCCCTCCCTCTCTCTCTCTTTCCCTCTCCTCCCTCTCTCCCCCCTCTCCCTCTCTCTCCCTCGTCCCTCTGTCTCCTCTCCCTCCTCCCCTTCCCTCTCTCTCTCTCTCTCTCCCTCTCCCTCTCCCCCCTCTCTCCCCCTCTCCCCCTCTCTCCCCTCTCGCTCTCCCTCTCTGCCCCTCTCCCTCTCCCTCTCTGCCCCTTTCCCTCTCTCCCTCTCTCCTTCCTGTTGGCCAACCTTGTGAGCTTCTAGAGCAGGGGTAGGCAACCTTGGCTCTTTTATGACCCGTGGACTTCAACTCCCAGAATTTCTGAGCCAGCATGGCTCAGCTTGGAAACCTCTCCATTTCCCCTCAGCATGGCTGGCTCAGGAATTCTGGGAGTTGAAGTCCACGAGTCATAAAAGAGCCAAGGTTGCCTACCCCTGTTCTAGAGTGTAGTAGGCCACAGTTTCCAATGTTAAGTTTATCCTTTCCAAAATTAGACCGTTCCCTGCAATTTTAGAAGGTTATTGGAAAAGGTTGTTTGAAAAATGTTATGATCTTCCAGGGCCATGGAGCTGCAGCTGAATTAAGAATAAGGTAGGGCTTGTTTTAACCATCATTGATTGAATAGCTAAAATGACAGGGATCGTGCATCAAATGAAGCCATAAGCCTTGGTTGAGAGACCTTAGTAGTTAGGTTCTTACTACCAGCAGGGAAGTTACACATGGCAAATGTTGTCAGGTGCATAGAATCAGAACCGCACACTAAGTTCTAGTTAAGCTGGTTTCTTGCTCATGCCCATACAGAAGAATCTAGTCAACTAACCATCAACACTTGGCGCTAGATAAACGTTAATGGAATTCAAGAGTGCTTTGACTTCGACCCTTTGTGGGAATATAAGGATTCCAGGCTGGTTCCTCTCTTGACTCCACCTCTAGGCTCTGCCTGTCCTTCTCCTACACATGAAGAACGCATGAAGCAGCCACAAGGTTGTCCTGAAATCCAATCCACCAATCCTTGAGTTGGCAGAAAATTTTGCAGGCATAAAATTTGCTGTCCAATAGCTGAATTCTATTTTGCCTTGGTAACAAGGCCGGAATGTGATGCGTTTTTTTTATAGTTGTCATGCAAAACAAGTTAAGCAATCGGTGGACTCCCATAGACTTTGTTTCTGCTTCCACTGAGTGCACCTGCTGGTAGGAAAAACAACCCCTTA
This sequence comes from Azemiops feae, assembly GCA_023970755.1. Lineage (NCBI taxonomy): Eukaryota > Metazoa > Chordata > Lepidosauria > Squamata > Viperidae > Azemiops > Azemiops feae. Next base: position 43,351 of record JALGBA010004235.1, read on the forward strand.
TTGCTCTTTGAAAGATCACCAACCTGCATTAAAAATAGCACTGTTGACAAGTAATGAGGAAGTGCTGTATGGGAGCTGTCCTGATGCAATGAATAGGAGCACCACAAATATTCTGACTTGCTTTGTCCTTCTCTCTCCTCTGTTCCTGCAACCTGTCAGTCAGGCTAACAGGATGGAAGATAGTAGCAAGTCAAATGGGAAAAAGCAATGGATAATGAACAGGCTACAGGAAACACCTGGTAGTTCATGTGGATACCAGTAGGCACAATAGTACTACCAAAAGCAAGGGAGAAAGCAAGGGTCAGTTTGGTCTAGTGCAGGGGTCTTCAAATGTGGCCCTTTTATGACTTGTGGACTTCAACTCCCAGAATTCCTCAGACAGTCATTGGTGGACTTCCCCAGCCAGCCAAGGGCAGACTTCAACTCCCAGAATACCCCAGTCAGCATGGATAAGCTTTAACTCCCAGACTTCCCTAGCCAGCATAGGTGGATTTCGGCTCCCAGAATTCCCCAGTCAGCATGGCTGGCTAAGGATATGTGGGAGTTGAAGTCCACACATCTTAAAGTAGCCAAGTTTGAGAAACATTGATTTAGGCCAGGGGTCTTCAAACTTGGCCCTTTTATGACTTGTGGACTTCAACTCCCAGAATTCCTCAGCCAACGTGCCTGGCTGAGGAATTCTGGGAGTTGAAGTCCAAAAGTCATAAAAGGGCCAAGTTTGAAGACCCCTGGTCTAGTGGTTAAGGCACCAGGATAGAAACCAGGAGACTGTTAATTCTAACCTGCCTTAGGCATGAAAGCTAGGTGATGGGTAATCTTTTTAAACCTGGAAAAGCTAATAAAGATTTAAAAAAAAAAAAAAAAAGCTTTAGTAAGACCACACTTAGAATACTGCACCCAGTTTTGATCACCATATTATAAAAAAAGATGTTGAGACTCTGGAAAGAGTGCAGAGAAGAGCAACACAGATGATCAGGGGACTGGAGGCTGAAACATATGAAGAGCGGTTGCAGGAATTGGGTATGTCTAGTTTAATGAAGAGAAGGACGAGGGGGGACATGATAGCAGTGTTCCAATATCTCAGGGGTTGCCACAAAGAAGAGGGGGTCAACTATTCTCCAAAGCACAAGAAGGCAAGAGAAGAAACAATGGAAACTAATCAAGGAGAGAACCAATCTAGAACTAAGGAGAAACTTCCTAACAGTGAGAACAATTAACCTGTGGAATGTCAGAGGTTGTGTATGCTCCCACACTGGAGGTTTCCAAGAAGAGACTGGGCAGCCATTTATCCAGAATGGTGTAAGGTCTCCAGCCTGAACAGGGGGTTGGACTAGAACAGGGCTTTTCAACCTTTTCACCCATTGTACCACTTTTAGGATATGGCAACATCCGAGTACCACCAGTCGCCTAGCAAGGTGTCAAAAACTTGATGACCAAAAAAAAGAAAAAAGAAAAAAGTGATAAAGTACAGGTAGTCCTCGACTTACAACAGTTCACTTAGTGACTGTTTGAAGTTACAATGGCACTGAAAAAAGTGCCCCCCAAGCCACAGCCGAGCAAGACACCTGCCTGCCCGCCCGGCGGCGCTCTTCCTCCTGTCCGAGGTTTTCATTGTTGTGAGCATTTCTGTTGAGGATTGGCAGCAGGGGTGGGGTGGGGGGTGTTTGGTTTTTATTCCCACCGGTCTGCTGGGTGGTTGCAGCAGGTTTTGGTCACTTCACATGACCCTGGGACACTGACCGTCATAAATATGAATCAGTTGCCAAGCATCTGAAAGTAAATCACAAGACCCTGGAGATGCTGCAATATTCCAGCTGATCGGCGTTTCTTCTGGGCTCAGCAGAAGCGCCAGGATCAGTGCTGCTTTCCAGCTGATTGGTGCTTCTTCTGGGCTCAGCAGAAGCGCCAGGATCAGCACCGAGCTCCATCTGGAGCCTGGCACTGATCCTGGTGCTTCCACTGAGCCCTGACAGCCCCGAAGAAGCGCTGATCCTGGCGCTTCCGCTGAGCTCTGACAGCCCTGCAGCTCCAGCCATCTCTCGCTCAGGCTTGTGCGGTGCTGCCACCGGTTCAGCTCATTCCCCTCCCCCGCTACCACTTTTCTAGGATGGTCGCATACCACCTGCCAGGTGCCAATGTACCACAGGTGGTACCCGTACCACTGGTTGAAAAGCCCTGGTCTAGAAGACCTCCAAGGTCCCTTCCAACTCTGTTATTCTGAATTTAAGCTACCTCAGCTGCGAATTGGGGCTGAAAGGAAGGCAATGTTACGAAAATATATCATATAAAACCAGGTTACATTTGCACTGTGGTTAGGGAGACTTGAAGCCAAGTGCTTTATCTTCTTAAAAAGCATTATGAGAAAGCTTTCACTGAACTAAGCCATGATAGATAGTAGAGGTCAATATTCATAGCCCAGAATGTGATTAAGTCTCAGTGATTACATGATTTAGTCCTGAGATGCCACTTTTATTGAGAAATACTTTCTCCAGCAGGTCTAAGATTGTCAGACAGGCTTCAAACATGCAGGTGCTTTGTTTTGTTTTTTGGGGTTGTTGGTTTTTTTGCTGTGCACGTAAGAGAAAGGTGATTTCCATAACTTAATTACAGTTTCTATTAATCCCATCTGATGCTTTGTAAATTCAGAATTTCAAGCACCAAAAATAATAACTTTACTGTTTCTGATCAACACTTGAGGCTGATGGTTGGAAAGGATTTAGCATGTTTTGCATTGACAAAAACCAGCCACAGATCTTCCTTATACAGTAGCACAGGAATTGAGAGCACAAAAATGTGTTTTTTGTCTATGTGCATGTCTGTGTAAGTCTGTTGGCAATGGAGGAGCATTGCATTTTAGAAATATGTGATGGAAGATTAGCTAATATGATAATATATAAAAGGGCATTTGATTGATCTTCAAGAATTCTGCCCGGCTTTTGGTGGGGTCTTTGGTGCCCTCTGAACTTGGTTGTTTTCTTATCGATGTTTCATTACCCAACCAGGTAACATCATCAGTGCTAGAAGAAAGAGTGATTTACTCTCTGTTTATATACAAGTGGCTTGCCCTCTCAGTGCTGGTGGGTAGTTGCTTGATTAGGCTGTTGTTTACTGTGTGATTGTCTGGCTGGTATTAAACCTGGTGTTAATCTTTGCTTATCTGGGTGTTGATTGCTGATGAGGAGGTGTTTTGATCTTTTTGTTTCCTTTTTGGCTTTTTGATTGTCTCTTTGAATTGTATGTTGTTGTTAGTTGCGAAGTCGTGTCCGCCCCATCGCGACCCCATGGACAACGTTCCTCCAGGCCTTCCTGTCCTCTACCATCTTCTGGAGTCCATTTAAGCTCAGGCCTACTGCTTCAGTGACTCCATCCAGCCACCTCATTCTCTGTCGTCCCCTTCTTCTCTTGCCCTCGATCTTTCCCAGCATTAGGCTCTTCTCCAGTGAGTCCTTCCTTCTCATTAGGTGGCCAAAGTACTTGAGTTTCAACTTCAGGATCTGGCCTTCTAAAGAGCAGTCAGGGTTGATCTCCTCTAGGACTGACCGGTTTGATCGCCTTGCAGTCCAGGGGACTCGCATGAGTCTTCTCCAGCACCAGAGTTCAAAGGCCTCAATTCTTTGGCGCTCAGCCTTTCTTGTGGTCCAACTTTCACAGCCGTACATTGTAGCTGTTGTTTATCTCTACGTGCCTGTTGATGGCTGATTTGTCTGAATGCCAGGCTTCCTGGAATACTGTAGGACGTTTGCTCAAAGAGCACCAACGACCTCATAGTTCAGCCCTGATCTACAAAGATTCTCTTTCTTTGATATCCAACGTTTCGTTTTTATGAAGGACTGCGTGAATCTGGTGAATCACTAAATGGCATCAGAAAGATATGGAAAACTCTTTTTTGCTTCCATTTCATGTCCGTCCAGATTGCAGCAGGTCGACTGTAGTATCCTTACATTTAGGTAAAGGTAAAAGGTAAAGGAGTCCCCACGGATTTTTCTCCACTAGTCCTTGCCGAGTCTAGGGGACGGTTTTCCTCTCCCTTTCAAGGCCATTGATCCAGCGCTGTCTGAAGACACTTCCGTGATCATGTGGCCAGCATGATGTCACGGAGCACAGCTACCTTCCCACCAAAGTGATACCTGCCTGGCTGAGGAATTCTGGGAGTTGAAGTCCACAAGTTATAAAAGGGCCAAGTTTGAAGACCCCTAATCTACTCGCATTTCCATGCTTTTGAACTGCTTGGCTGGCAGGAGCTGGAATGAGGACGAGAGCTCACCCCGTCATGTGGCGCTCGGGGCTCAAGCCTGGGTTGGCGCCTTTCCAACTGACAAACCCAGCGTCTTAACCACTGGACCATTGTGCTGCCCCTTTACATGAGTAATTTCATGAATGTCATCACTAGCAGCATCCAGAGGGGTGTCAAGACCTGCCATACGGTGGCTGAGGTATCATGATCAAGCCCCACCTCTTGCTGTACATGCGGCCATATTGCACTGACATACAAAAGGGGTGGGGCTTGGATGGTGGAAATGGATGAGGAATTCTGGGAGCTGAAGTCCCTACACCTTAAAGTTGCCAATCAACCCACATGAGAAATGAATTTTTGAATGTTTCTGGTACAGCCTTCTGTTTTAATCCAAATATATTTGTTTGCCTGTTTGTTTTTTTTAAAACAAACTGTTGGTCTAAAATAGAGAAAAAGCTGTTGGTATAAAATAAGATTTCTTTATTATCTCACGCCTTTGTTTCTTTGACTTATTCTGGCATCCTTCAGCGCTTTGCATAATATTGCTCAGCCTTCAAAGGAGTAGCATAATGGGGGGCTATGTAAGTCTGTGGCCTTTTCAGCAAAAGGTTAGCCGTGCAGGTGCTGTAATCAATAAAATATTAGTTTAATAAAGATTAAGTAATAAATAAGGAAGGCAGCTAGCAATCCCTGGCTCCCCATCAGGGCTGCAAAAATTCAGATAGATGTGAGAAGGCAGGAGAAAGATAGAAAGGATGGGCAAAATTTATGCTAGGTTTAAGTACCTGTGTATGTGCATATGCATACATAAACATACATATATAGTGTCTATATGATTTATGTGTATTTTCTCTCTCTCTCTCTCTCTCCCTCTCTCTTTCTCTCTCTAAGATATTTGTAAGGATTGCAGGTTTAATTTGAAAGGTTAGCACACAAACATATGAATGGAAAGAGGTGATTCTTGGTTAAATGCTACAGGACAGGTTTTTTCCCCCAATCTTAGCAACTTTAATATGGGCGGACTTTAACTCCCAGAATTACCCAGCCAGCATGGTTGACATGGTTTGTCAAGGTTGACAAACACTGGTCTAGGAAATGAATGGTCATTTGGATAAAGCTCTAAAGCAGGGGTCCCAAACTCCCAGGCCACAGACTGATACTGGTCTGTGGCCTGTTAGGAACTGGGCCGCACAGCTGGGGGTGAGCAGTGGGTGAGCTAAACTGTGCGCGCACATGATCTAGGTTGTGTGCTCCGTTTCCATCCCCTACCCCTGGCCCATGGACAAATTGTCTTCAATGAAACCAGTCCCTGGTGCCAAAAAGGTTGTCTAGAGGCTAAACCATACAATGAATGATTGGGAGAACAAGGTATGTCTAAGCCTAGCAAAGAGAAGGACTAGGGATGAGATAATAGCAGTGTTGAAGGAAAAATCTTCATCAGGGTCCAGTCCAAGCTGGGAATAATCAAAATGGAGACTGCTTTAGAAAGAAGGTTGTAATTTATTGAAGAGGAGAGCCAGACAGAAAGATGGCTCTGGGAAAACTAACCACATGTAGCAGGGAATGGTGGGCTTATATACCTTCTGGGGTTCCTGAGGTTGTTTCCTGTTCCTGTTTGAGGCTTTGTATTTCCTGTGTCATGTACTTTGACCTGAATCTGAGTGTGCCCTTTTGGTATTGGTGAGTTAATCCTATTATGTCCCGTCTTAGAGTTTGGGTGGGGTATGTAGATTTTAAGGGTCTTTGTCTTCCTAATCTCTTCAGTTTCTAGCTGGAAGGCGCCAACCTTCCTGAATGGATTATGACATCTGCATTTCTAAAAGCTGGCCTCTGCTAAGTTTTATCCTAGGGGGAGAGGGGCTGGGCTGGTTTTTGTCTTTTTTTTAAAGATCTTCTCCATTATTCCTTTTGGGGAAATATATTCTGCCTTTTTAATATTCCTCAAAGTATTTCTTTCTCTGGATTCTTCCCACAGCAGTCTTGCAGTATTTGAGGGGTTGTCACAAAGAAGAGGGGCTCAACCTATTCTCCCAAGCACCCGAAGACAGGACAAGAAGGAACAGATTAAAAACTTATCAAGGAGAGATCCAACCTAGAAATAAGGAAGAATTTCCTGCACAGTGAGAACAATTAACCAATGGAATGGCTTGCCTTCAGAAGTTGTGGGTGCTCCATCACTGGAGGTTTTCAAGAAGAGACTGGACAGCCATTTGTTACGGAATGCTTGAGCAGGGGGTTGAACTAGAACAGCAGTCCCCAACCTTTCAGTTTTTGTGGATCGGCAGGGAGGGGGGAGAAGAGGGGATGGTTCCACACAAGCGCCGGGTGAGTGCATGCCCACAGCTCCAATTGTGTGAGACCTGGGCCCTGCCGCTCACACGAATAGAGCTGTGCATGGATGCTTGCTTGCTGCTTTCATGGCCCGCTATTGGGTTGCAGCCTAGGGGTTGGGGACCCCTGGACTAGAAGACCTCTAAGGTCCCTTCCAGTCCTATCTGTCAGGGTTCTGACAGAGGAATCTCTTCAAAAGAACTTCGAGGCATTGCTTTCCTTAAAGAATCTTTTATTCGAGAAACAAAGTATCGGCACTACATAGTTGAAGCCAAAAACTGAATTCTCCTCCCCTGGATACAAAGTAGCAAAGCACAATTCCCTCCTCCAATTAACAGTCATAAATCACATTTCCAAATTAACTTGAAGCGCGGGCTTTCTCCCCATCTCTCCTGCCCGCCAAATTTCTATCAACTCTGGACCCAATAACCTTGGGTTCCCACGGCTGAGTTATTATTGTTATGACTAGCTGGACTCTCATCCACATTCCCCCTCCCAGCATCAACGAACTCTAAAAGCGATAGAGAAAAGATGGCTACATTTCCGTCTGTTGTCAAAGCAAGAACATCCGATGTTAGCAGCGTTGACACTATGATTCTATGGTCTGTGATTCTGTGCACTTAGCACAAGTGCCCTGCTGTGGCTCGTCTCACTTCTGGGATTCTGTGAATTCTCCGGTTTGGTCTGGATTCCGTGTAGAAGGGAGACAGCAAAATAAATGGCCCTTACAGTCAGTGGCCTCCTCTTGCTGACATCCTGGGTGATTTATATCTGCTGGCTTTGTCTCTTTCTGTCTTTTGTGTAGACTTCCTCAAGTCAGCAATAAAGTAGATTGCTCTGTAACCTTACATCTTCGGCTGGCCTGCTTGTTATGTAATAGCTTCTTAATAAGATTGGGGGGGGGGAGAAGACAACTCCAAACACATAAGTCACTGGAAGATGCATATGACAAAGCCCTGAAATTGGATTCGAGCAGACTTGCAACCGGAGCAGATCACCTCCGTTGTCCATCGATAGAGACCGATGCCAGCAACTGCTTCATTTCAAGCAACAAAGGTTGACTTTTTTGAAGGAGAATCTGAAGTGGCTTTTCATGTTGAAATGAAGAGTCTTACATTACTGGGCTAATACAGAGGAATGCAAAGAGGACATTATAGGTAATCCTGAACGTACGGCCACAATTGACCCCAAAAGCTAAGTTGTTAAGTGAGTTCTGCTCCATTTTACAACCTCTCTTCCCACAGTTGTTAAGCGAATCTCTGCAGCTGTTAAGTGAGCGACACGGTTGCAAGGTGAATCTGGCTTCCCCACTGATTTTAGAATAGAATAGAATAGAATAGAATAGAATAGAATAGAATAGAATAGAATAGAATAGAATAGAATAGAATAGAATAGAATAGAATAGAGCTGGAAGGGACCTTGGAGGCCTTCTAGTCCAGCCCCCTGCTCAAGCAGGAGGACCTCTACCATCTCAAACAGGTGATTGTCCAGTCTCTTTTTAAAAACTTCCAGCGATCGAGTGCCCACAACTTCTGGAGGCAGGCTGTTCCACTGGTTAATTGTCCTCACTGTCAGGAAGTTTCTCCTTAATTCCAGGCTGCTTCTCTCTTTGATCAGTTTCCAACCGTTGTTTCTTTTCCTGCCCTCTGGTGCTTTGGTGAATAATGTGACCCTCTCTTCTTTGTGGCAGCTCCTCAGATACTGGAATACTGCTATCATGTCTCCCCTATCTCTTCTTTTCTTTAGACTAGCCAAACCCAAGTCCCGTAGCCGTTCTTCCTACGTTTTGGTCTCCAGGCCTTTGATCATCTTAGTTGCTCCTCTCTGAATTTTTTCCAGACTCTCAGCAACTTTTTTGTGATATGGTGACCAAAATTGGCTGCAGTATTCCAGGTGTGGTCTTACTAGGGCTTTATAAAGTGATACTAATACTTGCATGATCTTGATTCGATGCCTCTGTTTATACAACCCAGGATTGTATTAGCTTTTTTGGCTGCTGCTGCACACTGCCGGCTCATATTTGATTGTCCATTCGGACTCCAAGATGCCTACCTACTGTAATTCTCTAACCGGATGAGCAGGCACATGGGTCACCTGCTTATCCTCTTCCCCATCGGAGAGAGATATATGCTGTGCAGCTATTTAAACGGCAGTATTTTCAAATGTGGATGTGGATCTATGCATGTAAGTGGATTGGCTCAGCATGGAGCTTGGATAGGCTACATCGAAGGCAATCATGTCAGTGCATGATCCTCCTTCTTTCCTTTTCCCTTCCTTCCTTCCTTCCTTCCTTCCTTCCTTCCTTCCTTCCTTCCTTCCTTCCTTCCTTCCTTCCTTCCCTCCCTCTTCCCTTTCTTATATGTTGTACATAGTATGTTTTAGTATGTTAGGTGTGTGTCATGTATGTGTTTCACTTTGAGAGTGGGCAACTAAATTTCATTTTTGATGTGTGCCATTGTGCCCACAATATAAAAATGACAATAATTATCTTATCTTCCTTCCTTCCTTCCTTCCTTCCTTCCTTCCTTCCTTCCTTCCTTCCTTCCTTCGTTCCTTCCTTCCTTCCTTCCTTCCTTCCTTCCTTCCTTCCTTCCTCCCTCTTTCTTTCTTTCTTTCTTTCTTTCTTTCTTTCTTTCTTTCTTTCTTTCTTTCTTTCTTTCTTTCTTTCTTTCTCCATTTCTCCTTGGTTCTCAGAGAGAAAGAATAAGATTTTTAGAAGGAGAAAATAATCCGTCCCCGATTTAAACCGACACTGGTGCTCCTCTGCCTTTTCTCGGATGATTCCAAAGAGCGGAGGCTCTAATGGCTCATCTGAGCTCGGTGCTGCTTCTCTTCTGCTGAGAGCGAAAGGGGGTGCCTTCCTGTCAATTAGAAGAGGGACAGCTGGAGCGTCTCCTCTGTCTGTTGAAATGTGGGCATATTGCATGTCAAGGGGAAAGTAACAAATGCAGCAGGCTAGCATCACCATCTGTCACCAATGGAGCCGATGGGGAAACAAAGGGCCGGGCTTTGCTTTCGAGAAGATGTTGGATCCAAGGAAAATCTTCTCTTTCTGGATTTTGCAAAAGACGCTTCACCTTCTTTGGAGAACCGGCTCTGGAACGGGGTGCAGTCAATTAGAATCAGAGCTTTCTTTTTGTTTAGGAAAGGAGGGTTATTCATGAGATCTAGCTGCGTGCAGAATCCACTCCGATCTCAGAAGGAAAATATCTTCCTTTTTTGCGGGGATCATCAAACAAACTGAGCGGTTATTAAGCGAAAGCCATTTTTTCCCCAATGGGCCATTTTTGGCCAGAAACCTGCAAACCCACCCACCCCCGAAAATTAGGTCATGTGATCACAGGACACTGCCAATGGCCATAAACGCGAGCCAGTTGCCAAGCACCCAAACTGTGATCATTTAACTGCAGTGTGTGTGTGTGTTTGTGTGCACTTGCAGCCATCAGAACTTTGGTAACAGGTTATAAGTAAGTCTCGGGAGGTCTGTTATAACTTCGAATAGTTACTACTGTAAGTGACCAGTCACTAAGCGGGTTGGAAGAGGAAGAGAGAGCCAGGAAAGATCCTGAAGATAACCGAATAACAGAGTTGAAAGGGACCTTAGACCTCTTCTAGACCAACCCACTCCTCAAGCAGGAAACCCTATACCAGGGGTAGGCAACCTTGGCTCTTTTATGACTCGTGGACTTCAACTCCCAGAATTCCTGAGCCAGCCATGCTGAGGGGAAAGGGAGAGGTTTCCAAGCTGAGCCAAGCTGGCTCAGGAATTCTGGGAGTTGAAGTCCACGAGTCATAAAGCGGCCTAGGCCTAGGCCAGAGGTAGGTAACCTTGGCTCTTTTATGACTCGTGGACTTCAACTCCCAGAATTCCTGAGCCAGCCATGCTGAGGGGACAGGGAGAGGTTTCCAAGCTGAGCCATGCTGGCTGAAGAATTCTGGGAGTTGAAGTCCACGAGTCATAAAGCGGCCTAGGCCTAGGCCAGAGGTAGGCAACCTCGGCTCTTTTATGACTCGTGGACTTCAACTCCCAGAATTCCTGAGCCAGCCATGCTGAGGGGAAAGGGAGAGGTTTCCATGCTGAGCCAGGCTGGCTCAGGAATTCTGGGAGTTGAAGTCCACGAGTCATAAAAGAGCCAAGGTTGCCTACCCCTGCCCTATACCATCTCAGATGAATGGCTGTCCAATCTCTTCTTAAAAACCTCCGGTGTTGTTGCATCCACAACTTCTGGAAGCAAGCTGTTCCACTGGTTGATTGTCCTCACTGTTAGGAAGTTTCTCCTTAATTCCAGGTTCTCTTTGATCAGTTTCCAACCATTGTTTCTTGTCCTGCCCTCTGGTGCTCTGGAAAATAAGTTGAACCCCTCTTCTTTGTGGCAGCCCCTCAAATACTGGAATACTTCTATCAGGTCATCCCTAGTCCTTCTTTTCTCTGCACTGGCCATACCCAATTCCTGCAACTGTTCTTCATATGTTTTTGTCTTCAGGCCTTTAATAATCTTAGTTGCTCTTCTTTGCACTTTCCCCCCCCAAAAGTCTCAACATCTTTTTTGTTATGTGGTGACCAAAACTGGATGCAGGGTTCCAGGTGTGATCTTACTAAGGATTTATAAAGCGGTACTAATCCTTCATGTGATCTTGATTCTCTGCCTCTGTTTATACAACCAAGGATTGTATTAGCTTTTTTGGCTGCTGCTGCACACTGCTGGCTCATATTTGATTGTCCATTTGGACTCCAAGATGCCTACCTACTGTAATTCTCTAACCAGATGAGCAGGCACATGGGTCACCTGCTCATCCTCTTCCCCATCGGAGAGAGATATATGCTGTGCGGCTGTTTAAACGGCAGTATTTTCAAATGTGGATGTGGATCTATGCATGTAAGTGGATTGGCTCAGCATGAAGCTTGGAGAGGCTACATCGAAGGCAATCATGTCAGTGCATATCCCTGATGAAGCCAGACTGCAAAGAGCAGTGGAGATGAAATGCACATTTATCTAGGAAAAGCTACAAAGCCATCTTCCCTTTTCTCTCCGCTCCTCTCCCCATGTCTCATGAATATGCATGAACTGGGATTTAACCCCTTTTAGTGCCAGGGTAGACTTGATCCGGCCGCCGTTCCAAACATACCCACATATGTGCAGCCAGACCCTGACCCACTTCTTATTTGAAGAGAGAAGCCAGGGATGCTGCAGACAGCACAGGGAATATGGGTAGACATTCTGCTCTGATGATTGGGTATTAGAACTGCCAGTCAAAGGATGGTTACACAGGGCACCTCCTCTGGGTTTATATTCCAGTGGGAGGGGAGGATGAAATGGTGGGCCCCAAGAAAGCTCAAAATTCCAGCTCAAGGGGAACAGCTTCTCTTAGAAAGCCATTGCACCTTCACTCATAATTTTATTTATTTATTTATAAGATAAGATAACCCAGGGGTCTTCAAACTTGGCCCTTTTATGACTTGTGGACTTCAACTCCCAGAATTCCTCAGCCAGCATGCCTGGCTGAGGAATTCTGGGAGTTGAAGTCCAAAAGTCATAAAAGGGCCAAGTTTGAAGACCCCTGAGATAACCTTTATTGTTACTTTTTTCTGCAAACATACTGGAACACATTGAAAAATGAAATTCTGATGCCCACTGTCAAAGGAAAATAAATATATACCCATACATATGCATGCAAACACATATACATAATATACAGTATATTATTTGATTTTTATCACCCTTTTATTCCTTTATAAGTAACTCAAGTCAGATTATTCTTTCCTTCACCTATTTTTCCCACAACAACAACCTTGTGAGGTGGGTTGGTTGAGACAGTATGCTGGCCCAAAGTCACCCAGCCAGCTTTCATGCCTAAGGTGAGACTAGAACTCACCACCTCCTGGTGATCAGACCGAAGTTACCCAGCTGGCTTTCATACCTAAGGCGAAACTGGAATTCACAATCTCCTGGTGATTGGCCGAAAGTCACCCAGGCCACCTTTATGCCTAAGGTGGAACTAGAACTCGCCGTCTCCTGGTTTCTAGGCCAGCACTACACCAGCCTGGCACTCATCCTCCAGGTAGCAGGACTTTAGCACAGTCAAAGCCTCAATCTGTGATATTGTGGGAAGTCAGCCCCCCAGAGAAGGAAATATTAAAAGGGCAGAAAAATATATTTCCTCAGAGAATCTTAAAGAGAAAAGTATGCCCAGTTTTCTTCTGAGCCCCAGGTCTCCCTCCCCCAAGCAGAAACTAGCTCTGTAGAAATGCAGATGGAGGCCCCAGCTAGAAGATTAAGAAGACAAAGACACCTAAAATCTACATACTCCACCCAAACTCTAAGACAGGACATAATAGGATTAACCCACAGATGCCAAAGGGCACACCCAGAGACAGGTCAAAATACACGACACAGGAAATACAAAGCCTCAAAACAGGAACAGGAAACAACTCAAAACAAAAGGCTCCAGAGGGTATAAAAACCCACTCCCTACATGTGCTCAGCCCTTTTTTTTTTCCTTTTCTGCCAGAGCCATCTTTCAGTCTGGCTCTCCTCTTCAATAAACTGCAACCTTCTTTCTAAAGCAGTCGCCATGTTGTTTATCCCCGGCTTGGACTGAACCATGATGAAGACTTTTCTTTCAACAATATTGACATGGGATTTTGATAACAATCATCACCACAACTTTTTTGACTCACAAACACACTTTAGAAATGGCACTGCTTCTTCTCCCTCCATTTATCTTTCTTGCAGTCACAACCAGGACACACACATACAGAGATAAAAACGTGACCAACTTTTGTTCCGCCCAGTACCTGGTTAAGCTATTCAGAAGACCAAACCAAGTTCTATCTGAGCCTAAAATAGCTGATTTCTGAGTATCTATTCATTTAATTGGGAAAGAATCATGGTGCCAGGTGGCACCAGACAGGTCCATGGCGATAAGCCCACAGCCTGAAGGACAATTCAATTCATCTTCAAGAAGGCTGCATCTAATGGAGACTTCCTGTACACAGTCCTGTCATCAGATTGCTAGTGCCTTTCCTCCCTTCAATATACAGTATTTTTCTTGCAATTTTCTAGTCTAGACCTGGGATCATCTGCATATTTCCCTACATTTAGGCAAGAAAAAATCAAACACAGAGAGGCATTCTTGGAATCCTACTGGACAATCACTTAAATATGAGCCAGCAGTGTGCTGCAGCTGTCAAAAAATACCCAACACAGTCCTAGGCTGTGTTAACAGAGGGGTAGAATCAAGATGGCGTGAAGTGTTAATACCACTTTACAATGTCTTGGTAAGGCCACACTTGGAATACTGCCTCCAGTTTTGGTCGCCACGATGTAAAAAAGGGGTTGAGACTCTAGAAAGAGTGCAGAGAAGAGCAACAAAGATGATTAGGGCACTGGAGGCTAAACCATATGAAGAACGGTTGCAGGAATTGGGTATGTCTAGTTTGATGAAAAGAAGGACGAGGGGTGACATGATAGCAGTCTTCCAATGTCTAACCGTGGTGGCACAGTGGTTAGAATGCCGTATTGCAGGCTAATTCTGCTCACTGCCAGGAGTTCGATCCTCATCGGCTCAAGGTTGACTCAATCTTCTATCCTTCTGAGGTTGGTAAAATGAGCACCCAGATTGTTGGGGGCAAGATGCTGACTCTGTAAATCTCTTAGAGAGTGCACTTTGAAGCGGTATATAAGTCTAAGTGCTAATGCTATTGCTGCCTTTCAGTTTGTAAATAAATAGCTTCACATTTGGTCATTGAGCATGTAATTGTGATGTGCTTTTTAATATCTGCCATACATTAAATAAATAAATACCCTAGAGCAGTGATGGCCAACCTAGGACATGACAGCAGTGTTAGACATGATAGGGATGACATGATAGCAGTGTTGCAATATTTGAGGGGCTGCCATGAAGAAGAGGGAGTCAGGCTATTCTCCAAGGCGCCTGAAGGCAGGACAAGAAGCAATGGATGGAAACTGATCAAGGAGAGAAGCAACCTAGAACTAAGGAGAAGCTTCCCGACAATTAGAACAATTAACCAGTGGAACAACCTGCCTCCAGAACTTGTGGGTGCTCCATTACTGGAGGTTTTTTTTAAGAAGAGATTGGACAACCATTTGACAGGCTCAATAGCTAGTTTGAAATAATATAGGGTCTCCTGCTTGAGCAAGGAATTGGACTAGAAGACCTTAATCGTCGTTCTATTTCATGCTCCTTCTTCCATGCGCCCTTTGGAGAAATCAAAATTGCAGACATGATTGCAGCCCACTCAAAGTCTTTAAAGATTTCAAGGGAAAAGATGGCGAGGGTACCAAGCAGAGCCCCTCCCAAGAGGATCACCTCTGACAATTGATAAAAAAAATCAACAGAGGAAAAAGCTAATCCACCACCAGTTAGCCAGGCAGCCCTGAATGTCTGCAAAACTAGCTATTCTGAGCCTGTCAGATGCCCCTATCTGTCCTCAGCCAAACATGCAATATGCATGGAGAAGGAAAATGGCAATTCCCCCAAATACTAGGATGAAGGTTACATTGCCATAGTGGTCTGTTCCTCTTAGGTCAGAATACTGCTAAACCATCACAGAAACGAAGATTTGATGGGTTAGAAATTCTCCAAAGCTTCTGCTAACCTGGAGACCCCAGGATGTCATCATACGGACATCCACCCTGGTGTGAGAGATTGTGAGGGGGCTGAGTAAACAGCAAGAGGGGCTCTGGACCTAAATCACCAACAGATACGAGAAAAATTAACTAGTGGCTTATCTCATAAACAGGTCGTTCAACCAAGGTTGCAAAAAAGCCCAAGAGAAGGAATGCAGCCTTGACTTTATGAAGGCATGAATAAAGCACTTTGTCACCTTCAAAGCCCCTCATGGCCCAGGGCCAGCTTATTTGAAGGACCGCCTTTTCCCAGTTACATCTACCCAACCCACCAGAACAGGAGGCAGGGAATGCTGGGGTCCCTCTCTTGAGGAGGCCCACTGAGGGGTCCTTGGTGCTCTCTGAGCTTGCTTGTTTTCTTGCAGATGTTTCATTACCCAACCAGGTAACCTCATCAGTGCATCAAGTCCATCTAGTGGGACCAAGAAGAAGGACCTTCTCCGTGGTGGCTCCCTCCTTGTGGAACATCATCTCTGCGGAGATAAGATTCCCCCCCCCACACACACACACACTTTGAACTCTTTTGCAAGGCCCTGAAGAAGTGGTTCTGCCAATGGGCCTGGGAATCCCAGAGGGATAAGTGGCTTGTTTGATTGTTGTCACCAGGGAGAGCCAGGATTTATTGGGTTTTGAATTGGGGTTTTATCCTATTAAGCCCCCCCCCTGAATTGGGCAGGGAAGGAAGGAAGGAAGGAAGGAAGGAAGGGGAGCGAAGGGAAGGAAGAAGGAAGGAAAGAAGCGAAGGAGGGAGGGAGGGAGGGAGGGAGGAGGGAGGGGCGGAGGGAGGGAGGGAGGGAAGGGGGAGGGGAAAAGAAGGAAGGAAGGAAGGAAGGAAGGAAGGAAGGAAGGAAGGAAGGAAGGAAGGAAGGAAGGAAGGAAGGAAGGAAGGAAGGAAGGAAGGAAGGAAGGAAGGAAGGAAGGAAGGCTGGCTCATGGTTCCTATGGCAGTTTCCAAGATTCCAAACTTCACCCCTAATTTTTGCATTAAAAACATCTTATGGAAATCTCTATAATTCCTGATTTTTGATCGGGCCAGGCTGTACAGAGCTTGACAGTCTGGATTGCAGGTAGCCAAGTCTGAAACTGGGTTTTTGATTAACTACAGGAAATTGGGCAGTGGTTACCAGGGATGTACTTCAGTGTTTGTTTATTTATGTATTTATTTATTGAACAAATTTATATAATAAGATAAGATAACCTTTATTGTCATTTTTTACTGTGGGCACACTGGCACACATTAAAAATGAAAATCTGTTGCCTGCTGTCAAAAGTGTACACATACGTAACACACCTATAAACATGCTATATACATACATATGTAGATACCCAACCCTTATATATAAATACATATACCGTAAATATTAATCACTGTCCATCTTGAACACATAGTGGAAAGAGGAAGCTTGAGAGTTCATAAGGTTGATACTATACGGAACAAAACTGTGGCTGAATCTGGTTGTTCTGCTTCGGATACCACGAAGCCCCCTCCTCCCAGAAGGTAACAAGGAAAACAGGTCGTGAAGAGGGTGTGTGGCGTCCCAGACAATCCTGCGGATCTTGCTCAAGCAACACTTATATGCCATGTCCTGGATAGAAGGGAGTGAACTGCCAATAATCTTTTCTGCCGTCCTCGCCACTCTCTGCATCGCCTTCCTATCTGAAGCAGTGATGCTTCCAAACCAGACTGTAATACAATACGACAGGATGCTTTCAATCGTCCTTCTACAGAAAGTGGTAAGGACGGGGGAAGGAAGATGTACTTTTCTCATGCGACGCAGAAAATTCAGGTGCTGCTGTGCCCACTTCACCAGTATCTCGCTGTTGAGCGACCAAGCCACCCAACTCACACATAGGTGATTTTAGGTGGCTTATAGCGTTAAGTCTGAAGAAGGAGAGTGCAAAAGTTGGCTTGAAACTCAACATTAAGAAAACCAAAATCATGGCATCTGGCCCTCTCAATTCCTGGCAAATAGATGGGGAAGAAATGGAGGTAGTGACAGATTTTATCTTCCTGGGCTCTAAGATCACCACAGATGGAGACTGCAGCCAAGAAATTAAAAGACGCTTGCTCCTGGGGAGGAAAGCTATGGCAAATTTAGACAGCATACTAAAAAGCAGAGACATCACCCTGCCAACAAAAGTACGTATAGTCAAGGCCATGGTTTTCCCAGTTGCAATGTATGGCTGTGAAAGTTGGACCATAAGAAAGGCTGAACGCAAAAGAATTGAGGCCTTTGAACTATGGTGCTGGAGAAGACTCCTGCGAGTCCCTTGGACTGCAAGGCGATCAAACCGGTCAGTCCTAGAGGAGATCAACCCTGACTGCTCCTTAGAAGGCCAGATACTGAAGTTGAAACTCAAGTACTTTGGCCACCTAATGAGAAGGAAGGACTCACTGGAGAAGAGCCTAATGCTGGGAAAGATTGAGGGCAGTAGAAGAAGGGGACGACAGAGAATGAGGTGGCTGGATGGAGTCACTGAAGCAGTAGGCATGAGCTTAAATGGACTCCAGAAGATGGTAGAGGACAGGAAGGCCTGGAGGAACGTTGTCCATGGGGTCGCGATGGGTCGGACACGACTTCGCAACTAACAACAACAACAAGCGTTAAGTCTGGGCTGCTTGCAACATCTTGCCCTTGACACCTAGTATATCTTCACCTAGGCAGACAATTTTACATGTACTTCATTATATAAAGATAACTAGGAAAATATTGTAGGTATAGGAGTTATAAGAACAATAGTGATGGGCTGGATGCCAAAACAAAGCAAGGTTAGGCATACACTTCAAAAGTGTCCAGGAAGTCTGTAATTGGGGAGTTTGTCTGGTAAGAACAAAGAATGCTTATTCACAGGGAATATGCACATGTAAAGCTCGTAACAATTCTACGTGGTTAGAAAGCTGATAAAAGAAACAAAGATTTAGGCATCTTGCAAGCTCAGCTAAAAGTTAGGAATAGAGATGGCCCGGAGCAATAGGATGTGTATTAGATAACTCCTGAAGCATTCATTAGCCAAGGCTTAGGGATAGGGACTGCTAGAGACCAATAGGATAATTGTTAGATCATTATTGAAATGTTTATTAGATGATATTTCTTATATAGCACGCCTTATCCCACCTTCTGCTTTAGTGAAAATGTATAAAGCTTTCTTAATTCTGTGGTTCAAGGTTCCTTGGCATGTTGGCCAGGATCCCTTTTCTTGGAATGCTTCAATAAAAGAAAACCGGAAGAACATGTGTCTGGTGTTCTTCATCGGCCTCAGCACCAGGCTCAGACCCGGATTGGGGACAACAATCAGAGGTAAAATGCCAATGAAATTATATCATAAACAACTGTAAATAAGAAAACTGAATAAATTACCCTGAGATAGGAAGGAAGGAAGGAAGGAAGGAAGGAAGGAAGGAAGGAAGGAAGGAAGGAAGGAAGGAAGGAAGGAAGGAAGGAAGGAAGGAAGGAAGGAGGATCAAAAGCTGATATACAGTAAATTGCAATCCATGGCTGGTAATTAGGCATGCATTTATTCTATATAATTATTTTTGATTCCCCATGCATGAAAAATTCAAGCTTTTGATGTTTTGATTGATTTGTGGGGTAGAGTAAAATGAAAATGTCTACCCTTGATCTGGAAGCACTTAGTCTAAAGTTATCTCATTCGACCTCCAATTGTCTCTTCGACAACACGGTAATTCCAACCAAGCATTATTAAACATGACTGTATGTCACCGCTCAGGCAAAAGTTTTGAGAACTAAATTAAAGAGAAAGTGTGAAAATAGAAGAGGCACCCTCGGTAAGCATAGATTATCTAGGGATTTAAATAGAACACGAGTATCCAGGGAAACGAAAAGTAAGCCTCTTGGAAAGGCGAAAACTTTCTCAACATACAGTACAAAGAAATAATGATCCTGTATCTGATCATGGATTCTAAATCAAACCAAACAGTTGCATCACTTCATAAAATTAAGATAGGCGTACCTGCGTTCAGAATCAGTGAAGCGATAAGGTCATTATCAAGAAGCCCTCAAAGATATGGACTAAGAGATTAGAGCAGGGGTCTTCAAACTTGGCCCTTTTATGACTTGTGGACTTCAACTCCCAGAATCCCTCAGCCAGGCACGCTGGCTGAGGAATTCTGGGAGTTGAAGTCCACAAGTCATAAAAGGGCCAAGTTTGAAGATCCCTGGATTAGAGTCTAAGAAGGTGGGACATTGTGATTGTGTGACAGGTGTTATTATGGGTATAAACCAGGGTTCAGGAACTATGGCCCTTTTATGACTTGTGGACTTCAACTCCCAGAATTCCTGAGCCAGCCACAAGTCCACAAGTCAAAAGGGCCATAGTTCCCTAACTCTGATATATAAACCAAAGTCCATCTAGAACTACAATGAGAACAGAACAAGTGTGCGTAATCAGCTATTTCAGGCTCAGATAGAACTTGATTTGGTCTTCTGAATAGCTTAACCAGGTGCTGGCGGAACAAAAAGTGGTCACGTTTTTATTGGTGTGTGTATCCAAAGAATTGAGGCCTTTGAACTATGGTGCTGGAGAAGACTCCTGCGAGTCCCTTGGACTGCAAGGCGATCAAACCGGTCAGTCCTAGAGGAGATCAACCCCGACTGCTCTTTGGAAGGCCAGATCCTGAAGTTGAAACTCAAGTACTTTGGCCACCTAATGAGAAGGAAGGACTCACTGGAGAAGAGCCTAATGCTGGGAAAGATTGAGGGCAATAGAAGAAGGGGATGACAGAGAATGAGGTGGCTGGATGGAGTCACTGAAGCAGGAGGCGTGAGCTTAAATGGACTCCAGAAGATGGTAGAGGACAGGAAGGCCTGGAGGAACGTTGTCCATGGGGTTGCGATTGGTCGGACATGACTTCGCAACTAACAACAACAACAACAACAACAACAATCCCGGTTGTGATTGTAAGAAAGATAAACAGAGGGAGAAGAAGCAGTGCCATTTCTAAATGTGAGTCAGAAAAGTTGTGGTGGTGATTGTTAGGAAAAACCCATGTCAATATCACAGATTGGGGGTTTGAATGTGATGCAGTTCCTGCTACCTGGAGGATGAGTGCTAGTCTGGTGTATTGCTGCCCTAGAAACCAGGAGATGGTGAGCTCTAGTTCCACCTTCGGCATGAAAGCCAGCTGGGTGACTTTGGGCCGATCACCAGTAGATTGTGAGTTCTAGTTCCACCTTTGGCATGAAAGCCAGCTGGGTGACTTTGGGCCGATCACCAGTAGATTGTGAGTTCTAGTTCCACCTTTGGCATGAAAGCCAGCTGGGTGACTTTGGGCCGATCACCAGGAGACTGTTAGTTCCAGTTCTGCCTTAGCCCTGAATTTTCCCCAAGGGGCTACATGAGAAACTGGGACTGCTGTGTGTGTGGGGGGGTGTGTGTGAACCAATAGAGCTGTGAAAGTTTGTAGGCACACATGCACACATGGACATATGTATATTGGGGGGGAAATAGCAGTCAGAATGAAAGCAATGCAGTAGTATTGCAAGCATGGCATGCAGTTATTCACATTTAATTTCTAATTTCCCGTTGATCTCAAGCAGGCCAGACAGGGACAGCCAAAGAGCCAGATATGTCCTGGAGGCCGTAAAGTGCCCAGGAATATAGAAAATTTCGTAACTTCATATGGCCTGGTCTGAATCAAAGATGGCTGTATACAGACAGTTCTCAACTTACAACCATTCATTTAGTGACTGTTCAAAGTTACAATGGCACTGAGAAACGTGACTTATGACCCCTTTTCACACTTGCGACTATTGCAGCATTCCTCATGGTCACGTGATTAAAATTCAGATGTTTGACAACTGACTCATATTTATGACGGTTGCACTGTCCCGGGGTCACGCGATCCCCTTTTGCGACCTTCTGACAGGCAAAATCAATGGGGAAGCCGGATTCACTTAACAACTGTGTTACTAACTGAACCACTGCAGTGATTCACTTAACAACTGTGGCAAGAAAGGTTGTAAAATGGGCCCCAAACTCACTTAACCACTCTCTTGCTTGCCAAGAGAAATTTTGAGCTCAGCTGTGGCTGTAAGTCGAGGACTCCCTGTACACAGGGCGAGGTAAGGGTGAGATGAGAATGTGGGTTGCATCAGGGAAGTGAGATCGCGGTACCGGCTTTTGCTTTTAATTTATTGTTGATGGTTTATTGGTTGTCAATGCCCAGAGTTAGTTTTAAGATGGCCATCTGTACAAATGTTTTAAATAAGTAAACAAACACTCTTCGCTGTAGAAAATAGCTTTCTGTATTTTAGCATCTCCTTAATGTAATCCAGAAGAACATCTGAGTGATAATATTTTATACGGATTTGCGTTTTTAATAGATAGATAGATAGATAGATAGATAGATAGATAGATAGATAGATAGATAGATAGATAGATAGATAGATAGATAGATAGATAGATAGATAGATAGATAGATAGATAGATAGATAGATAGATAGATAGATAGATAGATAGATAATAATAATAAAGTTGGAAGGGACCTTGGAGGTCATCGAGTCCAACCCCCTGCTCAGGCAGGAAACCATACCATTTCGGACAAATGGCTGTCAGTCTTGTCTTTAAAAACTACAGTGTTGGAGATTCAACCGCTTCTGGAGGCAGGTTGTTCCACTGGTTAATTGTTCTAACTGTCAGGAAGTTTCTCCTCAGTTCCAGGTTGCTTCTCTCCTTGACTAGTTTCCATCCATTGCTTCTTGTCCTGCCTTCAGGTGCTTTGGAGAATAGCTTGACTCCCTCTTCTTTGTGGCAGCCCCTCAGATATTGGAATACTGCTATCATGTCCCCCCTCGTCCCTCTCTTCATTAAACTAGACATACCCAATTCCAGCAAATGTTCCTGATATGCTTTAGCCTCCAGTCCCCTAATCATCGTTGTTGCCCTTCTCTGCACTCTTTCTAGAGTCTCAACATCTTTTTTACATCGTGGTGACCAAAACTGGATGCAGTATTCCAAGTGTGGCCTTACCAAGGCATTGTAAAGTGGTATTAATACTTCACGTGATCTTGATTCTATCCCTCTGTTCATGCAGCCCAGCACTGTGTTGGTAGTTAGGTAGTTAGGTAGTTAGGTAGTTAGGTAGTTAGGTAGTTAGGTAGTTAGGTAGTTAGGTAGTTAGGTAGTTAGGTAGTTAGGTAGGTAGGTAGGTAGGTAGTTAGGTAGGTAGGTAGGTAGGTAGATAGATAGATAGATAGATAGATAGATAGATAGATAGATAGATAGATAGATAGATAGATAGATAGATAGATAGATAGATAGATAGATAGATAGATAGATAGATAGATGGGAGAGAGAGAGAGAGACAGAGAGAGAGAGAGGAGACAGATAGAGAGAGAGAGATGATAGAGATAGATGGATGGAGAGAGAAATAGAAAGATATGGATGGATGGATGGATGGATGGATGGATGGATGGATGGATGGATGGATGGATGGATGGATGGATGGATGGATGGATGGATGGATGGATGGATGGAGAGAGAGAGAAAGAGATGATAGATGATAAAGAGAGAGAGAGAGCGGAACAGCGATAGATAGATGATAAAGAGAGAGAGAGAGAACGGTACAGCGATAGATATTATTTTCTCCTTACATAAATACTCTGATGGAATAATTAATTAAATGTCTTCTTTTTTAAAAAAGAAAAGTCAGGTGGGACAGAGAATTTGAAAAGTATCAAGAAGGTGTCTATAGATACTTATGCCAACGATTACCATCTTCTTAAAGAACAATAAAGCATATGATTTTCTATTCGTGCACTTCTGGTCCATCTTACGGAGATAGCTTCTGCTTACCTCGGATGATCTGAAGTTCTGAGGGATCGCTTTTAGCCAAAGAACTAATAACACTGCTTTCCCCAGCCTTTTTTATCAAAGCTCAAGGACAGGTGTGATCATCCTTGAAATTCCTGGGCTAATGGACATTTTTTTTTCAATACAAATTTACTTCCCGCTCTCAAAATTAGTCTTTTTTCTTAAGAGGAGTAGTGGGTAACTGCCTCCTTCTCTATTTAAATTTTCAATTACATCAGCTCTCTGATGCTCATTAGGAAAAAAACAGTCCTGTCTTCATTAAACACATAAACTAACTTTGCAGCTAGAAGACGGGTGCGGGTGAAGAGGGTAATGGCTTAATTTTCTTCATTTTGGAGAATAACATCTCTTGTCCTGGAGCAATATCCTTATAAATGCAACGTGTCATTTCAGACTTCATTTAGAGCACTAATTTGACTGGAGCGACTTTGGTAAAATTTGCGGGGGGGAAGAGGGGGGGGAAGAAGAATGCTCCCATTTTGTCATTTTGTTTACAGGCTTTCTGCTTGTCGCCAAAGACTCCAAACCTAGATCGGGTTTTTTGTCTGTGTGTTTGTGTATTGAACTATCTATCGGATAAATAAGACCTTGGTAAGACCACACTTGGAATATCGCAACCAGTTTGGGTTTCCATATAATAAAAAAAAAGATGTTGAGACTCTGGAAAGAGTGCAGAGAAGAGCAACAAAGTTGATTAAGGGACTGGAGGATAAAACATACAAGGAACGGTTGCAGGAACTGTGTATGTCTAGTTCAGGGGTAGGCAACCTTGGCTCTTTTATGACTCGTGGACTTCAACTCCCAGAATTCCTGAGCCAGCCATGCTGAGGGGAAAGGGAGAGGTTTCCAAGCTGAGCCATGCTGGCTGAGGAATTCTGGGAGTTGAAGTCCACGAGTCATAAAAGGGCCAAGTTGGAAGACCCCTGGTTTAAATATTTAAATATTTTTTCCTCATGGTCACGTGATCAAAATTCAGGCATTTGGGCAGAGGTAGGCAACCTTGGCTCTTTTATGACTCGTGGACTTCAACTCCCAGAATTCCTGAGCCAGCCCTGCTGAGGGGAAAGGGAGAGGTTTCCAAGCTGAGCCATGCTGCCTCAGGAATTCTGGGAGTTGAAGTCCACGAGTCATAAAAGAGCCAAGGTTGCCTACCCCTGGTCTACTTCAATGAAAAGAAGGAATATGGGTGACATGATAGCAGTATTCCAATATTTGAGGGGCTGCCACACAGAAGAGGGGGTCAACTTATTCTCCAAAGCACTCTGATGACAGAACAAGAAGCAATGGATGGAAACTAATCAAGGAGAGAAGCAACCTAGAACTAAGGAGAAATTTCCTGACAATGAGAGCAATAAACCAGTGGAAAGAGTTGCCTCCAGAAGTTGTGGGTGCTCCAACACTGGAGATTCTTAACCAGAGATTGGACAATCATTTGTCTGAAATGGTATAGGGTCTCCTGCTTGAGCAGCGGGTTGGACTAGAAGACCTCCTGGATCCCTTCCAACTTTGTTGTTCTGTTATTGAGATCTTCCTGCAACTAGCAGAGAAATGTAGGTTCTCTATTCAAAGAGGACAAGACAATTGCTTCTGCAGATCAGATGTGTTTATTCCTCCGGAAGAGTTTTATTAGGAGCGAAGACATTTGTCTGCAAAGAGATACTGGGGAACGATAATCCTAAACTCTTAACTAGGTTTATGTTTTGCAGGAGATGCTGCAGGAACGTGAGATGTTCCATCTGCAGGAAAGAAGACTGAAGAGAGAGACACATGGTCAGGGGCAGTTAAGTGAGTTGTGAGTCATTTTACGACCCTTTTTTTTGCCATCGTTGTTAAGCTAATCTCTGCAGTCTCTAAGTGAGCCATACTGTCGTTAAGTGACTCTGCCTTCACCCATTGACTTTGCTTGTCGGAAGCCGATAAGGTGACAAATGATGATCACACGATCCTGGGGACAGCGCAACTGTCACAAATACATGCCAGTTGCCAAGCATACTGATTTTGATCACGTGACTGTAGGGATGCTGCCACGGTCAGAAGTGTGAAAACTGGTTGTAAGTCACGTTTTCAGTGTCATGTCAAACGGTCACTAAACGAATGTTTGTAGATCAAGGACTACCTGTACATAATCTCTTTTTTTAAGGATGCACTGCAGGAGGACGAAAACTGACTCTCCCATCTTTAGAGCTGTGAGACTCCTCCATTTTATTACTTACTAATAACATTTCAAGAGTTACGTTCAGCGGTCTATAGCAATGCCGGAGCCCTGATCTCCCTTTTTTAATTGCACGTTTGGGTAATTTCCATTTATTTTAGAACCCCCGAGCTTGTTTTGATCATGTGAAATGATTTCAAAAGCCCGGCTTCAAAAGAGAGAGACGGAGACTCTGCTTAGACATAATCAGGGTCCCTCTTCTGTTTGAAGGGTTGATGCAGAACCTATGATCAGCTTTTAACGAAAAATGGGGCCAGCTTGTCAAAAGCGAGAACCGAAGGAGAATCCCACAGATCCATTTGCCTTCCTTCAAGTTGTTACTGTTTTTTTTTTTAATCAAACTTATGTCAAAAGGGAATCAGAGAACTGGAAGGAGGCAAACAGTGATGTCTTTCAGTACACATCCTGGGAGCAACCGCCATTTTGAAGATTTTGACCATAGCCTTCCTTCTCTCCCCCCTCCCCATGCACTGGCATTACCACTGTGCTACAATATCTTTTCCATTTTCTGTGTGTGCCTTTGTTCATTTAGCCTTCTGAAGAAAATACACAAATAAGTACAAGAAAGAAGATAAGGTAAGGTAAGGTAAAGTAAGGTGAGGTGAGGTGAGGTGAGGTGAGGTGAGATGAGGTGAGGTAGGGTAGGGTAGGGTAGGGTAGGGTAGGGTAGGGTAGAGTGAGGTGAGGTGAGGTGAGGTGAGGTGAGGTAAGGTGAGGTGAGGTGAGGTGAGGTAAGGTAGGGTAGGGTAGGGTAGGTAGGGTAGAGTGAGGTGAGGTGCGGTGAGGTGACGAAAGGTGAGGTGAGGTGAGGTGAGGTAAGGTAAGGTGAGGTGAGTAAGGTAGGGTAGGGTAGGGTAGGGTAGGGTAGGGTAGGGTAGGGTAGGGTAGGGTAGGGTAGGATAGGGTAGGGTAGGGTAGAGTGAGGTGAAGTGAGGTGAGGTGAGGTGAGGTGAGGTGAGGTGAGGTGAGATGAGATGAGATGAGATAAGATAAGATAAGATAAGATAAGATAAGATAAGATAAGATAAGATAAGATAACCTTTATTGTCATTTTTTTTACTGTGGGCACAACGGCACACATCAAAAATGAAATTTTTGAGAAAAACTGAGATAAGGTAAGTGGTTAAGGCACCAGGATAGAAACCAGGAAAGGGTGAGTTCTAGTCCTGCCTTAGACATGAAAGCCAGCTGGGTCACCTTGGGCCAATCACCAGGAGATGCTGAGTTCTAGTCCCGCCTTAGACATGAAAGCCTGCTAGGTGACTTTGGGCCAGTCACCAGGAGATGGTGAGTTCTAGTCCTGCCTTAGACATGAAAGCCTGCTGTACGACTTTGGGCCAATCACCAGGAGATGGTGAGTTCTAGTCCCGCCTTAGGCACAAAAAGCCAGCTGGGTGACTTTGGGCCAGTTCCTCTCTCTCAGCTCAACCTACCTCACAGGGTTGTTGTTGTAGGGAAAATAGGAGGAGGAAGGAGTATTTTGATCCTGTGACCAGGATGCTGTTGCATACTGCAACCGTTGTAAATGCGAGGACCGGTTGTAAGTCACTTTTCTCAGTGCCTTTGTAACTTTGGTTGCTGAAGAAATGGCTGTCAGTCAAGGACTACCTTTAATACAAGATCACAGGAGTGCTTAATCAACCAAAAGCAACACAAGCCACATCTCCTACAAGCCATGTCCCTTTGTTTGAAGCTAAATCGTGCATTATAAGCGCACGCACACACACACACACACACACGCAGGGGAAGCGAGATGGTTACAATCTGGAAATAAATTCCTTTGAATTCTTGCCTGGTTAATGCAACCCTGACTGAATAATTAAAGTACAAAAACAAAAGTCACTCTCTTCTTCTCTCTAAGGCAGGGATGGTGAACCTTTTGGGCTGGCCTGTCAAAAGTCAGGAAAATGCGTAACCTGACTCTGCTGGCATGTGTGTGTGTCTCTCTCACACACAAACACACATCCCTGAACAAAAGAGAAACAATTCTTTACATATTCATTGACTTTTTTAAAAAAAAATGCAGTTTAATCATCTCGGGTGCTATGGATTATATAAAGAAATGTCAAATCATTACAAAAATGAAATGCGAGTAAAGCAAACTCACATTTGGAGGGTCTGGGGGGGTGCTTATGAGAATAGTTGTTGCTGGGTATTGGTGAATGTTGGCATGTCACCCGAAACACTGTGGTGTGTCAGAATAACAGAATAACAGAGTTTGAAGGGACCTTGGAGGTCTTCTAGTCCAACCCCCTGCTCAAGCAGGAAACCCTCTACCACTCCTGACTAGGTCCAATCTCTTCTTTAAAATACCCAGTGATGGAGCACCCACAACTTCTGGAGGCATGCCTTTCCACTGGTTAATTGTTGTAGCTATCAGGAAATTTCTCCTTAATTCTAGGTTGCTTCTCACCTTGTTTAGTTTCCATCCATTGCTTCTTGTCCTGCCTTCAGGTGCTTTGGAGAAGAGGTTGACCCCCTCTTCTTCGTGGCAGCCCCTCAAATATTGCAACACTGCTATCATGTCACCCCTATCATGTCTAACACTGCTATCATGTCCCTTTTGACACGTGTGTCCTAGGTTGGCCATCACTGCTCTAGGATATTTATTTATTTAATGTATGGCAAACAAGTTAAAAAAGCACATCACAATTACATGCCCAATGACCAAATGTGAAACTGTTTATTTACAAACTGAAAGGTAGCAATAGCAATAGCACTTAGACTTGTATACCGCTTCACAGTGCTTTACAGCCTTCTCTAAGCAGTTTACAGAGTCAGCCTATGGCCCCCCAACAATCCGGATCCTCATTTTACCGACCTCGGAAAGATGAAAGACTGAGTCAACCTTGAGCCGGTCAGGATCGAACTGCTGGCGGTTGACAGAATTAGCCTGCAATACTGCATTCTAACCACTGGTGCCACCACGGCTCCATCAATGCACGATGGAGTTGCATAGAGAAAGTCTCTGGGGTTTTCCTGATAGGCACTCAGAGAGCTCGGTTCCACAGTGTGTTGCACTGTCTGCTTTGAACCAACACAGCTACATGCCGAAGAGGAGAGCTTTCGCCATTTATGGAGGAGATTAGCACGCCTGCCGTGTGGAGTCCTAATCCAATTAAGGATTGACCAGGTCTTACGGGGTAGAATGAATCCTTTTGGTTCAGCTGTACAGCAGGGAATGTTGTGACATTCTGGAGCAGTGGTAGGCAACCTTGGCTCTTTTATGACTCGTGAACTTCAACTCCCAGAATTCCTGAGCCAGCATGGCACAGCTTGGAAACCTCTCCCTTTCCCCTCAGCATGGCTGGCTCAGGAATTCTGGGAGTTGAAGTCCACGAGTCATAAAAGAGCCAAGGTTGCCTACCCCTGCTCTGGAGGAACAGTATTCTTGAATCCAGGCCTGAAGAAGATTGAAGTTGTTACCCAGCAAGTTTCTGCCTCTCCTAATAGGTGGATATCTGGAGCAAAGCCAGATATACACCTATTAGGACCTAGATATTTTCCTGGGCTCCAAGATCACCACAGATGGGGACTGCAGCCAAGAAATTAAAAGACGCTTGCTCCTGGGGAGGAAAGCTATGGCAAATCTAGACAGCATACTAAAAAGCAGAGACATCACCCTGCCAACAAAAGTACGTATAGTCAAGGCCATGGCTTTCCCAGTTGCAATGTATGGCTGTGAAAGTTGGACCATAAGAAAGGCTGAGCGCCAAAGAATGGAGGCCTTTGAACTATGGTGCTGGAGAAGACTCCTGCGAGTCCCCTGGACTGCAAGGCGATCAAACCGGTCAGTCCTAGAGGAGATCAACCCCGACTGTTCTTTAGAAGGCCAGATCCTGAAGTTGAAACTCAAGTACTTTGGCCACCTAATGAGAAGGAAGGACTCACTGGAGAAGAGCCTAATGCTGGGAAAGATGGAGGGCAATAGAAGAAGGGGACGACAGAGAATGAGGTGGCTGGATGGAGTCACTGAAGCAGTAGGCGTGAGCTTAAATGGACTCCAGAAGATGGTAGAGGACAGGAAGGCCTGGAGGAACGTTGTCCATGGGGTCGTGATGGGTCGGACATGACTTCGCAACTAACAACAACAACAACATTCACCTGGGGCAGGGGGATATTATTAGGACCTAGATAGCCACCGAGGGGGACATGATAGCACTATTCGAATATTTGAGTGGCCCCTACAAAGCTGAATGGGTCAAAATATTTTCCAAAAAATCAAAAGGCAGGATGAGGAACAATGGATGGAATCTAACCAAGGACAGAAGCAATCTAGAACTAAGGAGAGATTTCCTAATGGTGAGAGCGATCAACCAATGGAACAGCTTGTCTTCAGACGTTCTGGATGCTCCATCACCGAAGACTTTCAAAAAGATACTAGACAGCCATTTGTCTGAAATGGTATAGGTCTTCTGCTCTAGCAGGGGGTTGGACTAGAAGACCTCCGAGGTCCCTTCCAACTCTTATTATTCTATGTCCTGTATGTTCTGTTCTTCGTTGCAAGGCAAAGCACCGTAACTGGGGTGTCCGTGTTGGCAAAACAACAATGTTGTGCACAGACGGCTTGTAGCCTTGGAATCTGAGCGGTTTCATGCAGAAGATATGTGGAGCTTTTATGGAGGAGAGGTGAGGGGGTTGCCTCACCTCTGCCGAGGCCTCTAGCCAGTGGTGGGATTCAAATATGTGAACAACCGGTTTTCTGTGTGGATGCCACTTCCGGAAATCCGTCCTGGGCCTGGGCAACAAAAAATTAGCTACCGGTTCTGCCAAAGTGGTGCGAACCGGCTG
This sequence comes from Azemiops feae, assembly GCA_023970755.1. NCBI lineage: Eukaryota > Metazoa > Chordata > Lepidosauria > Squamata > Viperidae > Azemiops > Azemiops feae. The sequence continues at coordinate 73,403 of JALGBA010004235.1, forward strand.
AATCCCACCACAGCCTCTAGCGCAGTGATGGCGAACCTTTTAGAGACTGAGTGCCCAAACTGCAACCCAAAACCCACTTATGCATCGTCGAGTGCCGGGTGGGTGTGGCCCATTGGCTGGGTGTGGCCAGTTGGGTGGGCGTGGCTGCGGTGGTAACGGCAGACTGGGTGGGACTAAAAAGTTCAATCAATCAATTCCAACTTTGCAAGATCTTTTTTTCTCCCGCGAGAAGTTGAAATTGACTGATTGAACCTTTTCTTTTTTGCACACGGCGGCGGAGGCCTAAAGCGAAAAGGTTTTATAAAACCCAGCTGAAGGCCTAGGACTGGGGCGATGGCGCGCGTGCCCACAGAGAGGGCTCTGAGTGCCGCCTCTGGCACCCGTGCCATAGGTTCGCCACCACTGCTCTAGCGCTCTACAGGATAGGGCCCTCAGACTCCTTATATGCTAAACGGGATGGGGAGTGCTCTAGCAATTGAAGTCTCCTTGCTCGTCTATTATGCATCAAAGAGCTCCTTCCTTGCAAGAATTATTTGCAAGAAGCACAAAGGAACTTTCTCTGGTGCATTCTCTGGATTTGCTCCCTTCTTTGAGTGTTTGTGTATGTGTGTGTGTGTGTGTGTGTGTGTGTGAGAGAGAGAGAGAGAGAGAGAGACGGAGGGCGGGGAGAGGGGGGGGCTTCTTTTATTGTCCTTCATTAACACTTTCCAATTGAGGAAAGAACCACGTGGAGGGATTGTAATTTGCTGCTTCAAGATGTGACATCATAATAAGTTCCTGTCGCGGGAGACAAAAGTCTTGGCAAGGCAGCCACCAGACAAGGCCCACTTTTGATGTCACGGAGGATTCAGCCTTCATAAGAAAGCAAGGAAGGAAGGAAGGAAGGGGAGATCAGAACAAACATCTGTATGGGGGAGATAACAATAATGTTTGTTCAGTGTTTTTGTATGCTTCCCAGCCGCTCAAACGGAGCGAGCGGCTTTTATCAGGAGAAAGCAGTTTGCGGTATGCAGGTGTTGTTGTGAGAAGGATGATTGCCGTCTTCATTGTTATGACTGGGTTCCCTCTCTTCTCTAGGAAAATTAGGTTGGGCTGCTTGATGGGTCTGTATGCACTTGAAAGAGGCAGGACTCCATCTGTTGATTTTTGGGGGACTGCACTTGTCTTTGAGTCAGCGCTGAGTCTTGATGACTGCCTGGATAAATCTTTGCAGTTTTCTTCTCAAGATTTTGGAAGTAGTTTAATAACAAAATAACAGCCTTGGAAGGGAACTTGGAGGTCTTCTAGTCCAACCCCCTGCTCAAGCAGGAGGCCCTACTATAGCATTTCAGACAAGTGGCTCTTCTTAAAAATCCTCCAGTGAGGAAGCACCTACAACTTCTGAAGGCAAGCCGTTCCACTAGATAATTGTTCTCACTGTTAGGAAATTTCTCCTTAGTTCTAGGTTGGGTTTCTCCTTGGATTAGTTTCCATCCATTGTTTCTTGTCTTGCCTTCTGGTGCTTTGGAAAATAGATTGACCCCCTCTTCTGTGGAGAAAGACTGGCCCAATATTACCCAGCTGCTTTGTGTCTAGAATTCACAATTTTCCAGTTTCTAGCCTGATGCATCTAGCTCTTCCTCTATCTCCCAAGGTCGTTCTCACATTCCATTGTAGAAAGTTATGTTTACAATGTATTTACACTGAGAACCAGTATGGGCTACTGTTGAAGACACCAGATTAGGAGTGGAAATCCTCTTCCTTTAGCCCTTGAAGCTCTGATGGTGACTTTGAGCCACCATCCCTTCTCTTCAACCCAACCTATCTCACCTCTCCAACCCAATCTACCTCTCTTCAGCCCAACCTACCTCCCTTGCGATAGGGAACAATAGGAAGAGGGAATGCTGTAGGCTGCTTTGAACTTGGGCAGGAAAAGCAGAATATAAATCTGTATATATAGTATGTGCTCAATGTTGCAAACTCTTAAGCTAAATAGTCTCTACTTTATTGGTAGAAGTGGAACTATACCTGTTATGTCCTGGGCCTTGCTGAGTCATTCAGCAAGGCTCAGGACGGCTGCAGAAAGGTTGCAGAGACCCGGACAGACCACTTGTCTGCCCGGGACCTAGACAGGCTGTCTCCGGCCTTGCGGGCATGCGCAAGGCGGGAGAACGGCCTGCAATGATTGGCTGTGCATCCCCTTGCAAGGGGAGTATAAAAGGCAAGTGGCCATTGTGTTCTTGCTTCTGTTCTGTGAATGTACTTAATAAAGAGATCCTTTGTTGTGAACCTGCCTCGTCTGAATGTCTGCTTTGTAAGAACAGAACAATACCATCCCTTGAAAATATGCAGATGTGTTAAGGAAATGAAAGGAGGTCTCCAATCTTTGAGTATCTCTGGGTCTGTCTGTCTGTCTGTCTGTCTGTCTGTCTCTATGTCTATCTATCTATCTATCTATCTATCTATCTATCTATCTATCTATCTATCTATCTATCTATCTATCTATCTATCTATCTATCTATCTCTATGTATCCATCCATTATCTCTATCCATCTCCATGTCTGTTTATCATCTGTCTCTATCACTCTATCATCTATCTTTCTGGGTCTTTCAGTCTATATCTTTCTATTTATCTGTCATTTTTTTGTCTCTCTAAATACCTGTCTCTATCATTTGTCTCTTTCTATCTATATCGATCATTCTATTTGCCATCTCTATCAGTCTGTCTGTCTATCTATCTATCTATCTATCTATCTATCTATCTATCTATCTATCTATCTATCTATCTATCTATCTATCTATCTATCTATCTATCTATCTATCTATCTTCCTGCCTGAGCAGGGGGTTGGACTAGATGACTTCTAAGGGCCCTTCCAACATCATCTATCTAATCTATCTATCTATCTATCTATCTATCTATCTATCTATCTATCTATCTATCTATCTATCTATCTATCTATCTATCTCTATGTATCCATCCATTATCTCTATCCATCTCCATGTCTGTTTATCATCTGTCTCTATCACTCTATCATCTATCTTTCTGGGTCTTTCAGTCTATATCTTTCTATTTATCTGTCATTTTTTTGTCTCTCTAAATACCTGTCTCTATCATTTGTCTCTTTCTATCTATATCGATCATTCTATTTGCCATCTCTATCAGTCTGTCTGTCTGTCTATCTATCTATCTATCTATCTATCTATCTATCTATCTATCTATCTATCTTCCTGCCTGAGCAGGGGGTTGGACTAGATGACTTCTAAGGGCCCTTCCAACATCATCTATCTAATCTATCTATCTATCTATCTATCTATCTATCTATCTATCTATCTATCTATCTATCTATCTATCTATCTATCTAATCTACCTACCTACCTACCTCAAACACAGAACCAACAAATTCGAGTAGTGGGATTGCATCAAATACAAACTAGACGTGTATTTTTCTCCTTTCCTTTTGGTTCCATAGATTCAGGATGGGTTTTGATGCAATGCTATGAAGAAGTGAAGCGGAGGATTAGCAGTTCAAGCTGTGGAATTGCTGATGCATCTGACGGCTTGGGTGGGGGAAGGGAAGGGAGTGTCAGGCCAAACAAAAATGATGCGGGGGCAGAGAGGCCAAACAATCACAAGGGGAATGCTAGAACAGAAGGGAGAAATAGGGGGGAGCAGGATTAATGGAGAGAAGGAAAGAGGGAGAAAACAATAACAGAATAACAGAGTTTGACGGGACCTTGTTCCAACCCCCTCCTCAAGCAGGAGAACCTATACTATTTCAGACAAAGCATTGTCCAATCTCTTCTTTAAAACCTCCAGTGATGAAGCACCCACAACTTCTGCATGCAAGCCATTCATTCCACTGGTTAATTGTTCTCACTGTTAGGAAGTTTCTCCTTAATTCTAGGCTGCTTCTCTCCTCGATTAGGTTCCATCTCTTTGTTTCTTGTCTTGCCTTTTGGTGCTTTGGAAAATAAGTTTTATTCCAGGTTGCTTCTCTCCTTGATCAGTTTCCATCCATTGCTTCTTGTCCTGCCTTCAGGTGCTTTGGAAAATAAGCTGACCCCCTCTTCTTTCTGGCAACTCCTCAAATACTGGAAGACTGCTATCATATCACCCCTGGTCCTTGTTTTCTCCAGACTAGCCATACCCAATTCCTGCAAAAGTCTTATGTTTAGCAGATTCTGGATTACATCACTCATTCACTGAAAGACCACACACAAAATAGAAACAGGGGAACCATCACAGCAGAGGTGATCAAAGAAACATCTTTGCTGAAAGGAAAACTCAGGGAATCCAGCTGAGCTTAGTCCCCTCCTCTGGAAGAAGCTGGGGATTTCTGCTCAGCAGAAGAGGGGGAGACCTTACACCTCTGCCAGGAGCCAGCATTGATCTGATTCATGAGATGAGTTGTTGTTTTTTAAGGTGAGTCCTCTTTCAAGACAAGCTACTTTCCAGTGACTTCACAGACCCATCGAAGCTGCCGTAGGAAACGGGTTTACAACTGTCTTTTAGGGGGCTGTGTCTTTCAGCTTTCCATTCTAGTGTAAGTCTTGGGATTATTATAGTTCATTGCACAGTCGGCCAGATGTTCAGACTGGATTTGGCATTTTTGTCCACCTATCGAGTCCTTCTCAAGCAGCTGGGATAGGCAGATATGGATATTTGGTAACCGTTAAAGATATTGTTGCGGGATGTAAGCTGTTCTGGGGGAAGCTGCCTTTTGCAATTGAGCGATGGAGATTTTTGTCAGTGCTGATGGTGCTCAAGTGGTGCTCCAGATATTTTGAAATTGCACTCCAAGCACTTATCACTATTGGTGCAATCTTTGCTCCCTTTTGCTACAGTTGTTCTGGAACAGCAACTAAGATGATCAAAGGCTGGAGACTAAAACATATGAAGAACGGCTGCAGGACTTGGGTTTGGCTAGTCTAAAGAAAAGAAGAAATAGGGGTGACATGATAGCAGTGTTCCAGTACTTGAGGGGCTGCCACAAAGAAGAGGGGGTCAAATTATTCTCCAAGGCACCAGAGGGAAGGACAGGAAACAATTGTTGGAAAATGATCAAAGAGAGAAGCAACCTGGAATTAAGGAGAAAGTTCTGAACAGTGAGGACAATTAACCAGTGGAACAGCTTGCCTTCAGAAATCGTGGGCGCTCCATCATTGGAGGTTTTTAAGAAGAGACTGGACTGTCACTTGTCTGAGATGGTATAGGTTCTCCTGCTTCAGCGGGGGGCTGGACTAGAATACCTCCAAGATTGGAATCGATGATAGATAGATAGATAGATAGATAGATAGATAGATAGATAGATAGATAGATAGATAGATAGATAGATAGGTAGGTAGGTAGGTAGGTAGGTAGGTAGGTAGGTAGGTAGGTAGGTAGGTAGGTAGGTAGGTAGACAGACAGACAGACAGACAGACAGACAGACAGACAGACAGACAGACAGACAGACGATAGATAGATAGATAGATAGATAGATAGATAGATAGATAGATAGATAGATAGATAGATAGATAGATAGATAGATAGATAGATAGATAGATAGATAGATAGATAGATAGATAGATAGATAGATAGATAGATAGATAGATAACCACTATGCCACCACGGCTTTTAAGGGAGTCTTATCCAAGTTTAGGAACTTTTTGCCATGGCTGTTAAGTGAATCATATGGTCATTGAGCAAATCAGCTTCCCCCATTGACTTTGCTTGTCAGGAGCTCTCTGGGAAGGTTAAAAATGGTGATCAGATGATCCCTGGACCCTGCAACTGTAGTAAATCCATGTTGCCAAGCACCCAAATTTTGATCGTGTGGCCTGGGGGATGCTGCAACGGTCATAAGTGTGGAAAAAATAGTCATAAGCCACAGTTTTCAGTGCCATTGCAACTTTGAACGGTCACTGAACAAATGCTTGGAAGTTGAGGAATAGCAGTTTCAGATTTATTGTTTAAGGATCGGACCCTGTAATGTCTGCCTGCATTCTGAACCAGCCCAGCTCAGATAGAGATCGATTGCTTTAATGAAGCTAAAACGAACTGTGTGGTTTTAGTGGTCATCCCAGAGGCTAATGTACTTCCTAATTGAAATAACCTTTTCAGAGGATATAAATAAATACACCTTTAGTATGTGTGTGACACAGTGGCTGTCAAAAATAAGTCACATTTCATTTCTGGGGAAAGGCCCACTCTGAGCGTCAAACTACCCTTACCACCTCAAAAGGTCAAATTAATGACACTCGCACATTGATCACAGGTCTTTAGAAGGTCATCGTCATGTTCTCTGAACGACTCAGGTCTGGGTTTTCAAGGGCTTCTGAACGAAGGACGGAGATCTTCCGTTAATGCTAAAGTCAGGGACCGAGGAAGCGAAAACTGCTTCTTATCCAATAAAATCATGTGGCTTTTACAGTTCAAAGCTGTTATCTGTCTCTACCAATGCAGCTAAAATTTAGTTGGCTGTCCCTTATGGCACATCTATCTATCTATCATCTATCTATCTATCTATCTATCTATCTAAATAATAATAATAATAATAATAATAATAATAATAATAATAATAATAATAATAATAATAATAATAATAGTAATAATAATAATAATAATAAAGTTGGAAGGGGCCTTGGAGGTCATCTAGTCCAACCCTCTACTCAGGCAACAAACCCTATACCATTTCAGACAAATGGCTGTCCAGTCTCTTCTTAAAAACTTCCAGTGTTGGAGCATTCACCGCTTCTAGAGGCAGGTTGTTCCACTGGTTAATTGTTCTAACTGTCAGGAAGTTTCTCCTTAGTTCTAGGTTGCTTCTCACCTTGATTAGTTTCCATCCGTAGCTTCTTGTCCTGCCTTCAGGCACTTTGGAAAATAGCTTGACTCCCTCTTCTTTGGGGCAGCCCCTGAGATATTGGAGCACTGCTATCATGTCCCCCCTCGTCCTTCTCTTCGTTAAACTAAACATACCCAATTCCAGCAACCGTTCCTTATATGCTTTAGCCTCCAGTCCCCTAATCATCTTCGTTGCTCTTCTCTGTACTCTTTCTAGAGTCTCAACATCTTTTTTACATCATGGTGACCAAAACTGGATGCAGTATTCCAAGTGTGGCCTTACCAAGGCATTGTAAAGTGGTATTAACACTTCACGTGATCTTGATTCTATCCCTCTGTTAATGCAGCCTAGCACTGTGTTGGCCTTTTTGGCAGCTGCAGCACACTGCTGGCTCATATTTAAGTGATTGCCCACTAGGACTCCGAGATCCCTCTCACAGTTACTGCTATTGAGCAAGGTATCCCCTATACTATACCTGTACATTTGGTTTTTCTTGCCTAAATGTAGAACCTTGCTTTTTTCATCATTGAATTTCATTTTGTTAGATAGTGCCCAGTGTTCAAGTCTGTCCAGATCCTCCTGTATCTTAAGCCTGTCTTCTGGAGTGTTGGCTATTCCTGCCAGCTTGGTGTCGTCTGCAAATTTGATGAGTTCCCCATCTATCCCCTCGTCCAAATCATTGATATATTTCTATATCTATATCTATATATTATATATATCTCTATATATATCTATATCTCTATATCTCTCTCTCTCTCTCTCTCTCTATATATATATATATATATATATATATATATATATATATACAAACACACACATATATAAATAAAAACACATTGTGTGTGTGTATATATATGTGTGGTGTGTGTGTGTGTATATATACAATACACACACACACACATATTGTCATTCCTAAGACTTTTCCTCCCTTTGAGACGAGGCCAAATAATCACAGTACAGGAAATGTGGCTTTCGGGGGGGGGAACCCCTCAGTCTCTCACTGCATGTGGAAGCTGGATTCTAGCTTTAACTTTCCCGGGGTGGGAGAGAGGGGGGTGAACACGGATAAATATGTTGTTACTGATTTAAAAATCTATTTGTTCAGTTATTTCGGCAGGAGTCGTCATTATCTTTCCGAGGCAGCTGTTGGAATATTAACTAGGCGCAGCAGTAACAAGTGGAATATAATTAGCCCTCCTTGTCCCAGTGAATTTTTCAGTTATAACTGGGAACAATTTGCAATGAATCTCCACGCGGTTGTAATTAACTTCACGGATGTGCCACGCGTAGAGGCCAACGCCGAGAGCCGCCACTGGAAACCACAAAAGGATTTCTGCTGATAGGGCAAAGCTATTTCTTCATTTCGACCCGTTATTACATGCAAGGGATGCGATATCTTCGCCTTCCTTTAGCATGCGATTCAATGCCCCTCAAATTACAATAGGCAGCTGGCAAGAAATAGCAATACAAGTAGTCCTTAGCTTATAGCCACAAGGAGGAAATTTGTAATTAAGTCATGTGGTTGATCCGTAAGGTATCACACAACTGCGACTTGCAACCTCTTACGAGGTGCTCCATAGACTTTGTTTGTCAGAAGCCGGCTGGAAAGGCCCTAAATGGCAAAATGTCTATGGAGATTCTCAGTCATCCAGGTCATGGTTGTCTCAAAGGTGCTTTTTCAAATGGCAACTGGGCTTTCTTTGTTTTTTGTTTTTTTTCCTTGAAGACATTTCGCTTGCCATCCCAGAAGCTTCATCAGTTCTGACCAGCCCACTTTCCTGTCAGAACTGACGAAGAAACAAAGAAAGTCCAGTGGCCTTTTGAAAAAAGCACCTTTAGGTCACAAACGGCAATCACCTTGAAGGAGATGGGTGTTGAGAAACACAAAATATCAATAAATAAGTAAAAACAAAACACGTAACGTCAGGATGGTGCACGTTTGAGCTGGATGCCAAGCCCAGATCTCCGTCACATGACCGCCGGGATGCTGTGACGGTCGTAAGAGCAAGGACTGGTTTTAAGTCACTTTTTTTCTAATGACGTTACAACTTTGAACGGTTGCTAAATGGACGGTCGTAAATCGGGGACTACCTATGTGATTTCCAGCACTGTCACCAAAATTGTGGGATCTGACTAATGCGGAATAAAATGCAACCAGCCTTGTTTGTGATTTGAGACTATGCCTCTCTTAGTACAGTCCCAAATGGTATTCCGCACCTCTTTTCTTTTTTGTTTAAATCCTCTTGTATCTTCAGTTTGCAATAAAATGTTCTTTCAAGGTCTTTTTCATTAAAACAGGTACCAAAGTAGGAAACTTTTGTATCTGATTTTTGCTTCCAAGTGAAATTTTTTATATTGGCCAGGTTTCAGTTTCATTCTGTGTGTTCTGTTATTTTAAGCTCATTTGTCTAACCTCTCGGTAGCTGTGACTTCTCTTTCCACCTTCTAGGGTATTTGGCATGCAAGATAAGCTTCATTTTAAAATAGGAATGGAACAAGGGAACAGTAAGAGAAATGCATTCAATTCATATTTGAAGGGAATTTAAGCCAATTCCAACTGGTGAACTGATATATTAAAATACAATTGCACGTAGACAGTTGCCCTTTAAAAATACTGCACAGGGCAGCGATCAAAAATGCTGTTTAGCATGTATTGAGGAGAAAGGACTAATATATTGGGAAAAGTGGGGGAATTCTGAAAGAAAGAAAGAAAGAAAGAAAGAAAGAAAGAAAGAAAGAAAGAAAGAAAGAAAGAAAGAAAGAAAGAAAGAAAGAAAGAAAGAAAGAAAGAAAGAAAGAGGGAGGAAGGAAGGAAGGAAGGAAGGAAGGAAGGAAGGAAGGAAGGAAGGAAGGAAGGAAGGAAGGAAGGAAGAAAGGAAGGAAGGAAGGAAAGTGCTTACAGGAATGTTACAATGGGAGAAACACACATAAACATTTGCAGCATTTTCTCATCATCAAGCTAATAAGAAAACATAGAACATAGAAAGAGTTGAAAGGGACCTTAGGGGTCATCTAGTCCAACCCCCTACTTGAGCAGGAGAGTCTATACCATTCCAGTCTCTTCTTGAAAATCTCCAGTGATGGAACACACATAACTTCTGGAGGCAAACCATTCCACTGGTGGATTGTTCTCGTTGTCAGGAAATTCCTCTGGTTTAAAAAGTGGAAAAGACTGCTCCTAGGGATCATAAACACAAAACTCTTTCACAAACCAAAAGTTCTCCACACGAGAGATCTATTACTAGGCAAATAAATCCTTTTGGATTACATCAAACAAATAAACCCTGATCATTTATCTGTTTGTTTGTTTTTTAATTAGGATGCGCCATCCAGGGTCTTGGTGTCTGAGCTGGATGGACAGATGTAATGAACATAGAATCATAGGACCAGAAGGGAAGGAGAAAAAGATCAGAAGTTATAACTAGCGTTTACCACACTCTGTTTCTCCTCGGAAGAAACCAGATATGAAATTTGCAAAGGTTTCTTTGCAAACACCATATCCTGGTTTTGGATTTTCATTCTTAAAAATTCCCAAGCTGCATGAATGTGCTTTGGGCATCCAAAACCCCCAGAGGACATGTTCAGAAGCTCTCCTTGGGTCCCTTCCAACTATTCTATTCTATTCTATTCTATTCTATTCTATTCTATTCTATTCTATTCTATTCTATGAAGGAAGGAAAGTTGCAGTGCAAAGGTTCAGTTGTGGAGTGGCTGAACGGGATGTAGGCAAACTCTATTCATCACTCGAAAAGTTTCCGCCTTTCCAGGCTTGTAAAATTTCAATATGTAATAAAAGCAATGAGTTCAGCTTGTAAACTCTCAGTGTATAATAAACATGAATTACACCTGTCTTTCACTGCACCCTTCTGTTCATTGCTCACTGTATAGTCAGTACCGGTTTTTTTACAAGGATATTTTAGCAATCAAGTATAACAAAACAGCACTGTCCTAAATCACTCTGGCAGTAGGAAATAGATGTAGCTCAGGACTGGAGGGTTGGGTTGTACCACCCAAAATTAAGTTACTATGATGTTCTTCTGGTGAATTTCTTTTTCTTTCTTCCTTTCTTCCTTCCTTCCTTCCTTCCTTCCTTCCTTCCTTTCTTTCTTTCTTTCCTTCCTTCCTTTTTCTTTCTTTCCTTCCTTCCTTCCTTCCTTCCTTTCTTCCTTCCTTCCTTCCTTCCTTCCTTTCTTCCTTTCTTCCTTTCTTTCTTTCTTCTTTCTTTCTTTCTTTCTTTCTTTCTTTCTTTCTTTCTTTCTTTCTTTCTTTCTTTCTTTCTTTCACCCAAAGTCACCCAGCCAGCTTTCATGCCTAAGGCAGGATTGCAACTCATCATCTTCTAATGATTGGCCCAAAGTCACCCAGCTGGCTTTCATGCCTAAGGCAGGACTAGAACTCAGGCTCGCCTGGTTTCTGGTAAGGCTTAAAAGGTAAAGGATGAAGTGCATCACACCTAAAAAATATGCAGAACTCCAACCAATACCTCGCAGCTGCCATTTTGACTATTTTTTTACCACACCCTGAGGACACCCCCCCCCCACAAGACACCCATGGCAGATTAAAGTGAGAATTGTAGCTTTCCATTTCTGTCATCGTTCTGCAAGCTGACTCAACATTTCTTAAATGTCACTTTGTACAAATCAGATTTTCAACTCTAGTGCATCAGCCATGACAAGGTTATAAGCTGAGTTAATGGCCGGACACTAAAAGTTTGAAAAATTGAAGAGTTGTACTTCCAAAGGTGCTTTTTCAAAAAGCAACTGGACTTTCTTGTTGTTGTTATTGTTGTTGTTCTTTTTTGAAAATGTTTCACTTTTCATCTAAGAAGCTTCTTCAGTTCTTCTTCTTGCATGAAAAGCGAAATGTTTTCAAGGAAAAACAAAACAAGAAAGTCCAGTTGCCTTTTGGAAAAGCAGCTTTGTGACAACCATGACCTGGATAGAATAGAATAGAATAGAATAGAATAGAATAGAATAGAATAGAATAGAATAGAATAGAATAGAATAGAATAGAATAGAATAGAATAGAATAGAATAGAATAGAATAGAATAGAATAGAATCAGAACAGGAACAGAATAGAACAGAACAGAATAGAGTTAATAATAATAATAATAAAGTTGGAAGGGACCTTGGAGGTCATCGAGTCCAACCCCCTGCTCAGGCAGGAAACCCTATACCATTTCAGACAAATGGCTGTCCAGTCTCTTCTTAAAAACTTCCAGTGTTGGAGCATTCACCGCTTCTGGAGGCAGGTTGTTCCACTGGTTAATTGTTCTAACTGTCAGGAAGTTTCTCCTCAGTTCCAGGTTGCTTCTCTCCTTGAACTAGTTTCCATCCTTACTTCTTGTCCTGCCCTCAGGCGCCTTGGAGAATAGCTTGACTCCCTCTTCTTTGTGGCAACCCCTGAGATATTGGAATACTGCTATCCATGTCACCCCTAGTCCTTCTTTTCATTAAACTAGACATACCCAATTCCAGCAAACGTTCCTGATATCTTTAGCCTCCAGTCCCTAATCATCTTTGTTGCCCTTCTCTGCATTCTTTTCTAGAGTCTCAACATCTTTTTTACATCATGGTGACCAAAACTGGATGCAGTATTCCACGCTACCAAGGCTGTAAGTGGTATTAACACCACGATTATCTGATTCTACCTCTGTTAATGCAGCTAGCCTGTGTTTGGCCTTTTTGGCAGCTGCAGCACACTGCTGGCTCATATTTAAGTGATTGTCCACTAGGACTCCGAATCCCTCTCACAGTTACTAACTATTGAGCAAGGTACCCCCTATACATACCTGTACATTTGGTTTTTCTTGCCTAAATGTAGAACCTTACTTTTTTCACCATTGAATTTCATTTTGTTAGATAGCGCCCAATGTTCAAGTCTGTCCACGTCCTCCTGTATCTTAAGCCTGTCTTCTGGAGTGTTGGCTATTCCTGCCAGCTTGGTGTCATCCGCAAATTTGATGTGTTCCCCATCTATCCCCTCGTCCAAATCGTTGATGAAGATGTTGAAGAGCACTGGCCCCAGAACAGAGCCCTGGGGCACCCCACTGCACACTTCCCTCCATGTAGATGCGGTTCCATTGAGGACCACACACTGAGTTGAATCAGAGCAGAGCAGAGCAGAGCAGAGCAGAGCAGAGCAGAGCAGAGCAGAAGAGCAGAGCAGAGCAGAGCATAGAATAGAATAGAATAGAATAGAATAGAATAGAATAGAATAGAATAGAATAGAATAGAATAGAATAGAATAGAATAGAATAGAATAGAATAACAGTTGGAAGGGACCTTGGAAGTCTAGTCCAACCCCCTATACCATTTCAGACAAATGACTGAGAATTTCCATAGACAAGAATTATACTTGCTGAAAATGAGATCTGGAATGTATAAATGATGATTGGGCCTGGTTATATCCACAGAGAAGATGTTCTAAGCCAAAGTGTGAAGGGCTTCCCCATTGATTTACTTGTCAGAAGGTTGCAAAAGGGGATCACCTGACCCTTGAACGCTGCAACTGTCATAAAAATGAGTCAGTTGTCAAGCATCTGAGTTTTGATCACGTGACCATGGGGATGCTGCAACGGTCAGAAATGTGAAAAAATGGTCATAAGTCACTTTTTTTTTTTTGCTGCTATAACTTTGAACGGTAACTAAACCAATGGTTGTAAGTTGAGGACTATTTCTACAGTGATCGCAGAAATGAGTACCTCATTAATTATGTAAACTCACAAGGCTTCCATGCTCAGGAGCAGTCTACCCCCAAGTGGCAGATGAAAGTTTGGGTTACTGCCCACATCAGCAGACGGTGCAATTGGAAGGGACTTTTGTTGTTGTTAGTTGCGAAGTCGTGTCCAACCCATCGCGACCCCATGGACAACGTTCCTCCAGGCCTTCCTGTCCTCTACCATCTTCTGGAGTCCATTTAAGCTCACGCCTACTGCTTCAGTGACTCCATCCAGCCACCTCATTCTCTGTCGTCCCCTTCTTCTACTGCCCTCAATCTTTCCCAGCATCAGGCTCTTCTCCAGTGAGTCCTTCCTTCTCATTAGGTGGCCAAGTACTTGAGTTTCAACTTCAGGATCTGGCCTTCTAAAGAGCAGTCAGGGTTGATCTCCTCTAGGACTGACCGGTTTGATCGCCTTGCAGTCCAAGGGACTCGCAGGAGTCTTCTCCAGCACCATAGTTCAAAGGCCTCAATTCTTTTGCGTTCAGCCTTTCTTATGGTCCAACTTTCACAGCCATACATTGCAACTGGGAAAACCATGGCCTTGACTATACGTACTTTTGTTGGCAGGGTGATGTCTCTGCTTTTTAGTATGCTGTCTCAATTTGCCATAGCTTTCCTCCCCAGGAGCAAGCATCTTTTAATTTCTTGGCTGCAGTCCCCATCTGTGGTGATCTTAGAGCCCAGGAAGATAAAATCTGTCACTACCTCCATTTCTTCCCCATCTATTTGCCAGGAATTGAGAGGGCCGGATGCCATGATTTTGGTTTTCTTAATGTTGAGTTTCAAGCCAACTTTTGCACTCTCCTTCTTCACCCGCATCAAGAGGCTCTTTAGTTCCTCTTCACTTTCTGCTATTAGAGTGGTATCATCTGCATATCTTAGGTTGTTGATATTTCTCCCGGCAATCTTAATTCCAACTTTTGATTCATCTAGCCCTGCCTTTCTCATGATGTGCTCTGCATATAAGTTAAACAGGCAGGGCAACAGAATACAGCCTTGCCGGACTCCTTTCCCAATTTTGAACCAATCAGTGGTTCCGTGTCCAGTTCTCACTGTTGCTTCTTGACCCACATATAGGTTTCTCAAGAAACAAATAAGATGGTCTGGTACTCCCATCTCTTTAAGAACTTACCACAATTTGTTGTGATCCACACAATCAAAGGCTTTAGCATAGTCAATGAAGCAGAAGTAGATGTTTTTCTGGAATTCCCTAGTTCCAGAAAAGGAAGGGACTTTAGAGATCATCTAATCCAGCATTCCCCGTGTTGGTATCCGATGCTCAGTCCAAAGCAAGCAAAGCATGTTGCTAGATGAGTGCAATGGTCTTGGAAACTGTGACTCATGCAAAAGCAAAATATTTCCCGAGCAAAAAATAAACATATACGTAAAGGAGTCTCCAGCCTGCTTCCTTCTTTGGGCTCTCTTCAAATTCCATGTAGATTTTTCTATACGTTCGTGAATTGATATATGAGTTATAAAGAGCAAAATCAATAGCACAGAAGAAATGCACTCTAGCCAAAAGGCAAGATGGGAGGGAAATAAAAGTAGATTTCCAAAGTCAAAACGGAACAATTGGAATTTATGGAAAGCAACAGACCCCTCCACTTGCTTGAGTTACATCAAAGAGAACCAGTCTGGTTGAATGGTTCCAGTGCTGAGTAGAAACCAGGAGACTGTGCGTTCTAGTTTTGCCTTAGGCATGAAAGCCATCTGGGTGACTTTGGGCGAATCACTAGGAGACTGGGAATTCTAGTCCCGCTTTAGGCATGAAAGCCATCTGGGTGACTTTGGGCCAATCAGTAGGAGACTGGGAGTTCTAGTCCCCCTTTAGGCATGAAAGCCAGCTGGGTGACTTTGGGCCAATCACTAGGAGACTGGGAGTTCTATTCCCGCTTTAGGCATGAAAGCCAGCTGGGTGACTTTGGGCCAATCACTAGGAGACTGGGAGTTCTAGTCCCGCTTTAGGCATGAAAGCCATCTGGGTGACTTTGGGCCAATCACTAGGAGACTGGGAGTTCTAGTCCCCCTTTAGGCATGAAAGCCAGCTGTGTGACTTTGGGCCAATTACTAGGACACTGGGAGTTCTAGTCCCGCTTTAGGTATGAAAGCCATCTGGGTGACTTTGGGCCAATCACTAGGACACTGGGAGTTCTAGTCCCGCTTTAGGCATGAAAGCCATCTGGGTGACTTTGGGCCAATCACTAGGAGACTGGGAGTTCTAGTCTCACCTTAGGCATGAAAGCCAACTGAGTGACTTTGGGCCAGTTGCTCTCTCCCGGCCCAATCCATCCATCCATTACAATCGTGGGGAAAATAGGAGGTGGAAGGAGCATTAAGTATGTTCACCGCCTTGAGTTAGTTATAAAGTAAGGTAGAATATAAATCTAATAAATCAAAGTGTATGGTTATTTATTTATTTATTTATATCCTCCCTTTATTATTTTTATACATAACTCGAGACGGTGATAAATCTCATATTTTCCAAGGCTCTGCCACCTTTAACCGATTCCTATAAGGAATTATAGGAGCACTGAGCATCTTTGCAAATGGGACGCAGGTAGACAAATAGCACACCTGAAAATCTCAGTCTGGCATCCTTCCTTGATAAATGTCCACGTAGAAGCAACGCAGTGTTCCGAGTTTGTTACTTCATGATATGTGAAATGGGTCTTGCTTCAAACTCAGTTCTGTAATGAACTCTCCATTATGCTCTGAATTGGTTTACAATTTCTGTTTTTAAGATTTATTCAGGCACAGGCGAATCCATCAAGAGGACTGTGGAGCAATCCCATCCACACATTACATTGTTTGTCACTCAATACACCACAGTTCGAAGGGAGCTGGCTCTTTAATAAATCTGGGCAATAGCATGCAAGAGTTTCAATTGCATTTCTCAGGTTAGGCTTGTGGAAGAAAAAAGGAAGCCTGCTCTTGAAAGGCTGAAATGTGCGAAGGAGTGGAAATAGTACAGTGTCAGGCAAGGCTGGAGACGGAAAGGCATAAGAAAGGAGAGGAGAAGAAGAAAAGGAAGAGCAGAAGAGGAGGAGAGAGAGGAGAAGAGAAGGGGAGGGGAGGGGAAAAGAGGGAAGGGGAGGAGAGGAAAAGAAATGAGGAAAGAAAAGAAAGGAAAAGGAAAGAGGAAAAAAGAAAAGAAAAAAAAGGAAAGTTTGATTTAGAGCAGAAGTTTCTAAACTTTTTTCCATCACTTCTCTTTTTAGTGGAATCTTAATTACTCGGCTTCACTAAAAAAATCCAACCACTCATCCTTTCATTGTTTTATCTATTTCTTAAGAAATGTAAAAGTATGAGATGGCTTATATGGAAAAAAATAGAGTTAAATTTGTAAATGTAAATGTAATTAACTCTTGAGAAAATCTCCACCAGCAAGAATATCTAGATTTTGGTGGGAGAAATGAACTAAAATAAGGATTGTAACAGGATTTATGATGAGGTAATCAGAATGATTCAATAGAAAAGAAATATTATACTAATATGATTATTATTATTAGGAATATTGGGGGGGAAATTATACATTTGATTGTTATTTACCAAAATAATAAGAATTGTATTAACCCAATGCTTGCAAAAGAGGTTATTTGGGGGAAAGAGGAAATCAACTAAAATTAATATGTGGAATATGGATTATAGAAATTAATTGTTAATGATTCTTTTACAAATGTAACCCAGACAACGCACTGTTCACCAATTATTGAGTGGGGGGGAAAAGACATCATCAATAAAATATATCAAAAATAAAATAAAATCCAACCACCAATAAAGAACACTAATGAACAATGAAAGCAATTTGGCAAAGCATTTATTGTAACAATTACAATATAAAAGGCTCTTCCTGCTTCCCCTGGACTCTGCACCTCATCAAGACAGGTAAATCTCACAGGTTTGGACAGCCTGATTTAGAGACATACATGAGAAGGATGTCTAGATTGATAAATGGATGGATGGATGGATGGATAGAAAGGTAGATGATAGGTAGAGAGGTAAATAGGGATAGATAAATAGATGGATGGATGGATGGATGGATGGATGGATGGATGGATGGATGGATGGATGGATGGATGGATGGATGGATGGATGGATGGATGGATAGAAAGGTAGATGATAGGTAGATAGGTAAATAGGGATAGATAAATAGATGATGCATGGATGGATGGATGGATGGATGGATGGATGGATGGATGGATGGATGGATGGATGGATGGATGGATAGAAAGGTAGATGATAGGTAGATAGGTAAATAGGGATAGATAAATAGATGATGGATGGATGGATGGATGGATAGATAGATAGATAGATAGATAGATAGATAGATAGATAGATAGATAGATAGATAGATAGATAGATAGATAGATAGATAGATAGATAGATAGATAGATAGATAGATATAGATAGATAGACAGACAGACAGACAGACAGACAGACAGACAGACAGACAGACAGACAGACAGACAGAGGTAGGTAGATAGAAACATAGTGATAGGTAGATAGCTATAGATGATAGATAGATAGATAGATAGATAGATGAGATAGATAGATAGATAGATAGATAGATAGATAGATAGATAGATAGATAGATAGATAGATAGATAGGATAGATAGATAGAGACAGACAGACAGACAGACAGACAGACAGACAGACAGACAGACAGACAGAGGTAGGTAGATAGAAATGATAGTAGATAGCTATAGATGATAGGTAGATAGATAGATAGATAGATAGATAGATAGATAGATAGATAGATAGATAGATAGATAGATAGATAGATAGATAGATAGATAGATAGATAGATAGATGATAGAAAGATGAAAGAAAGAAAGAAAGAAAGAAAGAAGAGAGAGAGAGAGAGAGAGAGAGAGAGAGATAGGCAAACAGACAGGTAGGCAGGTACAGTAAGTAGGTAGGTACTGTAGGTAGAAATAGATAATTAGATGTGGGATGGATGGATGGATTCTTGTCCGATGTCTCAACGTAATATTGTACTATTACCTAATCCTATTAAAAGGTATGGTGATCCCTGTGACATCCTATGGAAGCAAAGGTTGGATTTTTGAAGAAAGTTGGTAGGAAAGAGTATTGATGCTTTTGAATTTTGAAGTTGGAGAAGACTCTATAGAGAAGAGCAGACAGAGCTGGGGGTGGAGTTAAGCACATCATCAGCTTAGAATCATTATGTTTCCACAAACAGTCCAAGGCCAACCCTTCCTGAATTCCATTGACCCTTATCTGGGGCCAATTTCGTGTTGAACCTTAATTGATTAGATTCTTGTGTCTAACCTTCAATAAATCTTCTATGTTGCAACCTTAAGAATGGTCCTGATTGAGGATGAAGGTTCATTCTCTGAGCTTGTGGGCTGGTTTCCGAATATTTCGTTACCAGGCTAGGTAACTTCAGCAGAGTTTAGGGCAGGGGTCTCCAACCTTGGCCGCTTTAGGGCTTGTGGACTTCAACTCCCACAATTCCTCAGCCAGCCAGGGCTGGCTGAGGAATTCTGGGAGTTGAAGTCCACAAGCCCTAAAACGGCCAAGGTTGGGGACCTCTGGTTTAGGGGATGTCAATGTCAGTGTTCTGTTTATGGTCCTGGTTCTTTGCACCTGACAGACTCCTGGGAATTACATGGATGGCCAAAAAAGCAAACAGATGGATAATCAAACAAATCAAGCCAGAGTTCCCAGTCCAATCACAAATGATCAGGCTCAAATTATCCCAATTTGGACACATTATGCAAAGACTTGGGTCTAATGGCTCTGATGTTGGGAAAGGTGGAAGGAAAGAGAAGAAGATGGCCAGCAGGAAGATGGATGGACTCAGTTACAGTGGTGATGAATACACTGTTGGAAAAACTGAAGGAACCAGGTTGGGGACAGATCATCATCGAAAATAATCTAGTTATATGGTCACTAATAGCCGACACCAGTTTCATGGCCATAATCGAATGATCAGTCTTATTGATTTGATTTACTCATTGTGCTATTGCCCAACTCTAAATAACTGTGGGCAGTTTACAACACACCAGACAATATAGAATTATATAATGGAAACAACAACAAAACCAAACTAGAACAAAAGAAAAAGGAAGAAGTGCACCAGAACATTCCTCTAACATCAAACAGCCAAAGGAGAGACCAAAATCTGAGAGAAGAGCCAGGTGTTATGGCTCTTCAGAAGACCAACAGCTGGGAGACATTCAGATCTTCAGATAAACCTCGTTCACCGCAACAATCGTGGGACTTTAGGTGAGAATACCGTATTACATCTCTCAAGTTTCAGCATTCTCATGTTCTTAGGTGAAAAATCTCACACAAAATAACCTGCAAGGAACCTGTTGTGTTGTGAGATTGGGTGCTGTTTTGTTTGTGAGTAATGGGGGGAGGCAGGTCCAACAGAGCTGGCAGGCCTCTGGGTGAGTGAAGACTGACATTATAAACCATTTGAGTTATTCAGCTACTGAGGGGGAAGGGTGACCAATCATTAGAATCTCTAGAACACAAAACCAATCATAAATCCCAAGAAAAACAAATCAAACAAAGAGGTAGGGAGTGATGAGAAAAAAGAAAAAAATCAAGCAACAATCAGGAGATCCAGGAAACATACCCACGGACGGACATAAAAGTCTTAAATGTTTATATATTAATGCTCAAAGCTTTGGGAACAAACAGGGTGAACTAGAAGCAATAGTACACGAGGGTGGGTATGACATAGTTGGCATTGCAGAAACTTGGTGGGACGAAACCCATGACTGGAATGGACTGATGGATGGATACAAGTGGTTCAAAAGAAACAGAACTACAAAAAAGAGGAGGGGGAGTTGCACTATATGTAAGAGAATACTACATATCTACAGAAATGCACATGATCAAAGATAAAAGCCCTCCAGAATCTATATGGGTCAATATAAAAGGGAAAAATGACATTGCCATAGGGGTATATTACAGGCTACTCAACCAATCAGAAGAAACAGATGGACTCTTTGCCAACCAGTTAACAAATGTATGTAGGAAGCATACCATAGTAGTAATGGGAGACTTCAACTACACAGATATCAGCTGGGAGACAAACTCTGCAGCGAGCAGGAGATCAAACAGATTCCTAACCAACTTAGCCAACAACTTTCTCATCCAAAAGGTAGAGGAGGGAACTAGAAGTAAAGCTATACTGGACCTAATTCTTACTAATAGAGAAGAAGTGATAAAGGGAGTTGAAGATGCCGGAATCTTGGGGGAAAGTGACCACATCATACTGGAATTCAATATCATGCAAACACAAGCAATAGAAAATAATTCAACCAATGTCTTAAACTTCAAAAGAGCTGATTTTAACAAACTCAGAGAGAACCTAGGAGAGATTCCATGGATGAAAATCCTGAAGGGGAAAACACCTCAAGAAGCATGGGAAATTCTGAAAAAATGGTATCATAAAAGCCCAGTCCAGCAAAATACCATTGAAAAAGAAAAACAAGAAAATCAAGAAGAAACCAGCATGGCTGCACAAAGATCTCTCAGACAAACTGAAAGACAAAAAGGACAAGTACAAGAAATGGAAAGAGGGACACATAACTAAGGCTGATTATCAGCAGATAGCCAGAACATGCAAAGACGAAGTCAGGAAAGCAAACGCTCAAAATGAACAAAGACTTGCAACAGAAATCAAGGATAATTTAAAAAGTTTCTTTCAATATATTAATAACAAAAAAAAGTCAAGGAAACTGTAGGTCCACTAAAGAGAGAAGATGGCAAGGAAATAAAAAACAATAGGGAGAAAGCAGAGCTGCTTAACTCATTCTTTGCATCAGTCTTCACACAAAAAGAAATTATAGCACAACATGCCAAAAAAAATACTGTGAAAGACAAACTAGAAACAAAAATTAAAATAAGCAAGAAAATGGAAAGAAAACACCTATCCGATCTTGACGAATATAAATCACCGGGACTCGACAGATTACATCCCAGAGTTCTGAAGGAGTTGGCGGATGTTATCTCAGAACCATTGCACCATATGTTTCAAAAATCCTGGAGCACCGGGGAAGTACCTGAGGATTGGAAAAGGGCTGATGTGGTTCCCATCTTCAAGAAAGGGGGGAAAAACAGACCCAGGAAACTACAGACCAATCAGTCTAACATCAATACCTGGGAAGATCCTGGAAAAGATAATCAAAAAACAGATCTGCGAACAACTAGAAGCAAACAAAGTTATAACTGGTAGCCAGCACGGGTTTCTTAAAAACAGATCATGCCAAACCAATCTTATTTCATTCTTTGATAAAGTTACTAAATTAATAGACCAGCAAAACGCTGTGGACATAGTATACTTAGATTTTAGTAAGGCATTCGACAAAGTAGACCACAATCTACTGCTTGGTAAGCTAGAAAAAGGTGGAATATAGACAATATCACCACCAGATGGATTTGTAGCTGGCTGACAAACCATACTCAATGAATAGTCCTCAATGGTACTACAACCACATGGAGAGAAGTAAGCAGTGGGGAACCACAAGACTCCGTCTTAGACCCAGTACTCTTCAATATCTTCATCAATTATTTAGATGAGGGAATAGAAGGGGAACTCATCAAATTTGCAGATGACACTAAACTGGCAGGAATAGCCAACATCCCAGAAGAAAAGCTCAGGATTCAAAAAGATCTTGACAAACCTGAACAATGAGCAATATCCAACAAAATGAGTTTTAATGTGGAGAAAAGCAAAGTTTTACATTTAGGCAGGAAAAATCAAAGATATAAGTACAGATTAGGTGAGATCTGGCTCAAAATCAATAACTGTAAGAC
Organism: Azemiops feae; assembly: GCA_023970755.1. Taxonomy (NCBI): domain Eukaryota; kingdom Metazoa; phylum Chordata; class Lepidosauria; order Squamata; family Viperidae; genus Azemiops; species Azemiops feae. The sequence goes on from JALGBA010004235.1 coordinate 95,734, forward strand.
CACACCTGAAATACTGCAACAAGTTTTGGCCACCATACTACAAAAAAGATGTTGAGACCTTGGAAAAAGTTCAGAGAAGAGCAACTAAGATGATCAAAGGCCTAGAGACTAAAACATATGAAGAACGGCTGCAGGACTTGGGTTTGGCTAGTCTAAAGAAAAGAAGAAATAGGGGTGACATGATAGCAGTATTCCAGTATTTGAGAGGCTGCCACAAAGAAGAGTGGGTCAAATTATTCTCCAAGGCACCAGAGGGCAGGACAAGAAATAATGGATGGAAACTAATCAAAGAGAGAAGCAACCTGGAATTAAGGAGAAACTTCCTAACAGTGAGGACAATTAACCAGTGGAACAGCTTGCCTCTGGAAATTGTGGGTGCTCCATCATTGGAGGTTTTTAAGAAGAGACTGGACAGTCACTTGTCTGAGATGGTATAGGTTCTCCAGCTTGAGCAGGGGGCTGGACTAGAAGATCTCCAAGGTCCCTTCCAGCTCTATTCTATTCTGACCTAGCTCTTTAAGGGAGGAATGGCCAAGAGCCCCAATGCAACTGTGTTGCTCCGGAACAAGCTATAACACATATAGCTCAAGAATATCTCCTCAGGGTATTTCAAGGCATCTGGGCTGATCTCACCACAGCCACACCAGAAGCAGTTAGATGGTTAGCTTCCTTGCATATCAAATTATAACACTGCAGTCCTATGGCACCATATTCTGGTGATTTTATCATGGTTTTATCTTAATTTAATATTTTATCTCCTATATTGCATTGTCCACATATTAGATGATAGATAGATAGATAGATAGATAGATAGATAGATAGATAGATAGATAGATAGATAGATAGATAGATAGATAGATAGATAGATAGGTAGGTAGGTAGGTAGGTAGGTAGGTAGGTAGGTAGGTAGGTAGGTAGGTAGGTAGGTAGTAGGTAGGTAGATAGATAGATATAGATAGATAGATAGATAGATAGATAGATAGATAGATAGATAGATAGATAGATAGATAGATTAGATAGATAGATAGATAGATAGATAGATGTAGACTGATGGGATAGATAGATATAGATAGATAGATAGATAGATAGATAGATAGATAGATTAGATAGATAGATAGATAGATAGATAGATAGTAGATATAGATAGATAGACTGATGAGAGAGAGAGAGAGAGAGAAAGAGAGAGAGAGAGAGGGAGGAGAGAGAGAGAGAGAGAGAGAGAGAGAGAGAGAGAGAGAGAGAGAGAGACTGTAAATAAATAGATGAGAGAAAGAGAAAGAGAAACAGACACAGAGAGACTGTCATTTCGTTGCAGGGTGAGCCTCTGCAGTCCAGTGGCTCCTGAATGCCTCCTCTTTCAAAAGCAGCAGGCTTTCTTCAGAGTAATTACTCTGTAATTACTGACTGATTTGCTGTCACCCACAGAAGGCCAGGGACAGGGGCTTTGTGAATTGGCACTATTAGTGCCCTATTAAAATGGCACCGGCGGCATCATTAAGCCCTTCACACTTCCATATTGTCACGGACAAGGCCACCTTGTCGTCATTTGGCTTGCCTTTGATGCAGGAAGCTCTGGCCACACAAGAGCCTTTGGAAGGCTGCAATGTCCTTTGGCATCGTCCACATTGCCCACCAGCTCCATAACCCGATTTCACTGGCATGAGGCCTAAAATTCTGGCCTGAAGAACAATAAAAAGGACAAGATGATTAGGGGACTGGAGGCTAAACCATATGAGAAACGGTTGCAGGAACTGGGTGTGTCTAGTTTAATGAAGAGAAGGACGAGGGGGGACATGATAGCAGCCTTCCAATATCTCAGGGGCTGCCACAAAGAAGAGGGAGTCAAGCTATTCTCCAAAGCACCTGAAGGCAGGACAAGAAGCAACGGATGGAAACTAATCAAGGAGAGAAGCAATCTAGAACTCAGGAGAAACTTCCTGACAGTGAGAACAATTAACCAGTGGAACAGCTTTGCCTTCAGAAATTGTGGGTGCTCCATCACTGGAGATTTTTAAGAGGAGACTGGACATTCACCTGTCTGAGATGGTGTAGGTTCTCCTGCTTGAGCAGGGGGCTGGACTAGAAGACCTCCAATGTCCCTTCCAGCTTTATTCTATTCTACTTACAACCATTTTACTCACTTATGACCATTGCGGCATCCTAATGGTCACATGATCAAAATTCGGACACATGACAACTGGCTCATGTTGATGACGGTTGCAGTGTCCCGGGGTCCCGTGATCCCCTTTTGCGACCTTCTGACAAGCAAAGTCAATGGGGAAGTCCGGTTCACTTAACAGCCATGTTACTAGCTTAATAACTGCCGTGATTCACTTAACAACTGTGGCAAGAAAGGTCATAAAATGGGGACAACCTTCACTTAACAACTGTCTCGCTTAGCAACAGAATACATGCCAGTTGCCTAGTGTTCAAATTTTGAACACGTGACCACAGGGATGCTGCAACAGTCGTAAGTGTGAAAAATGGCCCTAACTCGCTTTTTTTAAGTGCCGTTGTGACTTTGAACAGTCACCAAATGATTGTAATTCCTGTATCAAAGATTGCTCTCTTGGTGGCTGACATCTGACATTTTCTCTGCCCGATCTCTGACCTGTAATTCTTCCCTGTTTCCGATGTTAGATGAGCCACGTTAGTTTGTTTCCCCATTTGTGTTCGTCGCCACGTTGTTCATTGTGGGTGTCCGTGCTTGAACAGCTTCAGATGGCTACAATTGTGTAGTTTCTTCCTGTTTCCCCAAAGGCTTCGAGGTACTTGCAGACACAAAGCAGTAAACAAATAAACAAACAGATTATCCCTATCTAGTTTGGCCCAGGGTGCTGAAAAACGTATCAGATACGACACCTGTTTCCTCTTGGTGTATTGCCGCGTCAAGCATTGCCTTGTCAAGCGAGGAGGAGAAGGAATGGGAACAGATTTCAGCCGAATAATTTATACAGCGAGACTTGCAAAGCCATTTCTCCCCACCCCACCCCACCCCCACAGAACCCCACTGCTCACTTCACAGTTACCATCGGGGCACTTAATCATGCTCCCAGGTATAATAATATAAGTAACCCCTATTAGAATAAAATGGAGTGTGTTTTACATGAGGTGTGAAATGGAAAAGCTTGGGCAGGGAAGCTGAACAAGGAAAAATGGGCAAGGTGGTTAAATAGAGATCCTTCTGGGGAGGGATGTCAACAAACGGGGGGGGAAGGGCATCAAAGAAGTCAAAGGGATGGACAGGATCATGTCATCAAAGCACCGTCACTTTTTAGAAACATAGAAAACTGAGGGTAGAAAAAGATCTAATAGTCCATTGAGTTCTGCCCTTTGAATTGTTTTGTTTTTTTTGTTAACTGTTTAATGTATTCGCACAGTCAGCCAGATGTTCAGGCTGCGTTTGGCACCAAAAGGCAGGTTGAAAATATAGAATATAGAATAACAAGAGTTGGAAGGGACCTTGGAGGTCTTCTAGTCCAACCCTCTGCTCAAGCAGGAAACCCTATACCATTTCAGACAATTGGTTATCCACATTTTTCTTAAAAACTTCCAGTGTTGGAGCATTCACAACTTCTGGAGGCAAGTAGTTCCACTGGTTAATTGTTCTAACTGTCAGGAAATTTCTCCTTAGTTCCAGATTGGTTCTCTCCTTGATTAGATTCCATCCGTTGCTTCTTGTCCTGCCTTCAGGCGCTTTGGAGAATAGCTTGACTTCCTCTTCTTTGTGGCAACTCCTGAGATATTGGAACACTGCTATCATGTCATTAAACTAGACATGCCCAATTCCTGCAACCGTTCTTCCTATGTTTTAGCCTCCAGGCCTCTAATCATCTTTGTTGCTCTTCTCTGCACTCTTTGGCTCTTTTATGACTTGTGGACTTCAACTCCCAGAATTCCTGAGCCAGCATGGCTCAGCTTGGAAACCTCTCCCTTTCCCCTCAGCATGGCTGGCTCAGGAATCCTGGGAGTTGAAGTCCACGAGTCATAAAAGAGCCAAGGTTGCCTACCCCTGTTCTAGAGTCTCAACATCTTTTTTACATTGTGGCGACCAAAACTGGATGCAGTATTCCAAGGCATTATAAAGAAGCCATGGATGGAAACTAATCAAGGAAGAGAAGCAACCTAGAACCACTGGAGTCATCTTTCCAATCAAGGCTTATGAACTTTCCAAATGAATCCCATCGAACGCTCAGTGATATACGACAGCAGATTAGTTGGGCCTCAGACTGGATCCAGTGTGGGTTTTGCAATGGCGTGCTTGTGCTTCTGACTGCCATATTGAGCCTAACTAGCCAGGAATAGATTCAAAGCCAGCTCACGGCTTCCCTGAATCCTTGATCACTGCTGGTGTCAAAACAGTTAATTTGCAAGTCTCCTATTTTCTCTCACCCCAGCAGAGGCCAATTTCTTCCCTCTCTCCTTCCCACAAAGTCCAGCTTCGCCAAAGGGATGTCCCAGAGGCAGTGAGACACCCTCCTGCTGGCCACATGGCTGAATAACCTAAATGCTCTAATCTGCTTTGTTTTGAAACGAACCCTCCTGGCTGAGTCCGCTGGACGAGAAGAACAGGGAGTTCCCGTAGCGCTGGAATAAAACAGACTAATTGAACCAGCGTGAGGACGTGTGGGTCCCAGCCGATGCTGAGAACAGGCCGGTGGCTGAAGGTGGACCTCAGTTTGTTATTCACATGACGGCTGCTGTTGAGACGGTTAACTACAAATGACACAACCGTGCCTGTGAGAGAGAAGCTGTCAAGGGACGCTCAACCGTCAGACCGGCAAATGAAATCGGCAATCAAGCAACCCTTTTGCTCAGACTGAAAAAGATGCAACCTGACGCAACAGGTGGAATACAGGTAGTCCTTGACTTAGGACCACAACGGAACCCAGAATTTCTGTTGCCAAGTGAGACAGCTGTCAAGAGAATTTTGCTCCATTTTGCAAACTTGCTTCCCCATGGTTGTTAAGGGGATCACTGCAGTTATTAAGTTAGTAACCCATGAGTTACTATTGTATTGTAATAAGTGAGTCTGGCTTCCCCGTTGACTTTGCATGTCAGACGGTCGCGAAGGGTGATCCCATGACCTTGGGACACAGCAACGGTCATAAGTATGAGGCAGTTGCCCAGCATCTCAATTTTGATCCCGTGATCATGGGGATGCTGGAAAGGTCGTAACTGTGAAAAACGGTCATAAGTCCCTTTTTTCAGTGCCGTTGTAACTTTGAATTGTCACTAAATGAACTGTTGTAAGTCGAGGACTGCCTGTATTTCATCTCAAGGGTTCTCAGGACCTTATGTGGAAAGGTGAAGCTGACTCTGTTTCTTTAAGCCTTAATACAGAGCTTGAATTCTCCTCCTGCTTAGAGGAGGAGGAGGAGGGGGGAGAACTGTGGGGTTCATGATGCTCTCTGAGCTTGGTTGTTTTCTTGCAGACATTTCATTACCCAACTAGGTAACATCAACAGTGCTAGAAGGGAGTAGTGTTTGTGTGGGGAGGAGGAGGAGGAGGAGGAGGAGGAGGAGGAGAAAACTGTGGGTCCATGATGCTCTCTGAGCTTGGTTGTTTTCTTGCAGACATTTCATTACCCAACTAGGTAACATCAACAGTGCTAGAAGGGAGTAGCATTTGTGGGAGAGGAGAGGAGGAGAGGAGGAGGAAGTGGGGTCCATAATGCTCTCTGAGCTTGGTTGTTTTCTTGCAGACATTTCATTACCCAACTAGGTAACATCAACAGTGGTAGAAGGGAGGGGTGTTTGTGGAGAGGAGGAGGAGGAGGAGGAGGAGGAGAACTGTGGGGTCCATGATGCTCTCTGAGCTTGGTTGTTTTCTTGCAGACATTTCATTACCCAACTAGGTAACATCAACAGAAATAGAAGGGAGGGGTGTTTGTGGAGAGAAGGAGGGGGGGAAGGGGGAAGAGGAGGAGGAAACCTCATCGTCTAAATCAGCAAAAGTTGCCAGATTTGCCAATTAAAAGGCGAAAGCCTCATTCTACTTCCTGTCTTTCTGTCTGCTGTCTCTTCCTCTGTTTCTCCCCCCCCCCCCCGTTTCTCCATGGAGGCCGTCAACCGTCCCCTTCCACTTCGGAGCCCTTGCCACAGAAAAGATCAGCTGTTGAAGGAACACAAGGAAAGCCTTGGGGAATTGCCTTGGCCACTAAGTAATCAGCAGGCGAAGTTATTATCATTATGCTGCTAATTAATTCCCAGCTCATTACATTTCCTGTGGCTAATTTGTACTCGCCACTGATTTGATTAAACTCATCTCTATGCTAATAAATGTGCTTTTTCCATTTGTTTCAGCGACTGTAAAAAAAAAAAAAAAAAGAGGAATCTGTATTTACATACTTCGACGTTTATCAAATAAAACACAACGTATGAATAAACCCTTCCCTGATTTCCAATTCTGGCAAATCAACTGTTTAGGGAAGAGAAGGAAAACTAAGACGTTAAGGGTCATTGTTTATTCAGAGTGTGGATGCCTGTGTATAATTTCGGACGCTTCTGTGTTTAAACACAGATTTTGTGTCTTTCACATCCATTCAGAACGTAATCCATGCTTATGTTCCCATTACTTTGGATTTGACTTAAGAAAACCAGGAAAGTCCAGGGGTCCCATGAAAGGCAATAGCAGGCATCTGACATACAATCAACACATCCAAAATGGCCACTGCAGAAGAGACATTTTAACAGCCTTGATGACGTAACATATTTCTTACAAGCAAGCATTCATTCAAAATCATTGTCCGGCTCTAGGCTTGATTTAGTTCTGATGGATGCCATTAAGCGTATTGAGGCAGAGAGAAAAAAAGAGAACTATACATACGTTGCTGGCTGGAAATTCTGGGAGTTGAAGTCCACAAGTCTTAAGGTTATCAAGTTTGGATGACTTAGACAAAGGGTGGATTGCACACCATGCTGAAAATAGGAAAGCTTTTTATCAATGGCTAGAAAAATGAGGCAAAGAGAAAGGAACTTAATATGTATTAGTAAGTTAAATATTGGAACCCAGACAATATGTTGCTGATAAAATATTAAGGACTTTTGACTATAAAAAAAGTATATAGGGCTGAACCTTTGAGAACATAGTCTTTTAGAATTACTTATGTATTCTCAGGATATTCCTTGGGGTATTCCTCAGGATTGAAGACCACTGCATAGTAGTTAAGAATCATGCAGGAAAATCCACATTCATGAACAGAAAAGCATTTTCTAAAACCCAAACATAAGAAGCATCCTAAAACAACCTAGAGTTCTTAACAAAATAGCAGTTTTGCACATCTTCACATATTACCAAATGTCAGTTTTCCTCTCTCAAGTTCTGAGATCAGAAAACACCAAGCTCAGCTAATAGAGACTAGAGGGTTTTTGGTCATGATCTGGAGAAGAACAGATATAGGTAGTCCTCGACGTACGATACAAATTAAGACCAGAATTTCCATTGCTAAAGAAGTTGATTGCTTAGTACCTTGTGAATCGTGCCTGATTTTACAACCTTTTTTTGCCGCCGTTGTTCAGAGAATCCCTGCATTTGTTAAATGAATGATGTGGTTTTTAAGTAAATGGCTAGTCTAGTGAAGAGAAGGTCCAGGGGACACATGATAGCAGGGTTCCAATATTTGAGGGGCTGTCACAGAGAGGAGGCGGTCAACCTATTTTCCAAAGCACCCGAAGGCAGGACAAGAAGCAACGGATGGAAACTGATCAAGGAGAGATTCAACCTGGAAATAAGGAGAAATTTCCTGGCAGTGAGAACAATCAACCAATGGGAAAAAATTGCCTTCAGAGGTTGTGGGAGCTGGAAGCTTTCAAGAAGAGACCAGACTGCCATCGGTCAGAAATGGTGTAGGGACTCCTGCTTGGGCAAGGGGTTGGACTAAATGACCTATAACAGGGGTCCCCAACCTATGGTCTGCGGTCTGGTACCCGGCTGTGGTCTGTTGGCCACCAGGCCCTGGGAATAGCTGGCGTGCCCCCCTCGTGGGGCACTGCTGCGTGGGCGCTAGCAGCCCCATTTGCGCCTGCACAGGGACGCTAGCACTGCCGCCAGCATCACGCAGGCGCCAGCGGCCCTGCGCACATTTTCCTGGTGCTCCCTTTCCTTCCGGGCCGCCAAGCCAGAAAGGTTGGGGAGCTCTGACCTATAAGGTCCCTTCCAAGTTGGTTATTCTATTCTATTCAATTCGATTTGATTTGATTTGATTTGATTTGATTTGATTCGATTCGATTCGATTTCTATTCTATTCTATTCTATTCTAGTCTAGTCTAGTCTAGTCTAGTCTAGTCTAGTCTAGTCTAGTCTAGTCTAGTCTAGTCTAGTCTAAATCTGGCTTCCCCCATTGACTTTGCTTTCAGAAGCCAACTGGGAAGGTCGCAAATGATGATCACATGACCCCAGGATGCTGCATCCATCATAAATTCATATCAGTTGCCAAGTGCCCAAATCGTGACCATGTAGCGATACTATGATGGTCATAAGTGGGAGGACCGGTTGTAATTCACTTTTTTCAGTGCTGTTGTAACTTTGAATGGACACTAAATGAATGGTTGTAAGTTGAGAACCACCTGAATATTATTTCTACTTCTCAGGAAAAAAAAAAACCCACCAAGATTGTTATTATTTTAACCATTCAGTTGTGTCCAACTCTTGGTGATTTTTATAGACATGCTACCCTGTCAAGCACAGTTGTTGGATGTTCATCTTTACATCAGATTTGATGTTACCAAGTCAGCGTGTTTTGAATTAACAGAATAACAGTAGAGTTAGAAGGGACCTTGGAGGTCTTCTAGTCCAACCCCCTGCTCAAGCAGGAGACCCTATACTATTTCAGACAGATGGTTGTTCAATCTCTTCTTAAAAACTTCCAGTGATGGAGCACCCATGACTTCTGGAGGCAAGTCGTTCCAATGATTAATTGTCAAGAAATCTCCCCTTATTTCTAGGTTGCTTCTCTCCTTGGTTAGTTTCCATCCGTTGCTTCTTGTCCTGCCTTCAGGTGCATTGGAGAATAGGCCGACCCCCTCTTCTTTGTGGCAGCTCTTCAAATATTGGAAGACTGCTATCATGTCGCCCCTGGTCCTTCTTTTCATTTCATTCTTTGCTTGCCCCCTTCTTCTTACTCCACTAACCATTCCTAGCTTCATTGACCTCTCCCATGAATTTGCACCCACGACATGGCCAAAGTAAATCAGACGTCGTCTTGTGATTTTGGGCTTCTGGTGATGTGTCTGGTTTGTATATGATTCAGCAGCACCTCTGCATTGATTGCTCTGGCTAGCCATGGTATTACGCATGATTTACGTGAGCACCACAGTTCAAAGTTCTCCTGCAAGATACCTTATCAATATTCTTGAGGTAGCCTCCAAGCACCCCAATATTTTCAGGAGCAAAACCGTTTCAGCTTCAACTGACACGGGAAATGTTTCCGCGTCGCTTCTCCGAACGCGACTGCAGAGTTGAAAGACGACGTGCGTTATCTCTTTATTAGTCTAGAAATGCATACAGAGGGATGAACAGAGGGATGAATAAAGATAACTACTCATTCTATTCCCTTAGCATCAGTCTTCTTTTATTAGCAGTGTCCGGGGAGAGAAAATGCTGCGCAGGGAAAGCGGGGTGAGGATTGGGGTGAGGTGGGGAGGGGAGGGGAGGAAGGTGGAGGGGTGCTGAGGGACCCTGCCTTCGGAACTACAATAGCAGTTGCAGCAAAACACGGGAAAACATCAAAGCAAACGAGATTACAGCATGCATATTAATGAAGGGGGTGTTAAACAAGCTCCTTGAAGCTACTTTAGCATAAAGAAAGGGAAATTGGGCTAATAACATGGCGTCTGAAATTCTCCAATACAGGTAGTCCTCGTCTTATGACCACAACGGAGCCAGCACTTCCGTTGCTAAGCAAGGTAGTTGTTAATAGCAACAGCAACAGCACTTAGACTTATATACCACTGCCCAGTGCTTCACAGCCCTCTCTAAGCAGTTTACAGAGTCAGCATATTTGCCCCCAACAATTGGGATCCTCCTTTTACCGACCTCGGAAGGATGGAAGGCTGAGTCAACCTTGACCTAGTGAGGATCAAACTGCTGACAGCCGGCAGTCAGCAGAAGTAGCCTGCAGTACGGCATTCTAACCACTGCGCCACCATGCGTCTTGAGTTGTGTCCCAATTTATGACCTTTTTTTTTTTTTGGCATAGTTGTTAAACAAATCACTGCAGTTATTAAGTGAATCGTGTGGTCGTTAAGCGAATCTGACTCCCTCCCCATTGACTTTGCTTGTCGGAAGCCGGCTGGGAAAGTTACCAAGGTCACATGACCTGGGGACAGTGTAATGTCATAAATATAGGTCAGTTGCCATGCACCCGAATTTTGATCACGTGACCATTTGGGATGCTGCAGTGGTCGTAAGTGGGAAAACTGCTCATAGGTCACTTTTTTCCGTGTCCTTGTAACTTCGAATGGCCACTAAACGAACGGTCGTAAGTCGAAGATGATCTGTAATCCCCTCATTACATCAGCCATCTTTATACTGACTTCGGAGTTGCATTCACACGTGATTCGGTCCTTCAGGGGAAAAAATCCACGTTTGCCCCCTAGGCTGAGCCTAGCTAAATCTTGGCTATATTTTTTTGATAGGGAGCTTTAATTAAGCTTCCTCCACCCCTGCATCCCTTATTCCAAGATTTTTTTCCTCATTTAGGATTAAAAGATCTGGTTTCTTTTCGCCTCAAAATGGAGGTTTTAAAATAATTTTTAACAGCTGGGAGGAAAGGCTCCAGAAATACAGAAAGCATCCGTTGAGGCCTGCCATTATTTTTTTTTATGTTAGCGTGGCATTCAGACTAAATGATGAGATGCACCATTTAAATGTATGAGATACAATTAGTTAGAATAACTAACGAGTTCCATTAATTTCAAGGAGACTACTTGGATCTAATGCTGACTACGAATTCAAGAAATGTGCTTTGCGAGGCAGTTTATAAATGTATTTAGATAAATAAATTTGTTAGGTATATTTGGGGGGGGGGAAGTACTATTTTGGCTCATGTCATATTTTGGCATTTTGTTCAGTTCTTCCGGTATGTTCCTTGTTTTCAAGCTCTTTCAGGAGAGGCCTAGTGAATATTGAGGTCATCTATCCCAGGGGTCTGCAACCTTGACAACTTTAAGGCTTGTGGACTTCAGCTCCCAGAATTCCTCAGCCAGCTATGCAGTTGCAGTGTCCCGGGGTCAAGTGAAAAGCAAAATCAAGGGGGAAGCCAGATTCATTTAACAACCATGTGATTCACTTCACAAGTGTGGCAACAGCCAACGGCAGTGATTCACTTAACAAGAAAAGTGGCAAGAAAAATCATAAAATGGGGCAAAATTTACATAACAACTGTCCCGCTTACAAGAGAAATGTTGGGTTACATTGTGGTCCTAAGTCGAGGATTACCTGTAATTTCTCCAAAACCCAATTTTCAAGGAAAAATAAAATCACAGTACCTTAGAAAGACTGTGACAAGTCTGGAGATTTTTGATGGTAGAAAAGCTGAAACTTCTCAAACTTTATGGTTGATTCCTCAACAGAGTTGCCAGAATGGTTTCTTCCTCAAAAAAAACAAAAAACAATTTACTTAACAAATGTTTCACTTAGCAACAGGAATTTTGGGCTCATTTGTGGTCATAAGTCAAGGACTACCTGTATTTCAAATGGGGCTTCACCAGTGCAATATAAAGCGCTATTATCATTTCACTTGACTTATTCCATTAGTAAGGAATTGCGTTGGAAATCAACGTCCAGCCCATGCCTGATAAAAGCAAGGAAATTGGGTCAGTATTGTATAACCCACCATTTTTTCCCTTTTGTTTTCACTGTGTGTTAAACCAAATTCCCCTTTCTGGAAATCTTTTATTTATTTTTTTTCTTTTGCATTAAGTAAATCTCTGTATGAATACAGCAGCCGAAAGAATTTTTGCCTGCAAAGCTGTTTATTTTTAGTCTTCCCACTGGCTAAATTATGACTTAACTTATTTGACAATATGCATCCATTTTTATCTATTGCCACGAGCTCTCTGGCTCTTTTTTTTTTTCCTTATAGAATGAATGTTAACTATGAGGGTGTCTCTCTCGTTATTTTAACTCCTATGACATCCAAAAAGATAGCATACTTTAGGTTCGCACTCCCAGTTTTTCTTGTTTCATAATTATCACTCAGTTAGGTAAAATTGTCCTCCATCATTTGCCAAAACCTAATTATATTTTATCCTCCCTCCAGACTTTCAAGACAGCAAAGTCATAAGAACTGTAGCACTTGGGAGGCGCATTAACAAGCCAGTAAAATTCCACAGTCAGGAAACTTGTTTGTGCATTTCTTCATTTATGTCAACTTAAGAGTGGTTAGCATAAAAGCAAAATTCAATAGAAAGCAAAAATAACAAGAAGTAGATATATAGTGGCATCTGAGGACAACAGCAATTATTATAGTAGCACCCATTTCATGGGACCCATTAATCTGATGGAAGGGAATATTTGTAGCTGTAAGATTCTTGGTACTCTCAAGTTTGACTGTTTTCTGTAGACATTTCATTACCCAACTAGGTAAGATCATCAGGGCTAGAAGGGAGTGGGGTTTACAGGGAGGAGGAGGAGGAGGAGGAGGAGGAGGAAGAGGAGGACTGTGGGATCTTGGCGCTCTCAGCTGTCTTCTGCAGATCTTTCATTATCCAACTAGGTAACATCATCAGTGCTAGAAGGGAGTGAGGTTTGCTCTTTGTTTATATACAAGTGTCTTGCCCTGGTTGGTGTTGGTAGGAGAGTTTTTGTGGTTCCTGACAGGGCAAGTCACTAGTCTATAAACAGAGAGCAAACCTCACTCCCTTCTAGCACTGATGATGTTACCTAGTTGGATAATGAAACGTCTGCAAGAAAACAACCCAGCTCAGAGAGCACCAAGGACCCCACCTATTAAGAATCAAGATCACGTGAAGTATTAATACCACTTTACAATGCCTTGGTAAGGCCACACTTGGAATACTGCATCCAGTTTTGGTCACTACGATGTAAAAAAGACATTGAGACTCTGGAAAGAGTACAGAGAAGAGCAACAAAGATGATTAGGGGACTGGAGGTTAAAACATATAAGGAAAGGTTGATGGAATTGGGTATGTCTAGTTTAATGAAGAGAAGGACGAGGGGGGACATGATAGCAGCGTTCCAATATCTCAGGGGCTGCTACAGAGAAGAGGGAGTCAAGCTATTCTCCAAGGCGCCTGAGGGCAGGACAAGAAGCAACGGATGGAAACTAATCAAGGAGAGAAGCAACCTAGAACTAAGGAGAAACTTCCTGACAGTTAGAACAATTAACCAGTGGAACAACCTGCCTCCAGAAGCGGTGAATGCTCCAACACTGGAAGTTTTTAAGAAGAGACTGGACAGCCATTTGTCTGAAATGGTATAGGGTTTCCTGCCTGAGCAGGGGGTTGGACTCGATGACCTCCAAGGTCCCTTCCAACTTTATTATTATTATTATTATAATCTTCCAGTTCTATACCTGGAGAAGCAAGCATGTTTTTCAAAACCAGCAAAATTGAGGCTAGCCAATTCTCAGGGTATAATGTTCCAGATGGAAGGTCCTACAGCAGAAAAAGTCCAGTTCTGAGGTCCCTGACAGATGACTGTCCAGTGTCCATTTGAGCGCGTTCAATGAATGGCACCTACCATCTTCTTCAGTCATGGATTTCTCTGTCAAACTGGTCCTCCACGGTCCTCCACTTTGTTCAGCTGGGAGACACCACCTGGCCCAAAGTCATCTTTGCTGTGGTGGCGCAGTGGCCAAAGTGCAGTATTGCAGACTGACTCTGCTCACTGCCAGGTGTTCGATCCTAACCGGCTCAGGGTTGACTCAGCCTTCCATCCTTCTGGGGTTGGTAAAGCGAGGACCCAGATTGTTGGGGGCAAGATGCGGACTCTGTATACTGCTTAGAGAGGGGTGTAAAGCACTATGGAGCGGTATACAATTCTGCTATTGCTATTGCTGTCTTGCTGTGCTCATTTTGGAGACCCCTTCCGATGAAAGAGTTTGGACTGAGAGTTTGGGGATTACAACTCCAACATTCCCGGAAAACATTAGCTTCACATTAGAAGCCTGATATGTACCATTGGCACAATAATGAAAGTCAGTAACTTATCACTTCCTTGGTTTCGTTTTGCCTGGTGTCCCAAGAACATCACTGCCCAAATCCCAAATTTCCCAAAAATAAAGATCTCAAAGGACTTCACACAACAGCAGTGATTCCTTACCAAAATCTTACAGGTCTTGCAAAATTCCAGCCTTCTCACAGGCATCATTACTGAAATCCTAGAAAGAGTTGGCGTTCTCACAAATGTTGCCCATTTGTCCTTGGATTTGAAGAACTGTGGACATTTGTTTATGGAGCCAGTAAATAGCCTGGCATTAGCAGTTGTCATGCTGCTGACTTCTGATCTATGGGAAATGCAGTTCCCATGGATTCAGCTGTTTCCATGGATTCTGATTTCTCTACAAGGACATCTTCTCAATCCTTGTACTCGATTGATGTCAGGCACAAATAATCAAGAACACTTGTTGAGTTCGAAGCACAAAAGAGTTTATTATTGCTACCTCTATACAAGAATCTAGTCAACTAACAGTCAAAGCTAAATCAGCGCTAGATAAGGGTCAATGGAATTCATGGAGGGCTGGAATTGGGACTCTTGTGGCAATGCAATGATTGCGAATTTATGACACACTTGACACCACCTTCCACCTGTGTGGGTGAGGGAAAAGTCTGGGGACTAAGCTCAACATGGGTAAACTCTATCCCACCATATTAGTTTCCTTATCATTTTTGCTGACATTCTCTTGTCTTCCCCTCTACACAAAAAGTTTATCTGAAGAATTGATTCTTCTCGCCTAAATTTTGAATTAATAGCAATAGCACCTAGACTTATATATCACTTCTTCTCGCCTAAATTTTGAATTAATAGCAATAGCACCTAGACTTATATATCACTTCACAGTGCTTTATAGCCCTCTCTAAGCGGTTTACAGAGTCAGCCTGTCACCCCCAACAAACTGGGTCCTCATTTTACCGACCTCGGAAGGATGGAAGGCTGAGTCAACCTTGAGCCGGTCAGGATCGAACTGCTGGCAGTGGGAATTCAGAGTTAGTCTGTAATACTGCCTTCTAATCACTGCGCCACTACAGCGCTTAAATTCTGCAAAGAAAAATTGTTGAAATCGTGGCCTAAGAGTGGATGGTACATTGTAGCTTCTGGTTGTACCTCCTGAATTTGAAGAGGCGAGGCATGCTTGATCTTCTGTAAGAAGTACCAGAGAGCCATTAGCATCCTTGGATTCCAGCATAGGATTTGGTTCCTCGGGTAGGATAAGACTGCTTAAAATGCGCATGTTCTTTGGATATGGCAAAGCATCTGAGCGTCTATATTGCTTTGAGGGGTGAAGAAGATGGTAGCATATTCTTCAGGCAACAAAGTGGAATGTTGTGGACTTCAGCTTGGCTGCACTGGAAAAATCGATCTAATTTACAAAGAAGCCACATAGAACTGCAGTAAAAGAGACCAGGGAAAGTCATCAAGTCCAGCTCTTTGCAAACATGCTGCTGAAAGAGGTGGCTATCATAGCATTTCCTTGAAGGCATTCAGGGAGAGGGTGCACCCAATTTCTTACAGGTTAGCGATGCGTGAGCTAAACATCCAGAAAATGAAGAATTCTTATTTACATTTTATCAAAATCTGCCTTTCTTCAACTTTGGGGGTCCTTGGTGCTCTCTGAGCTTGGTTATTTTCCTGCAGATGTTTCATTACCCAACTAGGTAACATCACCAGTGGTAGAAGGGAGGGTGTTTGTGAGGAGGAGGAGGAGGAGGAGGAGGAGGACTGTGGGGTCCTTGGTGCTCTCTGAGCTTGGTTGTTTTCTTGCAGATGTTTCATTGCCCAACTAGGTAATATCACCAGAGGTAGAAGGGAGGGTGTTTGTGAGGAGGAGGAGGAGGAGGAGGAGGAGGAGGAGGAGGAGGAGGAGGAGGGGGTCCTTGGTGCTCTCTGAGCTTGGTTATTTTCCTGCAGATGTTTCATTACCCAACTAGGTAACATCCACAGGGTAGAAGGGAGGGTGTTGTGAGGAGGAGGAGGAGGAGGAGGGAGGAGGAGGAGGAGGAGGAGGAGGAGGGGGAGGACTGTGGGGTCCTTGGTGCTCTCTGAGCTTGGTTATTTTCCTGCAGATGTTTCATTACCCAACTAGGTAACATCACCAGTGGTAGAAGGGAGGGTGTTTGTGAGGAGGAGGAGGAGGAGGAGGAGGAGGAGGACTGTAGGGTCCTTGGTGCTCTCTGAGCTTGGTTGTTTTCTT
Organism: Azemiops feae; assembly: GCA_023970755.1. Lineage (NCBI taxonomy): Eukaryota > Metazoa > Chordata > Lepidosauria > Squamata > Viperidae > Azemiops > Azemiops feae. Next base: position 112,110 of record JALGBA010004235.1, read on the forward strand.
GCACATGTTTCATTACCTAACTAGGTAACATCACCAGTGCTAGAAGGGAGTGGGTTTTGCTCTCTGTTTATATACAAACAGCTTGCCCTAATCAAGGAACGGCCAAGCATGGCAACCTGCAACTCTTCTTCATATGTTTTGATCGTCTTTTTTATGAATTCTTTTCAGATATTCAGACCCTGCCCCTCCTATTCTACCTCTCACCCCTTCGTCTTCTCTTCCAGTGCTAAATATTTCCAATCTTTTCCACTCCTTGTGGCAGGACTTGGTTTTTAGACCCTTGCCTCACAACCATGTGCAACGGATTGTGAACCTGCAGAATGCAACAATTCTTGATATTTTAAAGCCGTGGTCCAAAAAACCGAGATAAAACTCGGAACCCGGACACAGAATATTGGAAGAAAAACTGTCAGAGATGGAAGATGACAACAGCAAAAAGATGAGCTCCTGTCTCCCAGACTTCCTTCCTTCCTTCCTTCCTTCCTTCCTTCCTTCCTTCCTTCCTTCCTTCCTTCCTTCCTTCCTTCCTTCCTTCCTTCCTTCCTTTCTTTTTCTTTTCTTTTCTTTTCTTTTCTTTTCTTTTCTTTTTTTAAGCTTCAGCCTTCTCTCTGCTTTGGGGTTTTGGTCAAGCAGCAGCTAATGCAAGATGACAGGGCAGGTTCCCTTAGGGTCTAACATGAGCAATTTCAGCGCTGGCATTTCGATTTATCTTTAAGCAGCAGTTTTCAAAAGGGTACAGCTTAAAAAAGAAGTTGGCTTGGCTCTCTGGCTCTATCTCTCTTTTTTTTTTCCTTTAGGCACAATGAGTGACACAGGATGCCTTAAAAAGGATTAACCCCTTTGGAGTGAGCTTTGCAGAAAGCAAACCATTATTTCATCAAGGTCAAGTCTTCCTGGACTTTCCTTTTCTCGATGTTGCATTCTTCCGAGCCAGGAACCAAAGACCATTTTTTACAGACTAACAGAGTTGGAAGGGACCTTGGAGGTCTTCTGCTCCAACCCCCTGCTCAAGCAGCAGTCCCTATGCCCTTCCAGACAAATGGCTGTCCAGTCTCTTCTTAAAAACCTCCAGTGATAGAGCACCTACAATTTCTGGAGGCAAGTAGCTCCCCTGGTTAATTGTTATCAGGAAATTTCTCCTTAGTTCTAGGTTGCTTCTCTCCTTGGTTAGTTTCCATCCATTGCTTCTTGTCCTGCCTTCAGGCGCTTTGGAGAATAGCTTGATTCCCTCTTCTTTGTGGCAGCCCCTGAGATATTGGAAGGCTGCTATCATGTCCCCCCTCGTCCTTCTCTTTGTTAAACTAGACCAGGGGTAGGCAACCTTGGCTCTTTTATGACTCATGGACTTCAACTCCCAGAATTCCTGAGCCAGCCATGCTGAGGGAAAAGGGAGAGGTTTCCAAGCTGAGCCATGCTGGCTTAGGAATTCTGGGAGTTGAAGTCCACGAGTCATAAAAGAGCCAAGGTTGCCTACCCCTGAACTAGACATACCCAATTCCAGCAACCGTTCTTCATATGTTTTAGCCTTCAGTTCCCTAATCATCTTTGTTGCTCTTCTCTGCACTCTTTCTAGAGTCTCAACATCTTTTTTACATCGTGGCGACCAAAACAGGGTGCAATATTCCAAGTGTGGCCTTACCAAGGCATTGTAAAGTGGAGTTAACACTTTGTGTGATCTTGATTCTATCGCTCTGTTAATGCAGCCTAGGACTGCATTGGCCTTTTTGGCAGCTGCAGCACAGTGCTGGCTCATATTTAAGTGATTGTCCACTAGGATTCTAAGATCCCTCTCATAGTTACTAATATTGAGCCAGGTACCACCTATTCTATACCTGTGCATTTGGTTTTTCTTGCCTAAAATAAACCGAATAGGTTGACTCTCTCTTCAATGTGGCAGCCCCTTAGATATTGGAACACTGCTATCATAACACCCCTAGTCAGTGGTGAGATTCAAATATGTGAGCAACCAGTTCTCTGTGTGGATGCCACTCCCAGAAATCCATTCTGGGCCTGGGCAACAAAAAATTAGCTACTGGTTCTGCCAAAGTGGTGCGAACTGGCTGAATTCCATCACTGCCCCTAGTCCTCTCTTTGTGAGACTAGACATATCCAGTTCCTGCAACTGTTCATTGTAGGTTTTATCCTCCAGTCCCCTAATCTCATTTGTTGCTCTTCTCTGCACTCTTTCTAGAATCTCAAGATTTCTTTTTCGTATTGTGGCGACCACACTTTTTAATGCATTCCTAGGGGTGCTGCAGATTTGGTTGGCTTATTGCAAACTCCATTTGAAGAGGCCAATGAGGGCTCTGAACAGAGCCGTCCAGTAGCTACTTTATTATAAAACACAAACCTAAGAAGAACAATTTGCATATGGAAGGGGTGAGAGAGAGAAGATGAGGAGGAGGAAAATCAGAGAGAGGTTCAGAAACTGGGACAGAATGAGCAAGGAACAGTGCGATACAAGTAGAGAAAACAGGTCACCGTATATGCGCAACACCCCCCCCCTCCAGATAAAGAACTGGAATGTAAGTTCGTGGAACATGCTAACTTTACCAAAGGGGAAGACAGACAGACAAAAGAAGAAAGAAAGAAAAGAAAGAAAGAAAGAAAGAAAGAGAGAGAGAGAGAGAGAGAGAGAGAGAGAGAGAGAGAGAAAGAAAGAAAGAAAGAAAGAAAAAAGAAAAGAAAGAAGAAAGAGAAAGAAAGAAAGACGAAAGAAAGAAAAGAAAGAAAGAAGAAAGAAAGAAAGGATAAGAAAGGAAAGAAAGAACAAAAGAAAAGAAAGAAAGGAAAAGAGGAAAGAGGGGGGGGGGAGGGGGGGGGGGGGGGGGGGGGGGGGGGGGGAGGGGAGGGGAGGGTTAGATTTGGTTAGAAGTTTGTAGATTAGCATTTCAGGTGTGAGCCCAGCCAGGCCCATTTAATTCAGTGTATTGTAAAACATCCCGAAACATCTCAGCAGAAAGCAACATCTGGACAACTCGTATAAACAAACGACCACAGAAAAAACACTGATTATTCGGTCTGTCTTCATTGTGGATGAAGATTCAAAAGAGAGACGTGAGGGCATGCAAACAAAAAAACAACAACACCTCAACAGTTAGGGAAAAATCAGGTGATGCTATAGATTTTTCTGATGTTCTGGTCCCTTTCCATGAAGTGGGGTCACGCCAACTTCACTCCTTACAGCCACTGACGGAGTATAAAATCCATCTCTAAACTCAAAGAGGCATGAAGGAACCTGAAGGATGATGAAGAAGATTTGGGACTGCAGGAAGAGAGAGAGGAAGAGAGAGTTCTTCACCTCTAATTCAAGGGCATCTGGGATGGGAGGCTTGTTCTCGGCACGCAGGGGTTAAACTGTGATTTTCCCTTCCGTCCCTTGAGTCCCCATCAAAGCATCCATGTGTGGTCCCCATGCTCCAGCTCACTGCTTTCCCCCTCCTGCCGTGGTCTCCAGAGATCCCGGCCATTTCAGGCTGGATTCTGGCAGATGGTCTGGGCTTGGTGGAGCTCTCGGGGGTCACTCACAGGAGTTGGTGAATCAGTTGAGTTAGAAAAGAACTGATGCACACACTTTCTTGCGCATAGTTGATAGCATCAATGCCGCCATGTTGTGTAAGCAGAAAAGAAAAACAGAGAAGCTTGCTCAACCTCATCTGTTCTTTTTCCTTTCTTCTATCTTTGATTTCCTCCTCCTCTTCTTCTTCTCCTCCATCTCCCTCTCCCTCCTTCCTTCCTTCCCTCTCTCCTTCTCTCCTTCCTTCTCCTTCACCTCTTCCTTCCTCCTTCCCTCCCTTCCCTTCCCTTCCCTTCCCTTCTCTTCCTGTTTCTTCCTTCCTCCCTTCCCTTTCCTTCCTCTCTCCTTCTCTCCTTCTCTTCTTTCTTTCTGTCTCCCTCTCTCCTTCCTCCCTCCCTCCCTCCCTCCCTCTCTTTCTTTCTTTCTTTCTTTCTTTCTTTCTTTTTCTTCCCTTTGGATGAAATTTCTTTCTTTGGATATTATTTCTTTCTGGAAAATATGTAATAGTCCTTACAGCCAATCATTCTGGCCAATCGACATAAAGATAAAGATAAAGATAAATAACCTTTATTGTCATTTTTATATTGTGGGCACCATGGCACACATAAAAAATGAAATTTAGTTGCCCGCTCTCAAAGTGAAACATATACATGACACACACCTAAACATACTATGTACAACATATATATAGACCCACATCCCTACATATACATAGCAAATAAATATTAAATACTGTCCATCTTAAATATATAACGCAAGGAGGAAGTTTGAGAGTTCGCAAGGTTAATGCTGTATGGAATGAAACTATGGCTGAATCTGGATGTTCTGCTACGGATACCACAAAGCCTCCTCCCAGAAGGTAACAAGGAAAACAGGTTGTGAAGAGGATGTGTAGTGTCCCAGAAAATCTTGCGGGCCCTGCTCAAGCAACGCTTCTGTGCTATGTCCTGGATGGTAGGGAGGGAACTGCCAATGATCTTTTCCGCCATCCTCACCACTCTCTGCACCGCCTTCCTGTCTGAAGCAGTGATGCCTCCAAACCAGACTGTGATGCTGTATGACAGGATGCTCTCGATTGTCCCCCTGTAGAAAGTGGTCAGGACAGGGGAAGGAAGATGTGCTTTTCTCATGCGGCGCAGAAAATGCAGGCGCTGCTGTGCCCACTTCACCAGTTTCTCACTGTTTAGCGACCAAGTCAGCCTACTCGTTAGCTGCACACCCAGGAATTTGATGCTGGTAACCATCTCCACAGGTGAATCATTAATGCAAAAACTCATTGTCAAGCAAGGCACCATTTCCTATTTCAAAAAACCTAGTTCATTTACTACACTCCCATGTCAATTGTCTCTATGTACAGTTTATGCACTATACAGCATTGCTTTCTTCGCTGCTTATTTCGGCGGGCTATTGTGTGCTCTGAAGAATCCATCCTGCACTTTTCACCTCTCCTGAAATATTCTATAATATCAAATTCTTCGCCCCCTTCAAATCATTGTCTTAAAGGGGGGAAAATATGTGTTTGCACCTTGCCGCGTTAAAGCAAATATTTCGTGATGTGCCGGATCTCGTTTGGCAAACGAAGCCTCCTCATTTACTGCTCACCAATTAAATAGAAAGGGAAAAGGGAAAATTAACGCATAAGCTCACAGCAAATAACTACAAAGAGAAAATTAAAGGACCCAGCCTTTTGTCCCCATTGATCTAGCTTCTCTTTACCAATCCTGCAGAGTTCGAGATCATAATATGAATAAGAATAAGAATAGAGCTGGAAGGGACCTTGAAGGTCTTCTAGTCCATGACTTATAGTCTATCCTCATGATAAGAAAATCATTTTCAGAAAGGATTTCTGGATTCAAACCATTTTCGGAAAGGATTTGGGGATTCAAACCGCTTTCAAAAAATATTTCTGAATTCAAAACCATTTTCAAAAAGGATTTCTAGGTTCAAACCATTTTTAAAAAATATTTCTAGGTTCAAACCACTTTCATAAAAGATTTCTGTGTTCAAACCATTTTTAGAAAGGATATCTGGGTCCTGCTTTAAGTCCCCAATATTTGTACAAAACCCATACAATCTTCATTCATTTAAAGCCCAGTCTTTTATAATATGCGTGGTTCACTCACGGATGAAACAGTGCAAAGAACACAGAAAGGCCTCATGAATTAAAAATGACTGTAAGTTTGAAACTGCTTGGGTGCCCATTCTGGTGTGTATTGTCATCAGGGTGAAAAGGTTGTTTTCTGTTTAAAATGCAAAATCTAGAAATAGCTGACAATCTGCTGTCACTACCGACAATGGATCCCAATCAAAATGAAAGAACCAATAACAAATACAGGAACTCATTTCCTGAACTGCGAACAGATTTGCAGGTTTAGCATTTCCTCTGATCTGTGGGCAATATTGTGCCCAATTTTAAGGAATTAAAATCAACGCACTATTTTTCTGTCTTTAACAGAATTGAGACAGGTTACGGGTAATCCTCGACATACAACCACAATTGAGCCCAAAATTTCTGTTGCTAAGCGAGACCTTTGTTAAGCGAGGTTTGTCCCATTTTACGACCTTTCTTGCCGCAGTTATTAAGTGAATCACTGCAGTTGTTGAGCTAGTAACAAGGTTATTAAGTGAATCTGGCTTCCCCATTGACCTTGATTGTCAGAAGGTCACAAAATGTGATCACATGACCCCAGGACACTACAACCGTCATAAATACATTCCAAGTTGCCGAGTTTTGATCATGTGATCATTTTTGATCATTTCAAAAATGGTCATACATCACTTTTTCCAGTGCTGTTATAATTTTGAACGGTCACTAAACAAGTGGTTGTAAGTCCCAGGACAGCCTGTAACTAATTTCACTTAACTTGAAGCTTAGATTAACTAATTATTAATCAACTGATGAGCATTATAATGATGATCGTAAGATGACAATCCCCCTTTTTCTACAATGCTTTATTCTTCTACAATTAATGGACACCAATTTCATGAAGCTGTACTCATCCTCTTAGGCAGGGGTCCCCAACCTGTGGACCGCGGCCCAGTAGTGGGCGTGGCCTGCTGGCCATGAGGCCGCGGGTTAGGCTGGCCAGTGTGCACGCACGTACACACACATCCCCTCACTTGCGCTAGCACCGTGGCCGCGGGGTGCAAAAACAGGATGCTGTGCCACGGGGCGCAAAAAGAGGGTGCCACCATACCGCGGGGCACAAAAATGGGCCGCCGCCGTGCTGCAAGGCGCAAAAATGGCTGCCTCCGCACCGCAGGGCACAGAAACAAGGCTCTGCGCCATACAAGAACAGGGCGGGGCTAGTGAGTATCACCCGGGTGCTAGCCCCGCCCCATTTGCGGCATGCACATGCACACGCGCATATCAGATGCTTCCCCCTCCCTTTTTCTCCGGTCTGCCAAGCGACAAAGGTTGGTGACCTCAGCTCTTAGGTACACAAAGGTTACGTTTCAAACTCAAGATGCGCAAGTGCTATGAAAAAAAAAAAAAAGCAAATAACATGATAGATGGCTTTTTTGCAGGACAGTGTGCCATAAACAGCTACTCAGAATGTGTACTGACAAAGTCGGTGTCCTGTTAAATTTTCATGGACAAACATCAGGACGGAAAGACCTGCCATTCTCTAGAATCGCCCTCACGCCACGAGAATTCAGATTGCCTTTGAGCAGACAGAGATCTCAATTCACATCCCGGATGGAGATTTTTGATGATCAGCTTGTCAAGATGACAGCCAATACAGGCAGGTCCTCGACTTACGACCACAACGGAGCCCAATATTTCTGTTGCTAAGAGATACATTTGTTCAGTGAGTTTTGCCCCATTGTATGACCTTTCTTGCCTCAATTGTTAAGTGGATCACTGCAGTTGATAAGTTAGAAAGTCCATTGTTAAGTGAATCTGGCTTCTCCATTGACTTTGCTTGTCAGAAGGTCACCAAAAGGTGATCACCGGACCTTGGGATACAGCAACGGTCATAAATATGAACCAGTTGCCAAGCATCTGAGTTTTGTTCCCGTGATCATGGGGATGCTGTAAAGGTTGCAACTGAAAAAAAGGACATAAGTCACTTTTTTCAGTGCCGTTGTAACTTTGAACGGTCCCTAAATGAACTGTTGTAAGTCGAGGACTACTCGTATAAATTCCTTTCTCTGTTTTCTTCTCCTTCTCTCTCTCTCTCTCTCTCTCTCTTTTTAAGAATCAACATTTTCTGAAACTTGGTAAAAATGTTGAAAGAGTCAACTTTTATTGGCAAACACCCCAGAAACAACAGCAACAATGAACTGTGAGCCCAAATCAATCCTTAGAGAACTCAGATCTTTCAAATAAGGAAAGATCCTTATTCCTTTCAAATAAGGAAAGATCCTAATTTTCATAGGGAGGAGACCTTTTTCTTCTGGAAATAAGCGGTTTCACTCATTATTTTTTCTCACTTATTAATTGTTTACTGATAGGAAATTTCTCTTTAATTCTAGCTTAGACATCTCTTTAATGATGAATGGAATGGAATGGAATGGAATGGAGTGGAGTGGAGTGGAGTGGAGTGGAATGGAATGGAATGGAATGGAATGGAATAGAATAGAATAGAATAGAATAGAATAGAATCTGGAAGGGACCTTGGAGGTCTTCTAGTCCAGCCCCCTGCTCAAGCAGGGGAACCTATACCATCTCAGACAAGTGACTGTCTAGTTTCTTCTTGAAAATCTCCAGTGATGGAGTGTCCACGATTTCTGGAGGCAAGCTGTTCCACTGGTTAATTGTCCTCACTGTTAGGAAGTTACTCCTTAATTCCAGGTTGCTTCTCTCTTTTATTAGTTTCCATTAGATTCTTGTCCTGCCTTCTGGTGCCTTGGAGAATAATTGGATCCCCTCTTCTTTGTGGCAGCCCCTTAAATACTGGGATACTGCTACCATGTCTCCCCTATTTCTTCTTTTCTTTAGACTAGCCAAATCCAAGTCCTGCAGCCGTTCTTCATATGATCTTCCACCAGTTACTTCTTGTCTTTTCCCTCAGGCACTTTTGAGAATAGGTCAATCCCTCTTTGACAGCCCCTCAAGTACTGGAAGATAGCTATCATTTCCCCTCTAATTCATTGTATGGTCTAACCTCCAGACCCCTGATCATCTTTGTGTACAACTCACTGGACTGTAAATCATCCACACAAGTTGGGTGAACCCAACATACTAAGCTGAAAATAGAAATTAGAATTAAAAACAGCCTGGTTAAAAAAAAAAAAGTCACATTAAAAATGAGGCATATTTTCTTCTCTATGACTGTTAGAAAGATATTATTCCACTAGACTGTTATATAAAGGCGGTAAGTTTGTGTATATAGTTCTGGGTCAAAGGCTTAAAAGGAAATCAAATGGAGAAACTGAGTCTTGACAGAAGCGAAAGGAGAACGCCTTTTATGCGCTTCGACATTTGGATAAATTATTCCAAAGTCAGCATTTAGCCCCATTTTCTCTCTCTCTCTCTCTCTCTCTCTCTCTCTCTCTCTCTCTCTCTCTCTCCATAATCACTATTAATGAGAACAAAATGGGAGATGTGAACAGAGGGAAGGCGTTTTGACAAGATAAATAGCATATGGGTGCTGTTGTCAGAGGCAGACATCTTGTTCGTATCACGGAATGGCGGGGAGGGGGGAGCTGAGTGGGACGTGAAGGGAGGAAGAAGCAATAAGAACATGTCCTCATTAAGGATTACTGGAAGGGAGGGAAGGAGATGAAACGTGAGCGTTGCTCAGGGCCATGGAGGCAGACGCGTTCGCTTTGGCATTTAATTAATTAATTAATTTCCCGCCTCTTATTATTTTTAGAAACAGCTCAAGGCAGCAAACACTATCTAGTACTCCTTCTTTCTATTTTGCCCACAACAACAACAACCCTGTGAGGTGAATTGGGCCGAGAAAGAGGGCCTGGCCCGAAGTTACCCAGCTGGCTTTCAAACCTAGGGTGGGACTAGAACTCTCAGTCTCCTGGTGATGGGCCCAAGTTGGCTTCCATGCCATTCTTGTAAATGGATAGGCATTGCACTGTTGTTGTGGGCTCCCAAGATATGCCTAAGACAGGGGTCTTCAAACTTGGCAACTTTAAGACTTGTGGACTTCAACTCCCAGAATTCCTCAGCCAGCCATCTCCCTCACAGAGGGACACTAGGCAGTGTACGCATAAAATGTTAAAAACATAAAAGCAGAATATAGAAATTTAAAATAGAAGCAAGGATAGTAAACAATTTTCATTAAAAGTTAATTAAAAGGCACGGAGAGGGCCTTCAGGGCGCTAACCGGTCCCATGGCTACCTGCTTCTCTGTGAACCCCAAGCAAGATGGCAGAGCAAGTATTTTTTTTGAAGGCCAGGAGAGTGGGGGTCCACCTCACTTCTGTGGGGGGGACACAGGACGGGAGCAACGGCAGAGAAGGCTGCCTTCCTATACCCCCCCCCAGTCAGAATTCTTTAACTGATGGGATCCACAATGTATCTTCCCTTTTTGACCAGATGGGATGGGCTGATGTGACGGGACTGTTGAAAGAAAAATCTTCATCAGGGTCCAGTCCAAGCTGGGAATAAACAAAATGGAGACTGCTTTAGAAAGAAGGTTGTGGTTTATTAAAGAGCAGAGGCAGACAGAAATATGGCTCTGGGAAAGCTGATCACATGTTGTTGGGAGTGGTGGGTTTTTATACCTTCTTGGGCTTTTGAAGTTGTTTCCTGTTCCTGTTTGAGGCTTTGTTTTTCCTGTGTCATGTACTTTGACCTAAGTCTGAGTGTGCCCTTTTGGTATTGGTGGGTTAATCCTATTATGTCCCCAAAGATCATGTCTTTTAGAGTTTGGGTGGGGTATGTAGATTTTAGAGGTCTTTGTCTTCCTAATCTCATAGCTTCTAGCTTTCTGGCCCCAACTTTCCTGAATGGATTATTGAATTTGCATTTCTAAAAGCTGGCCTCTGCCTAGTTTCTGCTTGGGGCTATTAAGAAAACTGGGCTTGCTTTTCTGCCTTTAAGATCTTCTCCATTATTCCTTCGGATCAATATATTCTGCCTTTTTAATATTTCCCAAAATATTTCTTTCTCTGGATTCTTCCCACAGGACGAAGATAGTGGAGCTCTTGACTGCTGCAATGTGCTTGATGAAGATTTCCCCTTGAAGACAGTCTGGAAATTGCACTTGGTGCAAAACACATTGGCCAGTTTGCTAACTGGTGCAAGGGGTAAATTTACTCCATGCACTGAAAGATCCCTATAGCCTGCCAATTATCTCCTGGGTGGAATTTAAGGTGCTGGTATTAACTTTTAAAGCACTAAGCGGCTTATTGCCCGAAGATGTGAACGTGCCTGGTGGCTTACAACAATCACAGATGATCTGCTAAACATCTCCTGCTGGCAGAAATATCTCTCTTCAACTGTGAACTTTGACTTCTGTTGTGCCAGCATTGAGGAAAAGGGCACAAAGGTGCCTCAGACAGTGAGAATTAACATATAAAATAAATATACAGTCTTTGACTTACAGCCATTTGTTTAGTAACCATTCAGCACTGAAAAAAGTGACTTATGACCGTTTTTCACACTTACAACCATGGCAGCATCCAGATCATGGTCACGTGATCAAAATTCGGACGCTTGGCAATTGGGTCATATTGCAGTGTCGTGTGACTTTTTGCCACCTTCTGACTACAAAGTCAATGGGGAAGCCAGAGTCACTTTATAACTTTGTCACTGACGTAACAAGTTGCCAAGTGTTTGAATTTTGATCACGTGATCATGGGGAGGCTGCAATGGTCATAAGTGTGAAAAACGGCCATAAGTCACTTTTTTCCATGCCGTTGCCACTTCAAACGGTCACTAAATGAACGGTTGTAAGTTGAGGATTACTTGTATGCATTTTCTTCCCTCTTTATTGCATGGAATACATTTTCAAATGGAAAGGTTACAAATTTGCAGATCAGTCCTATCAGACAGACACTATTCAGAATACGCTATATTCCTTCAGTGTTTTCTTCCTGAAAAGAATGAAGGAAAAGAAAGCAATGGATCCCTGATGATGGCTTAAAACTGTAGGTAGTCCTTGACTTACAACAGTTCATTTAGTGACCGTTTGGCACTGAAATAAATGACTTATGACCATTTTTCACACTTACAACCACTGCAGCATCCCCATGTTCAGGCGATCAAAATCCAAGCACTTGGCAACTGTCTCACATTTATGACGGTTGTAGTGTCCCGAGGTCACATGATCCCCTTTTGAGACCTTCTGACAAGCAAAGTCAAGTGGGGAAGCCAGATTCACTTTACAACCATGTTACTAACTTAACGACTGCTAGTGATTCACTTAACAACTGTGGGAAGAAAAGTTGTAAAATGGGGCAAAACTCACTTAACAACTGACTTGCTTCACGATGAACATTTTGAGCTCAGTTGTGGTCATAAGTCGAGGACTGCCTGTATTTACAGGTAGTTCACAAGTTACAACTATTCGTTTAGTGATGGTGCAGAATTCAGCAGCCTGGTGGCTGGTGAACAGGATCCTCACAGATTCGTTTCAGCCCATTTACAAACCCTGCATGGGCTAAACATAAGTCTCTAGTTGCAGATCTAAGTATCCACAGGTAGTCCTCAACTTACAACTGTTGAAAGAAAAATCTTCATCAGGGTCCAGTCCAAGACGGGAATAATCAAAATGGAGACTGCTTTAGAAAGAAGGTTGCAGTTTATTGAAGAGGAGAGCCAGACAGAAAGATGGCTCTGGGAAAAACCAACCACATGTAGCAGGGAGTGGTGGGCTTTTATACCTCCTTTGGGCTTTGTATTTGGAATTCTTCCTGTTTGAGGCTTTGTATTTCCTGTGCCATGTACTTTGACCTCAGTCTGAGTGTGTCCTTTTGGTATTGGTGGGTTAATCCTAATATGTTTCCTTTGTTGAAGGAAAAATCTTCACCACAACCATTCATTTAAAAATCAACTGAAGTTAAAACGGCACTGAAAAAGGTGGCTTATGACCGCTTTTCACACTTACAACTGTTGCAGCATCCGTATGGTCACCTGATTAAAATTCGGATACTTGGTAACTGGCCTGTGTTTATGACGGTCGCAGTGTCCCTGGGTCATTTGATCCCCTTTTGACAACCAAAGTCAATGGGGAAGCTAGATTCGCTTAACGTCTGTGTTATTGACTTAACACCTGCAGTGACAACTGTGGCCAGAAAGGTCGTAAAATGGGGCAAAACTCACTTAACAACTGTTTTGCTTAGCAATTGTGGTTGTAAGTCGAGGTCTACCTGTATTTTACTCACAAAAAACTACTCAGTGCCATGTATTTACCCACAATTCAGAGGTATCTCCTCAACATCCTTCCCTAGGGACTTCTAATTTTTATCAGCATGGAATATGGGGACAACTTATATTTGTAGCAGGAAAAAAAACAACCCCACCTAACATCACTTGTGCTTAGCTGGGGTAGATGTCATTTGAATTTTCTTTCTGATAATGTTTGAACTGACTTCCATTCATGATAATCTTCTCAAACAGCCTGAAAATTAAGACATTCAAATGTAGGAGAAAGCAAATCAGATATATCCTAATTACTTTCCTGTGATCCAAAATAAACTGTACATTCTTCATCGACGGTAGCCCCTTTTCTGTTTCTCTCTTTTTCCATCAATATTTTATTTTAACTGCCTAGGAAGATTTCTTTCATGCACTTACAGTTTAATCCGCAGTATGGAAGAATCATCTATGACAGGATTTTTCTTCTGCTGCTTCTGCTTCTACAAAGAAAGGTGAACCTAAAGAACAATCCATGGATCCAAGCCGCCCAAATCTTTTAGTGTCATCATGTCACAATTTTATTTGATTAAGCAGTAGGAATAGAGGACATCAAACCATTCCTCTCTCTGCTCAGTAACCAGGCTTACTCTTTTGATCTCTGCAGAAGAAGATCGCCTTTGTCTCTGTCTAAAAGACATGTTGAGACTCTAGAAAGAATACAGAGAAGAGCAACAAAGATGATTAGGAGACTGGAGGCTAAAACATTCAAAGAACGGTTTGGGCATGTTTAGTTTAATGAAGAGAAGGACAAGGGGTGACATGATAGCAATCTTCCAACAGCTCAGGGGTTGCCACAAAGAAGAGGGGGTCAACCTATTCTCCAAAGCATCTGAAGGCAGGACAAGAAGCAACGGATGGAAACTAACCAAAGAGAGAAGCAACCTAGAACTAAGGAGAAATTTCCTGACAGTGAGAACAATCAATCAGTGGAACGGCTTGCCTTCAGAAGTTGTGGGTGCTCCATCACTGGAAGTTTTTAAGAAGAGATTGGACAGCCATCTGTCTGAAATGGTATAGGTTCTCCTGCTTGAGCAGGGGGTTGGGCTAGAAGACCTCCAAGGTCCCTTCCAACTCTGTCATTCTGTTATTCCAAAATACAACTCATACAATTTCAAAATGAATACAATCCATTTCTACAACTGAAACTCGGAGGGAGGTTTATCAATTGCTTCCACGCTTTGTAGCAGCTTCTCCAATTTTCTTCCAAGATGGTTCCCTCACATGCAACGTTCCTTTTACCACATGGACTTAGAACAGACCATAGCTAGCCAAAAAGTCTTGGATGAAGGATAGACAAAGAATTGGGAGGTCCTGTTCATTGCCGCCAGATGGAGCCTCAACTTTTAACCAGATTAATGCTAATTATTCACTTCATATTTTTCCCCTATAGGCTATGGACTTAGGTGCTTCTTTAATAATCGTTCTAAATAGACCACTATTTTTTTTTCCAGTTGACCCCAAGTTTTATTTTACTGTGGTATCATAGGAATCCAACAGATAGGGTAATCCCACAGCCTGATTGCCATGCTGACCCATAACAGAGAAATTATCACGATCCCCACATCGTCATGGGTGGAAATAAACTGTCTAGCTAATGCCAGCTCTGCAGTTTTTAGAACATGTGGCTTGGAAAACCAGGCCTCCTTCTTCCTTTGGGGTATGATCAACTCCACCAAGGATAATTAATTTTTATACAGGGAAAAAAGAAAACACATAAAATGCCTTGAGAACTTGAAGAGGCGACCTGCAATTCAGCAGTAAAGGAAGAACAGAGAAATACGAGGCATGCTGAAGGAGAGACAGCATTTGTTTGAATTCTTCCCAACAAACACAAAAATGGGGGAAACTGCTGACGTTTAAAATTAGATCTGGCTGTGAGATGGCTAAGGATCTTGCAATCCTAAAGTTTCCCAGTGGTGCAGAACTCACGGGGGTTGAATGGATAAAAAGATGATCTGTGCACAATCAAAATGTCAGTCAATCAACCCGATTGAAAACACACTGCTAAATTAAAGCATAAAAATGTAGTGGAGATTTCTGGCAGCTTGGTTGTGTGTTCTTTGTGAGATCAGGGTTTCTCAACCTTAGCAACTTGAAGATGTGTGGTCTTCAACTCCTAGACTTCCCCAGCCAGCATAGTTGGCTGGGGAATTCTGGGAGTTGAACTCCACACATCTTCAAGCTGCTACCAAGATTGAGAAACCCTGCTTTAGAAAAATCCATTTCCCAAATTCCTGAAGAATTGCAGAAACTTAGAAGCGTGTTTTTTTTTCCTGAACTTGTTTTTCTGGTCTGGCTCAAACTTCCTTTTCTTCACCTTAATTTTTTTTTTTTAGAAACCTAGCCTTTTGTCACCTGAAGAGGTGGACCTGGGACATTCTAAGAAGTAGCAAAAACATAAGAAAGCACCAGAAGGCACAGTGCATGCAAACTAATCAAGGAGAGAATCAACCCAGGACTAAGGAGAAATTTCCTGACAGTGAGAACAATTAATCAGTGGAATGACTTACCTCCAGAAGTTGTGGTTGCCCCATCGCTGGAGGCTTTTAAGAAGAAACTGGGCAACCACTTGTCTAAAATGGTATAAGGTTTCCTGCCTGAGCAGGGGGTTGGACTAGAACAGGGGTCCCCAACCCCTGGTCCCTGGACCGGCACCAGGCCATGGCATGCAAGCAATCAGTCCATGCAAACAAGCACAGGCCATTGAAAAATGGCATTCACCTTTGCAACAAGTGCTACAATTTTAACTTAACAATTGTAGCAATTCACTTAACAACTGAGGGCAGAAAGATCGTAAAAACGGAGCAAAACTCAATTAACCCCTATCTCACTTAGCAACAGAAATTTTGGGCTCAATTGTGGTCGTAAGTGGGGGAATACCTGTATTTTGACAGAAATGAATGCTCAAATGCTTCAGCATTCCACGCTATCCTGCATCCCAAAATTGCATTAAATTAAATTAAATTTCCCGAATTAAAATGCAGGAAGCGATTCACATCTATCAATCTGCTGCAATCTGTAATTACTAACTGGTTAATTGATTGATTGATTGACGGACTTGATTGACTGATGTTTATTTGGAAGGAGTCCAAGGTAGGACGCATAACAATACAAATAATAATAATAAAAAAATCTCTCAAATATCAACCAACCTGACAGACAATTGATAACATTTTGCCCTTGAGTCAACATTTATCTTGTAAAAGTTCATGCAAATTTGACCTATGTCTATAATAGATGAGAGGAACCTTCATCTTTAATAACCAAGTGCTGCAACTGACATGGAGAAAGTCATCGGGTATAATTCTCTCATCCCCCTTGGTGGCATTTTTATGGCGTACAGGGAGTCCAAGTGAATTCTGCCTCATTTTGCGACCTTTTTGCCACTGTTGTTAAGTGAATCACTGCAGTTGTTAAGTGAACCATGCAGTCGTTAAGCAAATCAGCATTCCCCTGTTGATGTTGCTTGTCGGAAGCCGGCTGGGAAGGTCACAAATGGTGATCACATGACCCTGGGACATTACAACCGTCATAACTATGAGTCAGTTGCCAACCATCTGGATTTTGATCATGTTCTAAGTCCCTTTTTTTCAGTGCTGCTGTAACTTTGAACAGTCATTGAACAAATGGTTGGAACCTAAGGACTACGTGTATGTCCTCATGATTTGACTTCTACCTCATTGCCATTCCAGCATCCTTTTTAATTGTTCTAGTAAGAATAGAATAGAATAGAATAGAATAGAATAGAATAGAATAGAATAGAATAGAATAGAATAGAATAGAATAGAATAGAATAGAACAGAACAGAACAGAACAGAATAGAATAGAATAGAATAGAATAGAATAGAATAGAATAGAATAGAATAGAATAGAATAGAATAGAATAGAATAGAATAGAATAGAATAACAGAGTTGGAAGGGAGCTTAGAGGTCTTCTAGTCCAACCCCCTGCTCAGACAGGAAACCCTATACCATTTCAAACAAATGACTGTACAATCTCTTCTTAAAAACTTCCAGTATTGGAGCATTCACAACTTCTGTAGGCAAGTCGTTCCACTGGTTAATTATTCTCACTGTCAGGAAATTTCTCCTTAGTTCCAGGTTGCTTCTCTCCTTGATTAGTTTACATTGGTTGCTTCTTGTCCTGCCTTCTGGTGCTTTGGAGAATAGATTGACCCCCCCTCTTCCTTGTGGCAACCCCTGAGATATTCGAACACTGTGAATAGCAATAGTAGCACTTATCAATAGCACTTAGACTTATATACTGCTTCACAGTGATTTACTGCCCTGTCTAAGCGGTTTACAGAGTCAGCATATTGCCCCCAACAATCTGGGTCCTCATTTTTACCAACCTCGGAAGGATGGAAGGCTGAGTCAACCTTGAGCCGGTCAGGATCAAACTGCAGAACGTCTGGCAATCGGCAGTCAGCAGAAGTAGCCTGCAGTACTGCATTCTAACCACTGCGCCACCACGGCTCTTAATAATGCTGTTTTCCCCTTCTTCCAACAGAACTCTTGCCCCATAGATAATTTACAATTGTTTCTTTGCTGCTATGGTCAACGATATGGTCAAAGGCAGCTTACTCATAAATGGCTACTCACTGATATCTGCTCCCCAAATGCTTTGGTCACTTCTGACTAACAACCAGTTCTCACCCTTACGGCCATTGCAGTATCCCTATTTGTCAGGTGATCAAAATTTGGACGCTTGGCAACTGGCATGTATTAATGATGGCTACACCTGGTCTCCATCCAGCTTCCGACAAGCAAAGTCAACGGGGGAAGTTGGCTTCCCTTAACAGCTGCACGAGTCGCTTAATAACCGCAGCGACTGACTTAATAATGGGGGTTAAAAAAAAGTTGTAAAATTGGGTGCAACTCACTTAACAACTGCCTTGCTTAGCAACGAAACATCCGGTCCCAGTTGTGATCGTAAGTCGAGGACAACCTGGTACCTGATCTTCCCCTGAAAGAAACTCCTTTACCAATGCTCCAATACTGGAAGTTTTTAAGAAGAGACTGGACAGCCATTTGTCTGAAACGGTATAGGGTTTCCTACCTGAGCAGGGGGTTGGACTAGATGACCTCCAAGGTCCCTTCCAACTTTATTATTATTATTATTATTATTATTATTATTATTATTATTATTATTATTATTATTATTATTATTATTATTATTATTATTATTATTATTATTATTATCATCATCATCATCATCATCATCATCATCATCATCATCATCATCATCATCATCATCATCATCATCATCAAAGATGATTAGGGGACTGGAGGCTAAAACATATAAGGAACAGTTGCTGGAATTGGGTATGTCTAGTTTCATGAAGAGAAGGACGAGGGGGGACATGATAGCAGTCTTCCAATATCTCAGGGGTTGCCACAAAGAAGAGGGGGGGTCAATCTATTCTCCAAAGCGCCTGAAGGCAGGACAAGAAGCAACGGATGGAAACTAATCAAGGAGAGAAGCAACCTGGAACTAAGGAGAAACTTCCTGACAGTTAGAACAATTAACCAGTGGAACAACCTGCCTCCAGAAGCGGTGAATGCTTTTTAAGAAGAGACTGGACAGCCATTTGTCCGAAATGGTATAGGGTTTTCTGCCTGAGCAGGGGGTTGGACTAGATGACCTCCAAGGTCCCTTCCAACTTTAGTAGTAGTAGTAGTAGTAGTAGTAGTAGTAGTAGTAGTAGTAGTAGTAGTAAATTAAATCAGTATCTGCCACATCGCTTCAGTTGCAGCCATTGCTAAGGGGCTGCCACAAAGAAGAGGGAGTCAAGCTATTCTCCAAAGCGCCTGAAGGCAGGACAAGAAGCAACGGATGGAAACTAATCAAGGAGAGAAGCAACCTGGAACTGAGGAGAAACTTCCTGACAGTTAGAACAATTAACCAGTGGAACAACCTGCCTCCAGAATTTGTGGGTGCTCCAACACTGGAAGTTTTTAAGAAGAGACTGGACAGCCATTTGTCCGAAATGGTATAGGGTTTCCTGCCTGAGCAGGGTGTTGGACTAGATGACCTCCAAGGTCCCTTCCAACTTTATTATTATTATTATTATTAAGATACTGGAGAGAAATCCCTTTGAGAGGGAAAGAAGCTCTCGTTTGGGGATGGGCCACATTTTTCTGATCCTTTTTTTTCCTTTTCATAAATTTTTCCAGGGGAATATCAATCTCATGGAATGCTGACATTTATCGATGGGCTTTCCCATGGCGATATTGATTCATGAGATTCGAGCATTCGCATGAAAAGGAAAATAGGAAAAGAAAGAAAATTGAGTTCTTAATGCACTGAAAAATGGTGCGTGCCTCTCATGCCTTTTGAAGTCTCTTAATGTCCTCTCAAGGTGCTGCCTTGGGAAGAATCAGATAAGGGATTCCCCCCCCCCCCGAAACATAACAGGCAGCGAAGAAATATCAGAAACCAACCTCCCAACTTCTCTGGCTGTAAATGAGAGCCAGGCTGGTGTAGTGGTTAAAGCACCAGCTAGAAACCAGGAGACTATGAGTTCTAGTCATGCCTTAGATACGAAAGCCAACTGGGTGACTTTGCACCAATCACTAGGAGACGGTGATTTCTAGTCCCACCTGAGGCATGAAAGCCAGCTAGGTGACTTTGGGTCAGTCACTAGGAGACTGTGAATTCTAGTCCTGCCTTGGGCATGAAAGCCATCTGGATGACTTTGAGCCAATCTCAGAGGCTGTGACGAATAGAATAGAACAGAACAGAACAGAACAGAATAGAATATGGAATGGAATGGAATGGAATGGAATGGAATGGAATGGAATGGAATGGAATGGAATAGAATAGAATAGAATAGAATAGAATAGAATAGAATAGAATAGAATAGAATAGAATAGAATAGAATAGAATGGAATGGAATGGAATGGAATGGAATGGAATGGAATGGAATGGAATGGAATAGAATAGAATAGAATAGAATAGAAAAGAATAGAATAGAATAGAATAGAATAGAATAGAATAGAATAGAATAGAATAGAATAGAGCTGGAAGGGACCTTGGAGGTCTTCTAGTCCAGCTCCCTGCTCAAGCTCCCTGTTCACCGTCTCAGACAGGTGAATGTCTAGTCTCTTCTTAAAAATCTCCTTAATGTAACCTTTTCAATGACTTCCATTGTTTTGACGGTCTCCTGGCTTCTACAACGTTCGAATTGCTTTGACAGCAACGCATTAAAAATAAATACACAATAAAATAAGTGTCTTGAAGTTTGGTTACTGATGGTTTAATTGTCGTGTTTTGAATGTACTTTTATCTTGCTGTCAGCCACCTTGAAAATCCTTGACAGGTGGGATATAAATCTAACAAAGAATCATAAAGGTGGCAGCTTATTTCCTTATAGCTAAAAATAATAATAATAATAATAATTCTCTCACGAGAAGGTTTGAAATTAAGCAGAGAGAGGAGAAAGAGGATTAATTTTTCCTTGCAAACTTTGCGGAGAGATTAGGATAAGGCCCAAAGTGCAAAAAAAAAAAAAAAAACCCTTTTCTACTGAAAACAGTGATAATCTTTTGATGTCTGAGAAATTTGACAATGTATTTATTTAACAGGCCTCAGTGTCATGATTCTAAAAGCATTTTAAATGGAGGCACAAACAAAATGCATCTCTCTAGTCATACAACCAGCAAGCAGAGGACCCAACTGTGGGAAGTCAGCCCCCCCCCCCCCAGAGAAGGAAATATTAGAAAGGCAGAAAAATATATTTCCTCAAAGGATCTTAAAGAGGCAGAAAAGCATGCCCAGTTTTCTTGATAGCCCCAGGTCTCCCTTCCCCAAGCAGAAACCAGCTCTGTAGAAATGCAGATGTAAACCATCAGGAAGGTTGAAGCTAGAAGCTTAAGAAGACAAAGACACCTAAAATCTACATTCCCCACCCAAACTCTAAGACAGGACATAATAGGATTAACCCACAGATGCCAAAGGGACACAGGTCAAAATACATGACACAGGAAATACAAAGCCTCAAAATAGGAACAGGAAACAAGTCCAAACAAAAAGCTCCAGAGGGTATAAAAACCCACTCCCTACATGTGCTCACCCCTTTTTTCCTCTTTCCAGCCAGAGCCATCTTCCTGTCTGGCTCTCCTCTTCAATAAACTGCAACCTTCTTTCTAAAGCAGTCGCCATATTGTTTATCCCCGGCTTGGACTGAACCATGACGAAGACTTTTCCTTCAACACAACTAAATCAATCAAATTCGACCCATAATCGAGAGTTTAGGATTGGGAATTACAGCAAAAATTAATAGAGGTAGTCCTGGATTTATAGCCGTTCATTTAGTGACCATTCAAAGTTACAAAGCTCTTAAAAAAGTAACTTCTGACCCTTTTTCACACTTACAACCATTGCAGTATCCCTCGTGGTCACATGATGAACATTCAAGCTTGATTCACTTAACAACCCAGTTACTAACTTAACAATTGCAGCATTCACATAACAACTGTGGCAAGAAAGGGCGTAAAATGGGGCAAAGCTCACTTAACAACTGTCTTGCTTAGTAATGGGCTCAACGGTGGTCATAGGTTGAGGACTGCCTATAAATAAAAAGAGTTAAGATAAAGACTTCTTTAAGTTAGGCAACATGAGCACACTGCCTTGGTATAGCATAGAAGTAATTTGCTATGTTTTTTTTTAATGTTTTATTGATTTTCTAATTTTACATTTAAGTATTTAAAAAGCAAGGTGGCAGCTGAGTTAATCGATAATTCAATGACATACAAGTATCTTTAGTACAAGTCTCAAACTACCACATTAAATATTTCCTCTCTTTTCCCCTTAGTATTTACTGTCTCATGTTTAAACTAATACAATTCTTATTATATCAATTAAATAAAAATAACATTCTTACATTTATCAATCATTTTTAGCTTATACATATCCTGGTTATTTTAACATTCAGTCTTTACAGACAATCCATGTCCTAATTAGTTCTTCCCAATTTTTAGTTTCCCATTCATATTTAAATTTAACATTTAATATTTATAATGTCCAAGTTTTAAGTAACCAAAGTTCCCTTTATCACAATTCATCACAAAATCTAATATTCAGGATACACGTCTTCTCTATT
Organism: Azemiops feae; assembly: GCA_023970755.1. NCBI lineage: Eukaryota > Metazoa > Chordata > Lepidosauria > Squamata > Viperidae > Azemiops > Azemiops feae. Next base: position 134,059 of record JALGBA010004235.1, read on the forward strand.
TGAATATATTCTATTTCTCACCGTCTTACATCGTCTAATTAATACTACTATGTTAGCTATGTTTTTGTGTCCTCGACTTACGGAGCCCCAGAATTTGTTGCTAAGTACCCCATTTTACGACCTTTTTTCCACAGTTGTTAAGTGAGTCACTGCAGTTGTAAAGTAAACCACCCGGTCATTAAGAAAATTTGGCTTCCCCCCCTTGACTTTGCTTGTCAGAAGCCCGCTGGGAAGGTTATAAATGGTGATCGATTATCTGACCCCGGGACAGTGCATAAGTGTCATAACTCTATCCCAATTGCCAATGCCCAAATTTTGATTACGTGACCCCAGGAATGTTGCCAAGGTCGTAAGTGTGAAAAATGATCATGTCACTTTTTTCCAGTGCCATTAGAACAGTCTCTAAACCAGGGGTAGGCAACCTTGGCTCTTTTAGGACTCGTGGACTTCAACTCCCAGAATTCCTGAGCCAGCACGGCTCAGCTTGGAAACCTCTCCCTTTCCCCTCAGCATGGCTGGCTCAGGAATTCTGGGAGTTGAAGTCCACGAGTCATAAAAGAGCCAAGGTTGCCTACCCCTGCTCTAAACAAAGATCAAGGACTACATGTATAGCCTTAACATTTCCTGGTGGCCTCTTGTCCCTGTATGAAGTAGATCCGAGCTGGCGCAGCCAAAGTTAGCCTGGTAGGGCCAACCAACTGTTGAGAATGTCCATATTGCATCCTAATTATTTCCAAGCTGGCGCACACAATTAACCATTAATAATAGAAGTTATTTTCTATTATACAGAAGACCTACATAGCTCTATGTAGCGAGAGGGAGCTCAGAAGAGTAAATTGCAACATGTCACTAATATTGTGCAAAAGCCCCATGCACTTGCCATCCTTTATTTTTCATACTTTAGATCTTTTATTCCCATTTCTTGGTTTGACACTTGTGAGTTATTTATGGATCAGATTTAACTACCGTCCATCTCAGTCACAGAGTTACTCTGAATGGTGTACAACATATGCAGGCAGGCAGGCATGTAAGTCTGACATCCAAGTATTTGCATTATTTCAATTATTTTATCCTTCTGGAATACTTTCCATCTTTCTTGTTATATTCACACTGAAGAAGAAAAGTTGTTATTCTTTCAAATGAATTGTTTCCAGAACATTATTTAGGGTGGGTAGTCAGTGACCTCCATACTGGAACCAGTAGCAACTTTATAGTAAGAGCCCATAGTAACCCTATATCAGACTGTATAGTAAGCTTCTCATATGTTGTCTTGCTGCAAGGCTAATTCACAGAATACCTGTCAGGTGTGAAGAATCAAAACCACAGGTTATCTCTGGTTTATATGGTTGACTAAGAAGCTAGTCAACTCATGGTCAACACTAAATTGGTGTTAGATAAGAGTTAACACAATTCATCAACCTATGGGCCACAGCCCACTACCGGGCCGTGGCATCTTGGCTGCCAGGCCACGTAAGTAGCTGGGCAGTGCATGCGCATGTGCACATGCTCACCCCCCCTCGTGCCACCATTGCTGCGAGTGTTCTGCGGGCGGTGGCCGCACCACTAGTATCGCACAGGTGGTGGTGTTGCCACGAACCTTGTGCGGGCGGCAGCAGTGCCGCAAGCAGCAGGTGGGCCACAGCACAATCCTCGCGCAGGGGTGGCGGCACGAGCCTCGCACTGGGGCGGGATCGCTGCAGGCCGTGGCATGATCCTTGCACAGGAGTGGTGGCACGAGCTTTGCGCCAGGACAGCATTGCTGCGGGCCACGGCGTGATCCTCTCGCAGGGGCGCGAGTCCTGTGCCGGGATGGCATCGTTGCAGGCCGCGGCATGATCCTGTTTGTACGTGCACACAGATGTGTGGCCACATTCACGCTTGTGCATGCGCGTGTAAGGCGCCTGCCCCTCCCTCTCCCACTGGGCCGCCAATCCAAAAAGGTTGGTGACCCCTGGCTAGCCTTAGACCATTTGTGGGAACTTAACAACTCTAGGCTGATTCTGCTCTTGACTCCATCTCCAGGCTCTGCCTGTCCTTCTACATTGGCACACCTTAACCTATCCTATTGGGCAGGATTTTGTAGTATCAGTAACAAAAAAAACACGAAGCCGTCATTCATACAATAGACCTGACTCTGCCCATACTTGACCCTTCTCCTCTTCTCCCCTTTTCGTTACAGAAAGACATATAGCCAAAGTATATCCTTTTTTAAAAAAAAAAAATTGTGACTACCATTTTTCAAAATATGACTGTTTGAAAAACCCACCACCAATGGATTTTTTTTTCAAAGATCGGTTCCCACCGTTTGTGGGAACGTAAGGACTCCAGGCTGATTCCCCTTTTGACTCCACCCTCAAGCTCTGCCTGTCCTTCTACAATCCTCCGCACCTTAAGGGAATGCCATCAAATCTCTTTAGGGGAATATATAGTTGACCCTTGAACCTGACAAAAGAACGTTAACAGTTGGAAATCCAGCTGTCCGTTATGCACCCCTGGGTGTATGGATTGTTGCAACTGAGAACCCCTTGAAGTCTTGTGCTTAAGAGAAGCTTATTGAATCAGATCCTCTTTTGTTCATTTAAATATTCCTGCTCCATAACCACTTTCCCAGCGTTTCCCATCCAGCTGGAGTTAATTTACAGCAGTGAATTTGATAATCTCAGGTGAGATCAGAAACTAGGTGAAGCAACATCTGAGGCAATGCATTCCTTTCTGTCACCTCTCGCTAAGGCGCATCCAGCATTTTTTTTATCTGGGAAGCATACTCTGCTTTTCTTAATTTTATTTTTATTCCTTTTTTTATCTCCCTCGATAAATAATGAGGTCTTGTTGCTGTTCGTTGCAAAAGGGGGTAAAAGGATGAGCCCCCCCCCTTCCGTTTATGGCTGCAGTGGTTTTATTATTATTTTTCTTACTTCACTCTCATCAGATGCTCTGAATGTTTTTTTGTAGGAACGAAACGTAGGCTGATAACAAACGGAAACAAATAAATAAATACAGGTAGGAATTCCAGCCAGACCTCTGAAGCTAGAATCTCACCCATCCAGATTTAATAATAATAATAATAATAATAATAATAATAATAATAATAATAATAATGATGATGATGATGATGATGATGATGATGATGATGATGATGATGATGATGATGATGATGTTGGAAGGGACCTTGGAGGTCATCGAGTCCAACCCCCTGCTCAGGCAGGAAACCCTATACCATTTCGGACAAATGGCTGTCCAGTCTCTTCTTAAAAACTTCCAGTGTTGGAGCACCCACAGCTTCTGGAGGCAGGTTGTTCCACTGGTTAATTTTTCTAACTGTCAGGAAGTTTCTCCTCAGTTCCAGGTTGGTTCTCTCCTTGATTAGTTTCCATCCGTTGCTTCTTGTCCTGCCTTCAGGCGCCTTGGAAAATAGCTTCACTCCCTCTTCTTTGTGGCAGCCCCGGAGATATTGGAACACTGCTATCATGTCCCCCCTCGTCCTTCCCTTCATTAAACTAGACATACCCAATTCTAGCAAACGTTCCTTATATGCTTTAGCCTCCAGTCCCCTAATCATCTTTGTTGCCCTTCTCTGCACTCTTTCTAGAGTCTCAACATCTTTTTTACATCGTGGTGACCAAAACTGGATGCAGTATTCCAAGTGTGGCCTTATTTTATTTATTTATTATTTATTATTTAAAACATTCATATAGCAGCCCATCTTTCAACCAGCTCTGGACAGCTCCCAACTGAAACTTAAAAGAAAGATAAAATCATTTTTAAAACTATAAAATTAAAATATTAAAAACAGCAAACAAAACGACAGGTAAATTTGGAAGCGGTTTTTTTTTGTTTTTTTTGCTCTTCGTTTTGGCCAGGCAAACAAATGAAGGAGATAAGAAAATCAAAATCAAATGAAAACCAGGCTGGGCAAGGCATAATTGCGATGATTCTCATAACTACAAGTAGTCCTCAACTTACAACCATTCATTTAGTGACCGTCCAAAGTGACAACGGCACTGAAAAAAAGTGACTTGTGACCGTTTTTTCACACTCACAACTATGGCAGTATCCCTGTGGTCATGTGATCAAAATTCAGACGCTTGGCAACCGACTCATACATATGACGGTTGCAGTGTCCCAGGGGTTATGTGATCACCTTTTCCATTCTTCTGACAATGGGGAAGCCGGATTCACTTAACAACCTTAAATAACTTAACAACTGCAGCGATTCACTTAACAACTGTGGCGAGAAAGATCATAAAATGGGCAAAACTCACTTAACAACAGAAATTTTGGGCTCATTTGTGGTCGTAAGTCAAGGACTACCTGTACTGCTAATTGAATTTGTAATGGATGTGACCGGACATCTAATTGCTTTATGCAACCTTGTGCTAGCAGTTGAAATACAAAAAAACTATTTGTTGTTAGTTGCGAAGTCGTGTCCGACCCATCGTGACCCCATGGACAACGTTCCTCCAGGTCTTCCTGTCCTCTGCCATCTTCTGGAGACCATTTAAGTTCATGCCTACTGCTTCAGTGACTCCATCCAGCCACCTCATTCTCTGTCGTCCCCTTCTTCTATTGCCCTCAATCTTTCCCAGCATCAGGCTCTTCTCCAGTGAGTCCTTCCTTCTCATTAGGTGGCCAAAGTACTTGAGTTTCAACTTCAGGATCTGGCCTTCTAAAGAGCAGTCAGGGTTGATCTCCTCTAGGACTGACCGGTTTGATCGCCTTGCAGTCCAGGGGACTTGCAGGAGTCTTCTCCAGCAACTATAAAGACACTTAACTGCAGATGCTGTAATAATAATAGTATTACCGGCATGCTGCTTGTTATCATTATTAATAATAATGATAACAATAACAACTTCAGCAAAGCATCAACACAATGCAGTGGCTTGCTAGTTCGGTGGCGTATGTGTATATTTCCGGTACCTGTGTGCGTTTATATATGTGTGGGTACTACAAAATCCTTGTGAAAAGCACGGGACATGATTTTTGAAGGCGGGAGTGATGTGGCTCTCCAGAGACATCTTGATGTTCCCTACTTATGATTTCTCTATCATCAGCCAGTCAAAGCCCTGTGATGTTTGCGCAGATATGGTTTTGCTCCACTTCAAAACTGGGGGAGGGGGAGGGGAACCTTAACAGCAGCTAGATGGCTGGCGGGAAGGAGATGATAAGATAGTCTGTCATATATTTACAGGAACATCTAACCCACTTATGCCTCCCCCTGCTTCCCGTTTAACTCGTTGTAAAGCCAAAAAAATGGAAAGGGTGTGTATTTTCTCATAGGGAAACCTCAAATTACGGGAAGCACCAATAATGAAAGGGATGTGAAATGTAGTTTTTCTTTTCTCCTTTTTCTTCTTTTTCTTCTTCTTCTTCTTCTTCTTCTTCTTCTTCTTCTCCTTCTCCTTCTCCTTCTCCTTCTTCTTCTTTGTATTCCTCCTCCTCTTCCTCCTCCTATTATTATTATTATTATTATTATTATTATTATTATTATTATTATTATTATTATTATTATTATTATTAATCATCGCACAATCAGCCAGATGTTCAGAGTGGATTTGGCATTTTTGTCTACCTATCGAGTCCTTACCAAGGACCTGGGATAGGCAGATGTGGATGTTTGATGGTATTACAGATATCGTTGCAGGATGGAAGCAGTTCCTAGTAAGGCCGCCTTTTGCAATTGACTAATGGCGAATTTGTCAATGCCAATGGTGTTCAAGTGGTGCTCCAGTTGTTTTGGGATTGCACCCAAGGCGCCTATTACTATTGGTACTACCCTTGCTTGCCTTTGCCACAGTCTTTCTATTTCTATTTGTAGGTTGTTGTTGTTGTTGTTGTTGTTATTATTTGCCCTTCTTCTTCTTCTTCTTCTTCTTCTTCTTCTTCTTCTTCTTCTTCTTCTCCTCCTTCTCCTTCTCCTTGTCCTCCTCCTCCTCTTCCCCCTTGAACCCAACCTAGACTGCTTCAAAAGTCCCTCCAAGACTCCAGTTCTCGGAAAGATTTCTTGCAAACGCGCTTCTGTAAGCGATTGCTCTTCCTCCTCCTGCCCTCCAACCTCTCGAGAAATTACGCCCTGAGCTGGATCCGGGAGCAGAGGAGTTTATCCGAGGAAGAAAAAGCTTCATTCTGAACCCTAATCTCTCTTCCACACGTGCAAATCCGCGCAGGCACCCTCGTTGTCTTCCTCCCAGGTGACATTTCCCCACGTAGCTGAGCACAAGCGGCCCGTCCAAGATGCAATCGTGGGCCTGGTGAAGTTGCTTTCCGGCTGCCACGCGAGAAAAGCTGGACGAACTTCAGACGACCGGGAAGACTCGGCTTGCTTAAAAGGAAGTGTGCAGAAATGCAAACGGCGGCGCAACGGCCCGCTACCACGACCCAGGTCGCTTTCCGGCCAGGCCAACCTTCTCCACGTGCCAAGATCGCCTTCGATGCGTCCTGAAACGAAAGACCGGCAAACCCCCCCCCTCCCCCGTGTTTTAGTCGCGTCCATCCTCGACGTCTCCAAGCTACTTTTCCTAAATTGGAGGCGTTTTGATCCCTTCCCGCCGCAGCTCTGATGAAGTGCTGCCCCCTGCTGCCTTCCCCGGGAACTGCATGCCTGATCTTGGCAGAAGGGGGTTGGGACGAGGGAGAAGAAGGCTGGGCTGGCGAGGGAGGGGAGGGGAGGGAGGGGGAGTTAAATTGGGACACTGTCAGCTCCAGTAAGCATCACCATCCCTGTTGCCATGGGAACAGGAGGGGGGTGGCTGCCACAGAGGCTTGTGGGAAGGGAAAGAACTGCAGAGGTGCAGCTGAATGCCTTCCTGCCTTGCAGGAAAGATGGGGAGGGGGGGGCAGCAAGGAGTTCTTGCAGCAGCCTTCCAGATGCTGCCAAATATCTCCTAAAAAGAATTCAAGGAATGTCAGCCTGGAAGATCATGATGACTGGTGCATTTTGTCCCGCCGGCTCAATGGAAGATTAAGCAAGGACCCCAGGGACTTTGGGACTGGCCTCCACGCCTCTCCCATGCCAGCCTGACTTGGCGCATGGCAAACCCGTGTCCCATTGCTATGACCTTGCCATGGCAGCAATCTTCATTTGCCAACCTATTAAATCCACTTTGGGTCAGCCTCTGCTTCCTTAGCTGGTTTCAGAGTTGAGGAGTGCGTTCTGAGCTTACAAATATAGAATAACAGAGCTTGTAATGTAAGGGACCTTGGAGGTCTTCTAGTCCAACCCCCTAGGCCAGGGGAAGGCAACCTTGGCTCTTTTATGACTCGTGGACTTCAACTCCCAGAATTCCTGAGCCGGCTGGCTCAGGAATTCTGGGAGTTGAAGTCCACGAGTCATAAAAGAGCCAAGGTTGCCTACCCCTGGCCTAGGCTATTCCAGACAAGTGGCTGTCCAATCTCTTCTTGAAAGCCTCCAGCGATGGAGAACACACAACTTCTGAAGTGCCGGTTAATTGTTCTCACTGTTAGGAAGTTTCTCCTGAGTTCTAGGTTGCTTCTCTCCTTGATTAGTTTCCATCCGCTGCTTCTTGTCTTGCCTTCTGGGGCTTTGGAAAATAGATTGACTCCCTCTTCTTTCTGGCAACCCCTGAGATATTGGAAGACTGCTATCATGTCACCCCTAGTCCTTCTTTTCATTAGACTAGATAAACCCAATTCCTGCAACTGTTCTTCGTGTGTTTTAGTCTCCAGCTCCCTAATCATCTTCGTTGCTCTTCTCTGCACTCTTTCCAGTATTGGTTTTTGGTTCCCCCCCCCCCCCCCCCAAGCTTGGTTGTTTTCAGTGCTAGTCACAGATGATGTTACCTAGTTTGGGTAATGAAATGTCTGCCAGAAAACCAGCGAACTCAGAGAGAGCACCAAGGACCCCTCCTTTCAACCGTTATTGGTTTCAGATTTATGGGGTTCAGATTTATTTCAAGGACCGTGTGGTTTGCAGCAAGCAGTGGGTTTGAAAAGTGCCCATTTGGAAGAGGACTGGGCCATGGTGTGGCCAGTGAAAGGGTTACAAAAGGATAAGCATTTTGCTTGCAACGATGGATTTGGTATGTCTGGGGATTTGTTCCCAAAAGAGAGGAGGGAAGGAAGCTGCCAGTGTAATGTCAAATCCTGAAAAACGTGTCTATGCATTAACAGGAGAATAGAATAGAATAAGAATAAGAATAAGAATAAGAATAAGAATAAAAATAAGAATAAGAATAAGAATAAGAATAAGAATAAGAATAAGAATAAGAATAAGAATAAGAATAGAATAGAATAGAATAGAATAGAATAGAATAGAATAGAATAGAATAGAATAGAATAGAATAGAATAGAATAGAATAGAATAGAATCTGGAAGGGATCTTGGAGGTCTTCTAGTCCAGCCCCCTGCTCAAGCAGGAGAACCTACACCGTCTCAGACAGGTGAATGTCTACTCTCTTCTTAAAAATCTCCAGTGATGGAGCCCCCATGATTTCTGAAGGCAAGCTGTTCCACTGGTTAATTGTCCTCACTGTCAGGAAGTTTCTCCTTAATTCCAGGTTGCTTCTCTCTTTGATCAGTTTCCAATCATTGCTGCTTTGGTGAACAGCCTCACCCCCTCTGCCTTGTGGCAGCCCCTCAGATTCTGGAACACTACTATCATGTTTCCCCTATTTCTTCTTTTCTTTAGACTGGCCAAACCCAAGTCCCGCAGCCATTCTTTGTATGTTTTAGTCTCCAGGCCTTTGATCATCTTAGTTGCTCTTCTCTGAATTTTTTCCAAACTCTCAACATCTTTTTTGTGATATGGTGACCAAAAGTGGCTGCAGTATTCCAGGTGTGGTCTTACTAGGGTTTTATAAAGCGGTACTAATACATCGCGTGATCTTGATTCTGTTTATACAACCCAGTTAGAAGGTACTTATAGGTCTAACTCCCTGCTCAAGCAGGAGACCCTGTACTATTTCAGACAAATCCGACTGTTCAGTCTCTTCTTAAAAACCTCCAGTGATGGAGCACCAACAACTTCTGGAGGCAGGCTGTTCCACTGGTTAATTGTTCTAACTGTCAGGAACAGCCTAATTTTGTAGGAGAGGTGTTTTTTTCCCCCTGGATTTCATTGCTCCAAATAACTGTCACAGCCACAAAAACACAAAATGGGTTGTTGTTTTTTTTGGGGGGGGGAGGGTGGGAGATGGGTGGTTAAGAAATATGGACTATAAATAAAATAAATAAATAAAATCAGGACCCCCTCTCCAATTTCACAGCATCTCCTAGCCTTAATCATGCAGTGAGAAAGTAGTTAAGTACAGTTACTATGGCAACAATTCTTGCTTATCAGAAAATATTTGTTTCTATTTTAGGCCGTTCTGGGATAATTAGGACGGTTTGCAAACTAGTTCAAATGCAGAATGTGGGTTATAAAAGACGGCGCATGGGGTTTCTTTTAATTGAGCTAAAGACAAATACCAGGAAATAGGAGAAAACTTGAATATTATGTATATCAAAATGTGAATGGAGAGATTAAGCTAAGATTCTCCTTCTACGATATTCAAAGTTGGGGTCAACAGGAAAAAAAACTCCAGTGGTCGATTTAGAACACATTATTCAAAAGCACCTAAATCCATCATCTATAGGGAAAAAAATATGAAGTGAATAATTAGCAGAAGAGGCCCGGTGGTGCAGTGGTTAGAATGCAGAATTGCAGGCTAATTCTGCCCACAGTCTGGAGTTCGATCCTGGCCGGCTCAAGGTTGACTCAGCCTTCCATCCTTCCGAGGTCGGTAAAATGAGGATCCAGATTGTGGGGGCAATAGGCTGACTCTGTAAACCGCTCAGAGAGGGCTTTAAAGCACTACGGGGTGGTGTATAAATCTAAGTACTATTGCTATTGTTGGAAGACACTCAGCCCAATAGTGATGATTTAACAGGCAATGAGAAAAATGTATGGAATAGGTCACTGGTGGCCGCTAATGATGGAGCCCCCATGTTTAAGCACAGTATATATGGATTACTCATTACTCATTACTCAGGAGCAACACTTGAGGATTATATCCTTGGTCTTCTCCAACCTCAGGGAGTGGTTGGAGAAAAATGACATAGTGCAGGAACTAATTAAAGTAAAACTTTCTTGGTATCTACTATCGGTAGTCCTCAACTTACTACCACAATTGAGCCCCAAATTTCAGTCGTTAAGAGAGTTTTGCCCCATTTTACGATCTTTCTTGCCACAGTTGTTAAGTGAACCACTGCAGGTGTTTAGTAACACAGTTGTAAAATCAATCTGACTTCCCCATTGACTTTGCTTGTCAGAAAGTCGCAAAAGGGGATCACATGACCTGGGACACTGGAACCGTAATAAATATGAATCAGTCGCCAATTGTCCGAATTTTGATCACGTGACCGTGGGGGATGCTGCGACGGTCACGAGTGTGAAAAACGGTCATCAGTCACTTTTTCAGTGCTGTTGTAACTTCAAGTGGTCACTAAATGAATGGTTGTAAGTCGAGGATTACCCATAAGGCCTGCCAAATCAAGGAGAAGATTGGATGCTGCCTTCCAAAATGAACTTGCAGCTCTTTGAAGGCCAACATCTCTCCAGGATTTGACCACTAATCAATCAGAGGAATTTGTTCATTTAAGTCGAGATAGTAGGAATATGCAGAGAAAGTCATGAAAATTCTAACCTTAGGGCAGGGGTCTTCAAACTTGGCTACTTTTAAGACTTGTGGACTTCAGCTCCCAGAATCCCTCAGCCAGCCCTGGCTGGCTGAGGAATTCTGGGAGTTGAAGTCCACAAGTCTTAAAGTGGCCAAGTTTGAAGACCCCTGCCTTAGGGAAACTGAAGTTAATTGTCAAAAAACTGTGTCAGAGCTAGACAAACTTTTCAAGTACAAGGCATGACACTGGCAAGAAAAGTATTATGGCACGTTACGGCACATCAGGGTAGAAGAAACCACAGGGAAAAAACATGAGGTCTTTGAATCACTGTGCTAGACAAAGTGATTCAGAAGTTTTTGGACTGCAAGAAGAACCAATTGTTTGATAGCAGACGGGGTAAAAACAGACTGCTCGTGGAAACACGAACAATGAAAGCAAAATTTAAATATTTTGGACCCACAGAACATAGAATAACAGAGTTGGAAGGGACCTTGGAGGTCTTCTAGTCCAACCCCCTGCTCAAGCAGGAGATTCTATAACTTCCGGACAAATGGCTGTCCAGTCTCTTTTTAAAAGCCTCCAGGGATGGAGCACCCACAACCTCTGAAGGCAAAGCCATTCCACTGGTTAATTGTTCTCGTTTTCAGGAAATTTCTCCTTAGGTTGAGTCTCTCTTTAATTATCTTCCACCCATTACTTCCTGTCCTGCCCTCAGGTGTTTTGGAGAATAGGTGAACCAATTCTTCTGTGTCAGCCACTCAAGTACTGGAAGACTGCTATCATGTCCCCCCTTATCCTTGTCTTCAATAGACTTGACATATCCAGTTCTCTCAACTTTCAATGTAGCTTCCAGACCCCTTATCATCTTTGTTGCTCTTCTCTGCGCACTTTTTTTTAAAGTACAAAATAAGGAGAGGATGGATAGATGTTATCATAGATGACAAAAGCAGTCAGTGACAAGAACTTTAAGAAGTAGTTAGGGACACACAATCCTGTGTGTGGAAGCTGGAAGCCACTGAATCATCACAACATCCACAACGTTGGATGGATGCTGTTGAACGCATGCTTTAGGTTTCCAGATAGCAAATTTTACTAAGCACCGAGCTTAGTAAAGAGTAAGATTCAATGGAGGCAGCTAGTGGAAAAACAAAATTTAAAAAAGGTGGGAATTCTTAAAAATAAAATAAAAAAGACTAATAATCCCCTATCTCCAGTCGTACTGTTAGTTCAGCGGCACACATATTTAATTAACAACAATATTGGTGAACTGAAATAAAACAGAATGACAAAAACCTGGTGTTAATTCGGCATCATGGATTAAATGACTTGTGATGATTTTATTAATTACAACAGCACCTACGTACAGTTGAAAACCAGCATCTCATAGATGTGCAAGTATTATTCAGCCTGTGGAGATTATCAGCATTATTTCCCTCCCAAGGGGAAGGGAGGAATCCTCTGATGGCCTACAAAAATGGTCCAGAATGTCCCTGAAAACTTCTCAGTGTGTATTCACCTGCTCTGCAGTACACACAGCCCTTCAAAAAAACAGATAAACAGAAGTCGCTAAATCAAACCACGTTTTCTGGTAACCTCCTCTGCCACACACTTAGAACATAGAATAACAGAATTGGAAGGGACCTCGGAGGTCTTGTAGTCCAACCTACTACTCAAGCAGGAGACCCTATACCAGGGGTCTTCAAACGTGGCCCTTTTATGACTTGTGGACTTCAACTCCCAGAATTCCTCAGCCAGGCATGCTGGCTGAGGAATTCTGGGAGTTGAAGTCCACAAGTCATGAAAGGACCGTGTTTGAAGACCCCTGCCCTATACCATTTCAGATAAATGGCTGTCCAGTCTCTTCTTAAAAACCCCCAGTGATGAAGCACCCACAATTTCTGAAGGCAAGCTGTTCCACTGGTTAATTGTCCTCACTGTTAGGAAATTTCTCCGTGTTTCTAGGTTGCTTCTCTCCTTGGTTAGTTTCCATCCATTTTTATTTTATTTTCTTGTTCTATTTTCTTGTCACTTATTTTGCTTCAGCTAGGAAGTTCTTGGCATGCTTAGAAAAGCAGCTACACCCTTCTTCTTCTGCTGCTGCTGGGTAAGGGAGTCTTTAGAGGCCAAAGGTGGCTCCATGATGGTATTCAGATGTGCATCCAAAATGTGCCTGTTCAGTCGTGCCAGCTACCAAAACGATACAGGAGTTTTCAGTTGTGGGGATGTCAGAGCTGTGGTCAAGGAAGAAACCGCCAATGGACCTTCCATAGCACAACTGTTGTTCCTTGGCCTTGCTAGTAAGGAAAGGGATAGAACAGTGTCAGGCATGAAAGACCAGATCCACACATGAATAACAGAATAACACAGTTGGAAGGGACCTTGGAAGTCTTCTAGTCCAACCCCAGGCTCAAGTAGGAAATCCTACACCATTTCAGACAAATGGTTGTCTAGTCTCCTCTTGAAAACCTCCAGTGTTGGAGCACCCATAACTTCTGGAGACAAGTCATTCCACTGATTAATTGTTCTCACTGTCAGGAAATTTCTTCTTATTTCCAGACTGGTTGACTCCTTGATCAGTTTCCATCCATTGCTTCTTATCCTGCCTTCAGGTGCTTTGGAGAATAGGTTGACTCCCTTTTCTTTGTGGCAGCCCCTTAAACTGATTTATGCATAGGAATCTTCTCAACTAATGGCCAGCACTTGCTTGGAGTTAGAGAAGAGTCAGTAGAATTCAAGAGAGGTTGGACTTACTTCCTTTGTGACTACATAGGAATTCTAGGCTGATCTCTATTTTAACTCCGACTCTTGGATCTGCTAGTAGTCCTTCTCCCTAGAGCAGTCCAGTCCTAAGGGTGAAGGGGGTTATATTTAGAAATGAAAGTGTCCTTCCCCAAATCCTTAGCAATTTATTTATTTGCCCCTCCCCTGTCCCTGCCGTTTGGACAGGATGAAACAACCTAAAATCTCCAGGAAGCATGTCAGAAGAAGACCATGTCCACAGCAAACCAGTTGGACTCAACTGCCTGGAAACCCTTTCTAATCCTTACAAAGCAAACCTCTGCATATTTACCCAAAAGCATTTGAATTCCTGGTCCCTGCTGCCTTGCACCTACCTGTATTTGAGACTGCAGCCTGAACCTGCAGTTTGGATCGCTGTGGTGAATCCACCGTCCTGAGGTCCTGCCCAATTAATATGCATGCGGCATCCAGATGGAAGGGGGACACACAAATCCCAGCATGCAACTGGATGGAGATTGCAGCCTCTCGCTTGGTGCAGATGACCATCTGTTAGAGAGAGAGAGAGAGAGAGAGAGAGAGAGAGAGAGAGAGAGAGATAGATTTTAAAAGCAAAGATTCAGATGATGCACAATGAGAAAGTAGGAGGGGATGAAATAGCGCTCATAAAAAAGAAAAGAAAAAGAACACAGATAATGAAAAGAGGTATAGGATGGCTACGGTTAATGCAGCATGGGACAGCTTGCAAAAAAAAAAAAAGATTTCTCCATGGATTATGCTGAGGTTTATGGATATTGCACAGCCACAGATCCGGAAGGAAAAGCAGGCGTAAAGTCAGCAGCTTTGCAAAGGTTTCCCCTCTGGGTGTTTAATTTTGCTTGCCCCATCAGTGCACCCAGACGCACAAATATGTACACACAGGCCCTCATCCTTCGCTTGTTGCTTTCTGTAAACAGGTGTGACGGATAAAATAATCCCAAATAAAGTTATTTGCCAGCATAAATTAATATATCATGCCGGCTGTTGAAATACCGAGAGTTATTTGTCTCTGGAGAAATCACTTTGGAGAAAGACTTGACAATGTGGAATCTTTCCCCCCCCCCCCACCACCACCACCGATCATTTGCATATGCAGATCGGCCTAATTATTCAGCTTGCAATTAAAAGCCTTGCGTGTCAGCAAATGAGCCTAATTAGATGCATTTATCTATGATAATCGGCTTTATTACCAACAAAATAGATTCCCCTTGACTTCACAAGCAAGAGGGTTGCTGGTGAACTGGCCAGGCTTGAGTTTGGGGGTGAGGGCTGGGGGGGGGGGGCTGCAAATTGGTGATTAAAGCTTCCAGCCTTGTTGAAAGAGCCGGAGATGAAAAGGGAACAGGCGACTTCCTTTGTAAGCTGGATTCATCGGCAAGGCAGAGCCGGTCTCCCTTTTGTTTCGGAGTGACCAGCAGGCCCATCAAGTTAATTTGATACTAAAAATCTTTCTCTTGATATTAATAGGAGAGCCCGCCCCACTTTTCTGCCATCTTCAGTGAGATGAGGGCCTGTCTGGACAGGACAGATCTTCCTCTGTGGTTTACACACAGGTGGTCTTTGACTTGCAACAGTGTCATTTAGAGACGGTTTGAGGTTAGCACGGCCTTGAAAAAAGTGACCGTTTTTCATACCTTGGTAAGGCCACACTTGGAATCCTGCATCCAGTTTTGGTCACCACGATGTAAAAAAGACGTTGAGACTCTAGAAAGAGTGCAGAGAAGAGCAACAAAGATGATTAGGGGACTGGAGGCTAAAACATATAAGGAACGGTTGCTGGAATTGGGTATGTCTAGTTTCATGAAGAGAAGGACGAGGGGGGACATGATAGCAGTCTTCCAATATCTCAGGGGCTGCCCCAAAGAAGAGGGAGTCAAGCTATTCTCCAAAGCGCCTGAAGGCAGGACAAGAAGCAACCGATGGAAACTAACCAAGGAGAGAAGCAACCTAGAACTAAGGAGAAACTTCCTGACAGTGAGAACAATTAACCAGTGGAACAACCTGCCACCAGAAGCGGTGAATGCTCCAACACTGGAAGTTTTTAAGAAGAGACTGGACAGCCATTTGTCCGAAATGGTATAGGGTTTCCTGCCTGAGCAGGAGGTTGGACTAGATGACCTCCAAGGTCCCTTCCATCATCATCGTCATCGTCATCGTCATCGTCGTCGTCATCGTCATCGTCGTCGTCGTCATCATCATCATCATCATCATCATCATCATCATCATCATCATCATCATTATTATTATTATTATTATTATTATTATTATTATTATTATTATTATTATACTTACGACCACTGCAGCATCCCCATGGGCACGGGATTAAAACTTGGATTCTTGGCAATTGACTCGTGATGGTTGTGGTGTTCCCGGCGGGTCACGTGATCCCCTTTTGCGACCTTCTGACAAGCAGAGTTGATGCGGAAAGCCAGATTCACTTAACAACCATGTTACTAACTTAACCACTGCAGTGATTCCCAACAACTGCGGCAAGAAAGGTTGTAAAATGGGGCAAAACTCACTTAACATCTGTCTCGCTTAGCAACAGAAGTGATGGGCTCAATTTTGGTCGTATGTCGACTACCTGTACTAGGAGTGCCCATGTGGGGGGACTCTCAGGCATTTGGGGGGGCGAGTGGTTTTTGAAGACACTTATTGCAGGGACTTTGATGCATCCATCCAAACATCTGATCATCTTACAAAAGCTATATAAATAATACCACTGACAAATAATGAATAATTAACATCCATATCAATGTTTTTCAACCTTGGCCTAAGGCGGAACTAAATATCACAGTCTCCTGGTGATTGGTCCAAAGTCATCGAGATGGCTTTTATGCCTAAGGCGGGTCTAGAACTCACAGTCTCCTTGTGATTGGTCCAAAGTTATCGAGATGGCTTTTATGCCTAAGGCGGGTCTGGAACTCAACAGTCTCTTTGTGATTGGTCCAAAGTCATCGAGATGGCTTTTATGCCTAAGGCGGGTCTGGAACTCAACAGTCTCTTTGTGATTGGTCCAAAGTCATCGAGATGGCTTTTATGCCTAAGGCGGGTCTAGAACTCACAGTCTCCTCGTGATTGGTCCAAAGTCATCCAGTCGGCTTTTATGTTTCAGACAGAACTAGAATTCACCATCTCCTGGTTTCTAGCCTGATGCCTGAACTGCTCAACCAAACGGACTACTCCAATGTCTGCAGAGGAAAGAGAAATCTTACCACCATTTCTGAAGGGGAGGACAGTAGTCTATGGGGACAGTAGCATCAGAGCAGGCTGAACCCCTCTTTTTCATAACTCTTTAGAACGAGAATGAGCTCATGGCAACTTGGCCCGCACCACAGAAAGAGTCACAAGGCTAAGGAAAATGCTAGCTCGTGTCTACGTATCATCCATAACCCAGAGCAGCCTTCCCTGCTGGGAGGGACAACTCTGTAGTCCAGGGGAGGCTCCCACGCTTATAAGGATGGCCATCTTCCGGAAGGAAAGACATCATGAGCAATTGCAGACTGGGAAAGAAATAGATCTTGCTTTGAGGTCCCTAAATAGAAATGGCTCATTCCACTAAAACAGACTTTGCCGCAATGCGGTGCAGGCAGCAGCGAACAGTTCCCTGCTCAGAAATTTGCACAAGGAAATCTACTTGTGTGGGTATACATTTAAGTGAGGGTCTCTCCTTTCAGCAAAGGGTGGCACGGCGGCTCAGCAGTTAAGACACTGGGTTTGTTGGCTGGAAAGCCGGACACCCAGGTTCGAGACCCAAGCATCAGGCAACGGGGTAAGCTCCCGTCCTTGCCTCAGCTCCTGCCGACCTGGCAGTTCGAAAGCATGCAAATGCGAGTAGATAAATAGGTACCACTTCGGCGGGGAGGTGACAGCGCTCTGTGACATCATGCTGGCCACGTGACCGGGAAAATGTTTTTGGACAGCACTGGCTCAATGGTCTTGAAACGGAGATGAGCAGCGCCCCCTTTAGTTGGTGATGACTAGCAGAGTAAAATCCCTAGGCACTCCCTTTCAGAAAAAGTCTCAAGGTGGTTTACATTAAAGCTCATGCCGTTCACGCAATGGTTGGAAATTTCTTCCAGTAAAACCCAGATAAAACTCTTGAACCAACCCAGCCCATGTGACAGCCAGATCAACAGAGTTTTTAACACCTTCCTGAAGGTTGAGGGGTTGGAGAGTTAAGAATAGAATAGAATAGAATAGAATAGAATAGAATAGAATAGAATAGAATAGAATAGAATAGAATAGAATAGAATAGAATAGAATAGAATAGAATAGAATAGAAGCTGGAAGGGACCTTGGAGGTCTTCTAATCCAGCCCCCTGCTCATGTAGGAGAACCTATACCGTCACAGACAGGTGAATGTTTCTTATTTGGAGATCATGATGTTCCAATGGATGGGGGTTTGCTCCTGAGAAGGTTTGTCCCCATAGCCCATATAATCATAGAGTTGGAAGGACATTGGAGATCTTCTAGTCCAACCCCCTGCTCAAGCAGGAGATCCTATACCATTCTGGACAAATAGCTGTCCGGTCTCTTCTTACAAACCTCCAGTGATGAAAAACCCACAACTTCTGGAGGTAAGCCATTCCACTGATTGTTCTCATTGTCAGGACATTTCTCCTTAGTTCTAGATTGCATCCCTCTTTAATGATCTTCCATCTGTTACTTCTTGTCCTGCCATCAGAGACTTTGGAGAATAGGCCAACCCCCTCTTCTTTGTGACAGCGCCTCGGGTACTGGAAGATTGCTATCATATCACCCCTATTCTATAAAAAATGTTGAGACTCTACAAAAAGTACAAAGAAGAGCAACAAAGATGATCAGGGGACTGAAGGCTAAAACATATGAAGAACGGTTGCAGGAATTGGGTATGTCTAATTTAATGAAAAGAAGGTCTAGGGGGTGACATGATAGCAGGGTTCCAATATCTAAGAGGCTGCCACAAAGAAGAGGGAGTCAACCTGTTCCCCAAAGCACCTGAAAGCAGGACAAGAAGTAACTAACTAATCAAGGAGAGAACCAACCTAGAAATAAGGAGAAATTTCCTGACAGTGAGAACAATTAATCAGTGGCAGTTGTAGCACACTGCTGGCTCATACTTAAATTAGTATGCTTATTTACTTAAATGAGTTAACTATTTAACTTTTAAAGTTTTATTTATTTAGTCAGTTTTATGAAATTTGTTTGTCACCATCTCACCACAAAAAGTTAACATAAACACACCTTTGCGGTGATTTTCAGTCTCTCACAACTGAATTAGGAAATCTATGATTGAACAACAGGAATCTGTTATACCTTGCATATACTCTCCTAATCACCTTTTTTTTTTACACCGAGAAGCTGACAGAATGAGGTGGAGAGGATTGTTGGTGGGCCCCTACACAAATTGGGGAAATGGCACCGTGAACACTTTTTTCCAGTGGGCTGTAGGTGTGAACCTTCATCACTGCAGCTATTCATATTGGTAGAGACCGACTCTGCGAATTTCTCTAGGCAAAATGTATGTTCTGCATCTGATGGGGGGGGGGGGGGTGTTCTTCCCGGTCTTGAGTTAGATTTCCTAACTTCCACTACTTTCCGAAACGTTCTGCAATCTAACTTTGCTCTTTGCTTTGTTTCCGAGAAAATAATCTCTAACGCGGAGACAAATAGGATCTGACTCTGGGCGCCCTCCATGTCGCGTTGCATAAACTAACAGTCATAGCATTGTGATTTTTCATTAAATAAAGCATGAGAGATTTTCCAGCCTCCTGCTGCCTTGTGAGAAACGGCTCGCAAAAACCCCACTCGCTCTGTTTCAATGACACTAATTTCGAAGCAATTAGCATTAAACTGTGGTGTCTGCTAACGAGGGACGTGACAGTTCCCTAATTCAGAATAGATCTACATAGAGAGCTGCACTAATTTTGAATATCTGGAGCCTCTGATTACACTCGCGCTAAGCCAAGCTACACACGCACTCAGGCTTACGTACACAAAGATAAACGGAGCAGGAGGGGGGGCAGGAGACCGCTAGCTAACAAATGGCATCGCCAAACCATTTCCACACACATCTTACAGGGCGTCCTCGACCTACATCACTTCATTTAGTCACCATTCAAAGTTACAATGGCACTGGAAAAAAAGACTTATGACCATTTCTCACACTTGCAGCATCCCCACAGTCACGTGATCAAAATTCAGAGGCTTGGCAACTGGCATGTACTTATGACAGTTTCAGTGTCCCCGGGGTCACATGATCCCCTTTTGCGACCTTCTGACAAGCAAAGTCAACGGGGCAGCCAGATTCACTTAAACAAGCTGGTTACTAACATTATCAACTGCAGTGATTCACTTAACAGCTGTGGCAAGAAAGGTTGTAAAATGGGACAAAACTCACTTAATAAACTGTCTCGCTAAGCAACAGAAATTTTGGGCTCGATCGCGGTCGTAAGTCGAGGACTACCTGCGCTCAACCGCACTAAATTGTTTTGATTTTTCACAGTGATGGGGGCCATTTGCAAGGTGTGTGTTGAGTGTAGCTGTGCTATGAGGAAGGAATAAATATCACTTTTCATTCAGAAAGCTTTTTTTTTCATTTCTGGGCAAATGCATTTGAAAATAGGAAAGGAACAATTCAGCGGAGGAATTCTGGGCCCGTTGCAGTCCTCCATAGTGACAATTGTTGGGTTGTTTGTTTGTTTTTTGAAACTAGGCAAACATTAAAGAGGGAGGGAGGAGGAGGAGGAGGAGGAAGAGAATTTGATCTATGTGTGGGTGTAGCTGGGTGTTTTTTATTTTGATATTGTAAGGCAGGGGTCTTCAAACTCGGTCCTTTTATGACTCATGGACTTCAACTCCCAGAATTCCTCAGCCAGGCATGCTGGGAGTTGAAGTCCATGAGTCATAAAAGGGCCGAGTTTGAAGACTCCTGTTGTAAGGGATGGCATTACATTCAGAGTTTAACTGCAGATTCCTATGACGCTGTGAGAATATAGAAACGAGTATAAAAATAATAGCTAATAAATAAAAAAGGCTCAGTTTGGTGCAGCAGTTAAGGTGCTGGCCTAGAAACCAGATGACTGTGAATTCTAGTCCCATCTTAGACACGAAAGCCATCTGGGTGACTTTGCACCAATCACCAGAAGACTGAGAGTTCTAATCCCGCCTGAGACATGAAAGCCAGGTGGGTGACTTGGGCCAATCACCAGCAGACGGAGAGTTCTAGTCCCGCCTTAGGCATGAAAGCCAGGTGGGTGACTTGGGCCAATCACCAGCAGACTGAGAGTTCTAGTCCCGCCTTAGGCACGAAATCCAGCTGGGTGACTTTGGGCCAATCACCAGGAGACTGAGAGTTCTAATCCCCCCTTAGACACGAAAACCAGCTGAGTGACTTTGGGCCAATCACCGGGAGATGGTGAGTTCTAATCCCGCCTTAGACATGAAAGCCAGCTAGATGGACTTTGGGCCAATCACTGTCTCTCAGCCCAGCTCACCTCACCGGGTTCTTGTTGTGAGGAAAATAGAAGGAGGAAAAAGCATTACATATGTTTGCTGTCTTGTGTTATTTATTAATGAGATAAGAATCTAATAAAAAAAAAGGAAATTCATCCTGGAGAAAATCTATCCATGGGATGAAGAGCTGATCTTGACTTGATGGCACGTGATCAACCAACCATTCAATCAAATGAATTAAATAGAAAACGAAGATGATGGTGAACATGATAAATGTTTCATATGGAGCCTTTGTTTTGTTCTGCCAATGCTTGGAACAGCTGATTAAGCTAATTCAGTACTAAAGTTGATGTCTTTTTTTTTTTAATCAGGACCATGGACAGCTCTCCACGAGGTCAATTGCAATTACAGCTCTCCCAGAGCAGAGAATAGTGGTCAGTTGTCCAAGATTGGAAACATTAGGCAAAATTGCCAGTTGGGATTGCCCCTTTTCTGTGGGGGAAGTGACTGATTGGTTAGTAATATCCAGTCCTGCAAATGTTGGCTTTAATATTGAAGAGGGGGCAAAGATATTACTGGGAACGCATGCCTTGAGACCTCAACCCAAGTTGTGATTTCATCAAGAAACCAGTGGTGGGGATTCAAATAGGGGAACAACCGGTTCTCCGTGCGCATGCCACTTCCAGAAGTCCATTCTGGGTCTGGGCAACAAAAAATTAGCTACCGGTTCTGCCGAACTGGTGCGAACTGGCTGAATCCCACCACTGCAAGAAACCATTAGAAGTCATAAATCCAGTAGGCATAACCATCCCCTACGTTGCTCATCCTGATAATAATTTTTCTCTGATTGTCACAAAAAAAGCACTTAATATTAATTTCAGTCAAGCAATGGAAAGATGCATACTATGTAATTCAGGGGTCCCCAACCCCTGGGCCATGGCCCCACTGTTGGGCCATGAGCTGCTTGGAACTGGGCCATGGAAGTGGTGGGTGAGCGGGCACACACATGCATGCATGCATCCATCCCTACTTGCGTGAGCAGTGGGCACGCGTACCTGCCGCTTGCGGAAATAAAGCTGCGTGAACAAGCTTGCCAGCTGCCTCCACAGAACCATCCCCTCTCCTCCCCTTTCAGTCTGCAAAGCCAGAAAGGTTGAGTAACAATTAAAGGTAAAAAAATCCCCGTGTCCAGTTGTGTCTGACTCTAGGGAGCAGTTCCCGTCTCCATTTCTTAGCCGAAGGAGCCAGCATTGACTGAAGACATTTCGATGATCATGTGGCCAGCATGACTATAAAGGCACATGGAACGCTGTTACCTTCCCACCAAAGTGGTACCTATTTATCTACTTGCATTTGCATGCTTTCCAACTGCTAGGTGCGCAGGAACTGAGGCAAGAACGGGAGCTCACTTATCAATCCCTTTTTTAAAAAATTGGACCACACTCATGGACAACAGGGACAACATAGATCTATGAAGCCATTATTATTAGGGTTGGTTGCACAGTCATCCAGATGTTTAGACTGGATTTGGCATTTTTATCAACCTAACCAGTCCTTCCCAAGGACCAGGGATAGGCAGATGTGGGTGTTTGGTGGTATTACAGATATCGTCGCAGGATGGAAGCTGTTCCTAGTAAAGCCGCCTTTTGCAATTGACTGATGGCGAATTTGTCAATGCCCATGGTGTTCAAGTGGTGCTCCAGTTGTTTTGGGATTGCACCCAAGGCGCTTATTATTACTCGTACTACCCTTGCTTGCCTTTGCCACAGTCATTCTATTTCTATTTGTAGGTCTTTGTATTTTCTTATCTTCTCCAGTTCTTTCTCTTTTATTTTGCTGTCTCCAGGTACTGCCACATCCACTATCCAGACTTTTGTGTCTTTCTTATCATCATCAGTGCTAGTTTGATAATGAAACATCTGCAAGAAAACTACCAAGCTCACAGAGCACAAGGGACCCCACAGTTTAAACTTGAGCGCCAAATATTCTCTTCTATCAATGAACTATATGTTGAAAAGTAGAAGGAAGCATCAAATAAGGAAATAGAAAGGCTGGTCCATGAATTTCCACAAAGGAACATCTGGTTTATGTCATCGTTTCAACAAAAATGTACTATTTCAAAACTACTGGGCCCTTATGCATTTTTTCCCCCAAAAGAAATTGGTAGCTTCAGTAAATTGTTAGTAACCTGCTGTGGCTTTCCCCCCCACGTTATTACATTTATTAATTCTGTTTTGGGAAACTCATTGGCTTCTGTAGAGTCTTCCATTCCATACTAAAAGATTACAGCTAACAGGAGGAACTGGATATTGCCTTCTTTTATGATTGAAAAATAATATACGACAAAGCTGTATGGATAACCGTTCTTTATCAGTGCAGCAATTCATCTCTCTTTCTACCTTCCAACAAGCGTTTTATTGCTTGAAGTTCCATATGGAGAACCATTTAGGAACTTGAACAGCATATACTAGCTTATGTACTTAATTTCCTATTGTTTTTTTTTTTAGTATGGCTAAACATTCATCATTTCATGATATAACATGACAAGTGTCTGCGCTGATCTGTGTTTGTGGCACTTGTTTTTGGTTGGGAAAAAAGAAATATAGGTAAATCCTCGAACTTACAACCATTCATTTAGTGACCGTTTGAAGTTAGAATGGCACTGTAAAAAACTGACTTATGATTGCTTTGCACACACTGTGCAGCATCCCCACAGTTATGTGATCAAAATTTGGAGACTTGGCAAACTGGCATGTATTTATGATGGTTGCAGTGTCCCGGGATCGTGTGATCACATTTTGTGACCTTCTGACAAGCAAAGACAATGGGGAAGCTGCATTCACAAGGTCACAATCTGTTAAAAAGAGAGGTTTTTTTTTAAAAAAAGAGTCAACCTATGTTCCCAACCCCTGTAGTTCTTCTCAAAAAGAAAATAAGTTTTAGAAATATGTTGACATGAAGAAACGGTTATAATACAATTTTTATGAAACAAGAAGAGGCTAAAAAGAGAGAAAGAGAGAGAGATCTGTGTCTTTAAATTAAAACATCATATCAGACAATCCTTTGGGGACTGATGTAAATCTAATTATTCAGGCAATCTGGCATCAGATTTTCTCACTTCCTAAATCTATCCAGAAATAAAAATTGTGTTCATTCTTGTAGCAACCTTCTCTCTGTTGTTGTTAGTTTTTGCAAACCAGAGGCCAGAGGGGAAATATTGTTTGTTATTTAAACACAAACCTTGTTGATTTATTTTAGTTTATTAATTAATTTGTATCCTGAAGCCACAAAAATAGGTTCTCAGATTTTCACATTCGTTCATAAAAATGCAGTGAAAGATGAGGGGTCCTTGGTGCTCTGTGAGCTTGGTTGTTTTCTTCCAGATGTTTCATTACCCAACTAGGTAACATTATTAGTACTAAAAGGGAGTGGGACTTGCAGAGAGGAGGAGGAGGAGGTTGTTCTTCATATGTTTTAGCCCAGGGGTAGGCAACCTTGGCTCTTTTATGACTGGTGGACTTCAACTCCCAGAATTCCTGAGCCAGCCACGCTGAGGGGAAAGGGAGAGGTTTCCAAGCTGAGCCATGCTGGCTCAGGAATTCTGGGAGTTGAAGTCCACGAGTCAGAAAAGAGTCAAGGTTGCCTACCCGTTTTAGCCTAACGTCCCCTAATCATCTTTGTTGCTTTTCTCTGCACTCTTTCTACAGTCTCAAGCCACAGTTTTCATGATGCTGTCATAGGAGGCTGGAGGCTAAAACGTATGCAGGAATGGGGTGTGTCTAGTCTAGTGAAAAGAAGGACTAGGGGTGGCATGACACTAATGTTCCAATATCTAAGGGGCAGCTACAAAGAAGAGAGGGTCACCTGAAGGCAGGACAAGAAGCAACGGATGGAAACGAATCAAGGAGAGGAGCAACCTAGAACTAAGGAGGAATCTCCTGACAGTAAGAAGAATCAATCAGTGGAACAACCTGCCTCCAGAAGTTGTGGTTGCTACATCACTGGAGGTTTTCAAGAAGAGACTGGACAGCCATTAGTCTGAAATGGGTCTCCTGCTTGAGCAAGGGGGTTAACTAGAAGACCTCCAAGGTTCCTTCCAACTCTGTTACTCTGTTCTGTTTAACTGGGTCAAGCTCAACATTTAATTAGTAAGCCTCAAAAGCTCAGAAGAAAATTCCAGGAATTGGCAAAGAGGATCTGCTTATAATGCTAATAAATAAAATGGTGGACCATAAATTGTTTTGGCATGGGAAGCTGAATGTCGCATAAAGTTCTCAGAGAGAAAATAGGCCCTGTTCATGAATAATTGGAATCTGCACAGACCTAGTAAAAATGATGGTTTGTGATTTATTAAGTATTCATTAGATTGCTTTCTATGCACGCATAAAAATGAATGTGGATGGAAAATTATGGAAACATGAATTGCTAAAGAAGCACTTGATAGTTAAAAGAGAAAAAACACTAAATCATTTCTTACCTAAGGATTTTGCAGTCCAGAATAGCTGCAATCTCATTTAATGGTATGTTTTTAGGGACAGCGTTCCCATTTGGCAAATATTTCTTTCGGAATTTCATTAAAAAATAAATCACCCAATCGGATTCAGGATGGCAAGTGAAAATTGCTGAGACTTCCTGAATTTTACAAGATGAGGAACATATCTCTTCAATTCCCCCCCCCCCCATCTTTCAAACCTCTCATTGTTCGTACGACAGAACTGGGAAATATGAAAAGAAAGTATTTTTCTTCCAGTGTTCCGTGGAATCGCGGCTGTCACTGCAGAGGTTTTTTTTGCAGAAGCTTTTTTTGCACCTAGTTCAGGAATGGGACAATTCAGTGCAGCCAACTCACACACCCCCAACTCACCACAGCCAACTTGCCGTGGGGCAACTCGCTGCAAGAACAATTCAACAATTCCATTTAATTATTTAAAATAATTAAAGATTATTTTAATTTTTGTCACTTACATTTCATGTTGTCCCTCCTTTGGCATCATTTCTTTAATGATTCTATGCCACTATTTCTTCGATATTAGTGTAACTCTTGTCTTGCGGAGAGTTGGACACAGCACGTTGGCCGTGGTGAGTTGTATATCCACCGGTTCAGGTTCCTGCTCTGAGTTTTTGATTCAGTAATACAGTCTTTTCAGTCCAAAAAAGCATGGTATTTGATGAGATTCTTTCAACAATGAAAGATTATGGGACCAACCAAACGTTTTGAAGGACATTTTTGCTTGAGTGATGGTCTGTCCATGGATAGACCATTGAACATCTTTACTGGAATAATAATAATAATAATAATAATAATAATAATAATAATAATAATAATAATAATAATAATAATAATAATAATAATAATAATAATAATAATAATAATAATAATAATAATAATAATAATAATAATAATGACGACGATGATAATAATAATAATGATGATGATGATGATGATGATGATGATGATGATGATTTTTTATTTTTTATTTTTATAATAAAGTTGGAAGGGACCTTGGAGGTCATCGAGTCCAACCCCCTGCTCAGGCAGGAAACCCTATACCATTTTGGACAAATGGCTGTCCAGTCTCTTCTTAAAAAAACTTCCAGTGTTGGAGCATTCACCAATCTGGAGCAGGTTGTCCACTGGTTAATTGTTCTAACTGTCAGGAAGTTTCTCCTCAGTTTCCAGGTTGCTTCTCTCCTTGACTAGTTTCCATCCATTACTTCTTGTCCTGCCCTCAGCGCCTTGGAGAATAGCTTGACTCCCTCTTCTTTTGTGGCAGCCCCTGAGATATTGGAATACTGCTATCATGTCCACCCCTAGTCCCTTCTTTTCATTAAACTAGACCGTGGGTCGCCATCCGAAACATCGGATGAGCCGCACGGACCCGTTTGTCCAAAAAAAAAAAAACCTGGGAGCCGCGCTTTCGCGCATGCGCGCGCACCTCCGCCCGCATGCGCGCGGCCCCGTTCGAGCAATGCGCGCTGCGCAGCGCCCTGCGCATGCACGCGGCCTTTCGCAGCATGCACGCGAGCCGTCGCGCATGCACGCGAGCCGTTCGCGGCATGCGCACAGCCGCGCGCCCGCGGCGCCGCCATGCCGCACCCGCCCGCGCATGCCGCGCATGCGCTCGCCAAATGGCGGAGGAGGCTCCGGAGCCGCAGGTAAGGCTCAAAGAGCCGCATGCGGCTCAGGGCCGCAGGTTGCCGACCCGTGACCTAGAACATACCCAATCTGCAACGTTCCTTATATTTTTTAGGTTCCAGTCCCCTAACTCTTTGTTGCTCTTCTCTGTACTCTTTCTTCTAGAGTCTCAACATCTTTTTTACATCGTGGTGACCAAAACTGGATGCAGTATTCCCAAGTGGGGCCTTACCAAGGCATTGTAAAGTGGTATTAATACTTCACGTGATCTTGATTCTATCCCTCTGTTAATGCAGCCCAGCACTGTGTTGGCTTTTTTGGCAGCTGCAGCACACTGCTGGCTCATATTTAAGTGATTGTCCACTAGGACTCCGATCCCTCTCACAGTTACTACTATTGAGCAAGGTACCCCCTATACTATACCTGTACATTTGGTTTATACCTAAATGTAGAACCTTACTTTTTTCACCATTGAATTTCATTTTGTTAGATAGCGCCCAGTGTTCAAGTCTGTCCAGGTCCTCCTGTATCTTAAGCCTGTCTTCTGGAGTGTTGGCTATTCCTGCCAGCTTGGTGTCATCCGCAAATTTGATGAGTTCCCCATCTATCCCCTCGTCCAAATCGTTGATGAAGATGTTGAAGAGCATTGGGCCCAGAACAGAGCCCT
This sequence comes from Azemiops feae, assembly GCA_023970755.1. Lineage (NCBI taxonomy): Eukaryota > Metazoa > Chordata > Lepidosauria > Squamata > Viperidae > Azemiops > Azemiops feae. The sequence goes on from JALGBA010004235.1 coordinate 161,688, forward strand.
GGGGTACCCCACTACACACTTCCCTCCATGTAGACGTGGTTCCATTGAGGACCACACGCTGAGTACGGCCGGTCATCCAGCTACGAATCCAGCTGGTGGTGATGCTGTCTAACCCACATTTTTCTATCTTATCAAGTAGTAGGTTGTGATCTACTTTATCAAATGCCTTACTGAAGTCCAAGTAAATTATATCCACAGCATTCCTCTGATCCACTAACTTTGTCACTTGGTCAAAGAATGCAATAAGGTTTGTCTGGCATGATCTGTTTTTGACAAACCCATGTTGGCTTTTAGTAGTGATTTTGTTTGCCTCTAGGTGTCCGCTGATTCGTTGTTTAATTATCTTTTCCAGAATCTTCCCAGGTATTGAGGTCAGGCTGATAGGTCTGTAATTTCCTGGATCCATTTTTTTTCCTTTTTTGAAGATGGGAAATACATCAGCTCTTTTCCAGTCCTCTGGTAGTTCCCCAGTGCTCCAGGATCTTTGAAAAATATAGTTCAGTGGTTCTGAGATCACATCTGCCAGTTCCTTGAGAACCTTGGGGTGTAATCCATCTGGTCCTGGTGATTTGAACTCGTCTAGGCTGGACAGATGCTCACTTACCATTTTCTTGCCTATCTTAACTCGTGTTTCTATTCTGTTTTTTATGGCACTATTTTTGATAGGTTGGTCTGTTTTTTTCCCTTTGTGTAAAGACAGATGCAAAAAACGAGTTAAATAGTTCTGCTTTCTCACTATTGCTTGTCACCTTCTTGCCACTTTCACCCACTAATGGACCAATCATTTCCTTCACTTTTTTCTTATTTTTTACATGTTGAAAGAAGCTTTTTTTGTTATTTTTGACTTTGGTCGCAAGCCTTAGTTCATTATGAGCCTTAGCTTTCCTCACTTCATCTTTGCAGGCTCGGGCTATTTGCTGATATTTTGCCTTAGTTATGTGCCCCTCTTTCCACTTTTTATACTTGTCCCTTTTTATCTTTCAATTTATCAGAGAGTTCTTTATGCAGCCATGCTGGTCTCTTTTGAGAGCTGTTATTTTTCCTCTTTGTTGGTATTGTGCTAGACTGGGCTTTTATTATCTCGCTTTTCAAAATTTCCCAAGCTTCTTGAGTTGTTTTCCCCTTGAGGATTCTCATCCATGGAATCCTCCCCAAGCCCTCTCTAAGTTTATTGAAATTAGCTCTCTTGAAGTCCAAGACTCTAGTTTGACTGTGTTCTATTGCTTGTGCTTCCATAATGTTGAATTCCAATATTACATGATCACTACCTCCAAGGTTCCTGTGGCTTCAACACCTTCTATCATTTCATCCCTGTTAGTGAGAATTAGATCCAAAATGGCTAATCCCCTAGTTCCCTTCTCTACTTTTTGGGAGACAAAGTTGCCTCCCAACTTTGATGTTGGAAGGGACCTTGGAAGTCGTCTACTCCAACCCCCTGCTCAGGCAGGAAACCCTATACCATTTCAGACAAATGGCTGTCCAGTCTCTTCTTAAAAACTTCCAGTGTTGGAGCATTCACCGCTTCTGGAGGCAGGTTGTTCCACTGATTAATTGTTCTAACTGTCAGGAAACTTCTCCTTAGTTTTAGGTTGCTTCTCTCCTTGACTAGTTTCCATCCATTACTTCTTGTCCTGCCTTCAGGTGCTTTGGAGAATAGCTTGACTTCCTCTTCTTTGTGGCAGCCCCTGAGATATTGGAACACTGCTATCATGTCACCCCTCATCCTTCTCTTCGTTAAACTAGACATACCCAATTCCAGCAGCCGTTCCTTATATGCTTTAGCCTCCAGTCCCCTAATCAACTTTGTTGCTCTTCTCTGTACTCTTTCTAGAGTCTCAACATCTTTTTTACATCGTGGTGACCAAAACTGGATGCAACATTCCAAGTGTGGCCTTACCAAGGCATTGAAAAGTGGAACAAGCAGATGAACCTTTATTTTTTCTACTCAGAGGTCTCACAGTATAGTTGGCTACTCCATGGTTAACCCTACCAATTCAAACAAGCTACCAGTAAACCACAGCCCAATCAAGGAACCACCAAGATCAATTCCATCAATACTGACAGGCCACTAGTACATAAAATGGCAGCAAGTCTCTGTCAGCTGCCCCCATATGTTTGTGCTTAAGCTTCACTGCTCTGCAGTGACAGACTGCCATGAACTATGGGGAGGGGAAATGAAGAGGGGGAATACTTGGGGACATGAAAGTAAATGCTGTATCTTCTCAAGACTCTGCCTCAAGGTCACCCAGCTGGAAGAAGGAGGGCACTGCAGACCAACTTTCGCTTGGAGTGACCGTTAAGAAAACATCTTACCTGGACTTGATTGGTTACACGGGGTGGGCGGTGAAATACAGCTAAGGGAGGGAAAAGTTGAACTTAAAAGAGTTTTTGGCGTGCAATTCTCAGTTCTGGATTTGCATTATTGCAATACACTTCTAATAACACTATAACTTTCTCAACCGATGGAGCCCAGGATTGTTTCTATTTAGAGGTTTAAGTTGTGACAGTCCCACTCCCCTACTAGCACTGTTGATGTTATCTAGTTGGGTAATGAAACATTTGCAAGAAAACAACCAAGCTCAGAGAGCAGCAAGGACCTCACAGTTCAAACACCTGAGCTACAAAAATAAAAAAGGATCATGGCTATGATGGTTTATCCTGGGATTTTGAAACTTGGTTCCTCTGACTCCTCTAGTGCAGGGGTGTCAAACTGGTGACCCCTGGGCCAGATGCGTCACAGGCAGCCCACGCCCACCCTGGCTCCTCAAAGGCAAAAAACATTGTGATACGTCACGATACGTCACGAGACGCGATCGAGTTTGACACCCGTGCTCTAGTGAATGCCTCTTAAAAATAAGCATAATTCTAAAAAAAAAAAAAAAAAAAAAAAAGCCACACATATCTTTCAAACAATCCTTTGTTACTACTTTCATACTTCTTAAACAATGACCACAAACACACCCTGATTTGCAGAATAACTGCTCAGACAAGGTTATTTTTCCTTCTTCTGAAAAGCCCGTCCCCCCCAAGAAAGAAGAACCTTAATTTCTTTTTTTCCAGAGGTTAAAAACTTGCATAACTCTAGTTTTAGAAAAGGTTTGGGAGTTTTCAAAAAAAAAGAACCAAAAAACAGGAGAGGAGAAGAGAAACCTGTGTCGCATTTGTGCACCGAGTGATCCTCTGAGAATTGCTTAATGCAAGTAACATGTTAACAAGGAATTTCAGTTAACTAAGTATGGATCACAGCAATTGCTCTGGATGGTGAAAATGTCATTTCCAGCCTGGCTGAGTAATGTTAAAAGTGCCACAAAAAGGATTTTGTCTGGTCAAGGTCACCCAACACATTAAACCAAGTTAAACTAAATTGAACTACGCCTTAACAGAAGTTGGCTTTGTATCTGTGTATCTAAGACCACCGTTTTATTGCCTAACAAGAGGCATCTCCCCTTCTACCAGTTCCCTTCCTAACTTTTTAAACCGGGGATTTTGGTGGCCATTTATCCTTGTTGGTGGAAGACGGACTTACAGGTGAAGGACCAGCCCATGTTTAGCTCTATATTTGAAGGTACAGTGGTGTCTTGATACTCAACTGCTTTCAAACTCATTGAATTTGGTACTCAACGCATTTTGACGTGAAAATCTTGTCTCGGTGCTCATCCTTTGTTTGGTACTCAACGCACAAGCTAGAACTTGTCAATGTCGGCTGCCTTGTGAATCACTACCTTATTCCTTATGGGAAAAATTTGTTAGGTACTCATCGTTTTTGGTAATTATTACGCCTCCCAGAACCAATGAACGATGAGTACCAAGGTAAAACTGTACAGGTAGTCCTCGACATAATAATAATAATAATAATAATAATAATAATAATAATAATAATAATAATAATAATAATAATAATAATAATAATAATAATAATAATAATAATAATAATAACAACAACAACAACAACAACAACAACAACAACAATCATCATCTTATATTTTAAGGAGGTACCTGGTTGACACCTAGGATGCTGGTAGCAACCCGTGTCAACCATCAGCGCCAACCAATTTGAATGTTTAGTTGACTGAGGTTCACGTCTAATGAATAAAAGATAATAATAAAGTTGGAAGGTACCTTGGAGGTCATCTAGTCCAACCCCCTGGGAAAACGGCTTCAGCAAATTCGTTTGTAGAGTTGACAAGAAATGCCCCGGAAATCCCCCTGGGATATTGCAACGAGTTGCAGGCCCTTCCCAATCCTGGGAGGAGATTGCCATGGACTTTATCGTGGAACTACCAGAAAGTAGAGGAAATATGGTAATATGGACTGTGATTGACCTTTTTTCGAAGCAAACTCATTTCATAGCCTGCTCTGGTCTCCCTTCTACCCAGTGGAGCAGGCCAGCTTCCTCGATGACCCCCACCTGTCGCGACCACCGGAGCCCTCTCTTTTATCTCCCTTCCACTGGGCAGGCCAGCTCCATCATGATAAAAACGGCTCTGTGATCTGGAGAAATAAGTGCAGCCCTTAAATCTCTCTTTGCAACTGAAAATGAAACCAGCTGGTTTGCTGCAAAGATGGAGAATGAAAAAAGAGAGAGAGAAAGAGAGCCAGCTTGGTTTAAGTGCCGTGTTTCTCAAACTTGCCCACTTTAAGATGTGTGTACTTCAGCTCCCAGAATTCCTCAGTCTGCATTCGTGGTTGGGGAATTATGGGAGTTGAAGTCCACACATCTTACCATGGCCGACGCTGAGAAACACTGGTCTAGTGTTAAGGCACCAGATTACACACCCGGAGGCTGTGAGTTCTAGTCATGCCCAAGACATGAAAGTTGGGTGGACTTGGGCCAATCGCCAGAAGACTGGGAGTTCTAGTCCCATCTTAGCCATGAAAGCTGGCTAGGGATTTTGAGCCAATCACCAGGAGACAGTGAGTTCTAGTCCCGTCTTAGCCATGAAAGGTGGCTAGGTAATTTTGAGCCAATCACCAGGAGACAGTGAGTTCTAGTCCTGCCTTAGCCATGAAAGCTGGCTGGGTGATTTTGAGCCAGCAAAACAAGGTGCTTACTTTTTCCTTTCCACAATTGTCTCAACAACTTGGGTAAAATAAGGCTTGAGCCATTATTATTGTTATTGTTTTTTTAAAGGGGGCAAATTTCCTTAGAAGGATAGCGCCTCTCTGAAAGAGCTCTCCTGCCATCTCCATTACATTTTTTCCCTCCCTGCCTCTTTGTCTTTAAAGGTCCCCCCCCCTTTTGCAGTAATTTCCACGTTCGATTGCCAAAACGCAGAAGTAACTAATTTTAGTCTTATTCCTTTTTGCTTACACTTGACTGAATCTTTATACTTTGATCTTAGCCGCAGGGGTCTATCGTTTTCCTTTCTTCATTAGCTTCTCACTTTTCTAATACCCGGCAACTGACACGGTATATTCCTTCACAGCATCGCACAAGATCATATCCATTTTATTTCTGAACTTTTTTTTTTCTTTCTCGCGAGGTAGAAAATGAGGAAAGATCGAAATGAAGCTATCTGGGAAGATAGTTCACAGCAGTAACCTGGAGACAGAGGTAGAAATACAGGTAGTCCTCAGCTGATGACCACAGTTGAGCCCAAGATTTCTGTTGTTAACTGAGACACTTGTTAAGTGAGTTTTGCCTCGTTTTATGACTTTTCTTGCCTCTGTTGTTAAGTGAATCACTGCAGTTGATAATTTAATAACCTGGTTGTTAAGTGAACCTGCCTTCCCCAGGCTCTGACTTTGCAACGGATGGAAACTAAACAAGGAGAGAAGCAACCTAGAACTAAGGAGAAACTTCCTGACAGAACAATTAACCAGTGGAACAACCTGCCTCCAGAAGTGGTGAATGCTCCAACACTGGAAGTTTTTAAGAAGAGACTGGACAGCCATTTGTCTGAAATGGTATAGGGTTTCCTGCCTGAGCAGGGGGTTGGAGTAGATGACCTCCAAGGTCCCTTCCAACTCTATTATTATAATATTATTGTTGTTGTTGTTGTTGTTATCTGAATTTTGATCACCTGATCAGAGGGATGCTGCAAGGTCATAAGTGTGAAAAACAATCATAAGTCCCCTTTTTCAGGGCAGTTGCAACTTTGAACGGACACTAAATGAACTATTGTAAGTTGAGGACTACCTGTATAGGCAGTGGTGGGGTTCAAACATGTGAACAACCGGTTCTCTGTGTGGATGCCGCTTCCGGAAGTCCATTCTGGGCCTGGGCAACAAAAAAGTAGCTACCGGTTCTGCCGAAGTGGTGCGAACTGGCTGAATCCCACCACTGTGTTTAGGGTACATTATTAGACAGTGCCATCCAAAGGTGTAATCAGCAATAGCAGTAGAACTTAGACTTATATACCCCCCCATTGTGCTTTACAGCAGGGGTCCCAACCCCTGGGCCGTGGCCTATTTGGAACCGGGACGCACAAGTGGCAGCCTGATGCCATGTGCATGCACAGCTCCACTTGCACAAGTTGCAGCCCGGTTCCCTTCTCCCTCCTCCCCCCAGCTGGGCCACCAAGCCACAAAGGTTGGGGACCGTTGCTTTAAGCCTTCTCCAAGCAGTTTACAGAGCATAATAATAATAATAATAATAATAATAATAATAATAATAATAATAATAATAATAATAATAATAATAATAATAATAATAATAATAATAATAATAATAATAATAAAATAATAATAATAATAATAAAATAATAATAAAATAATAATAATAATAATAATAATAATAATAATAATAATAATAATAATAATAATAATAATAATAATAATAATAATAATAATAATAATAATAATAATAATAATAAAAAAGTTGGAAGGGACCTTGGAGGTCATCTAGTCCAATCCCCTGCTCAGGCAGGAAACCCTATACCATTTTGGACAAATGGCTGTCCAGTCTCTTCTTAAGAACTTCCAGTGTTGGAGGGAGGGAGGAAGGAAGGAAGGAAAGGAAAGGAAAGGAAACAGAATGACAACAGAATAACAGAGTTGGAAGGGACCTTAGAGATCTTCTAGTCCAACCCCCTGCTCAGGCAGGAAACCCCATTTCAGACAGATGGTGGTCCAGTCTCTTTTTGAAAACTTCCAGTGTTGGAGCATCCATAATTTCTGAGGGGAAAGTCGTTCCCCTGATTAATTGTTCTGTCAGGAAGTTTCTCCTCAGTTCCAGGTTGCTTCTCTCCTTGGTTAGTTTCCATCCGTTGCTTCTTGTCTCCCAACAATCTTGGTAAAAGTTTGGCAGAACTGAACAGTAGAGTTTGAAAGCGTGAAGGAAAGATGTGATGAATTTTCAGCAAATATGATGCTAATCACTCTAAATTGTTAAATGCCTTTGGAAATAATCCGGGTAAGTTTTGCATACCTTTTTTTTTTTTCCATCTCACTTTTTCTTTTAAGAAACCTTAGGATGATAAACATTTCCAAAGGACCGTTATCCTTGGGCTTTTCAAGGGGTAAAGACGAAAAACCTTCAGGTGACCCACAGCACTATCGTAGCTACGTTATTGTTCTTTTTTTTTTTTTTTAAAGAAAAAAGAGAAAAACTGTAAACTTCAATCGAATTAGCCTGTGTCTGAACTAGACAAGAGATTGTAAAATTGTAATCTTTCCTCAAGTGATTGAATAACAATTTCCGACAGCCCTCATTCACCAGCCAGCGAGGAGGAATTAATTTTATTTGACTTGTTTAAAATATTTATAGCCCATCCATTCTCTGGAAAATCTTGTAAAATATACAAGAAGGAGTCTCGGGGACGTCAAAATAAGCTGAAAGGTAGAATACAAAATCCATTCTCTCCTAATGAAGTAATGGGATGCCACTTAATTGTGTTTTTGAGACAGAGAAAGAGAGAAAAATCTTGCTTTACATCACAATTGCTACAAAAATTAAAAAATAAAGTAATGAAAAATCATCCTCAGAAAAGAAAATCTATAGAATAAAAAAGAATTTTTCAGTTTGGGATTATTGTTTTCGGTATGCCTTGGCATGGAAGAGAACGAGAAAAAAATAAAGATGGTGGATATGTTCACATGATTTGAAGGCCCACCCTTTTTACATTTGAGTGACACCTGTTAAAAAGGGGCATTAAGGACTTTCGCCGCATTGAGTGACTTATAAAGTAATAAAGATGGGATAACAATCAATCAAATAAATAAGTGAAGACTAGAAGTCAAAGTCTCCCAGTTTTTAGCCTGGCACATAAACACAACGCCAAATGGGCTCGTGGCTTGATGAGTTTTACTATTATACCATCCAGTTGTAAGTCACATTATGGTCCTCTACCTTGTTCCTCCTTGAGTTAGGGGCTGGTTGTCTGTGGCCACATGTGCCAAGAAGACAGAGCCAGCTATCTCTGAAGGCATGTTTCTTAATGTGATGTAAACCAGGAAGAGCTATTTTACATCTGAAAAACACGGTGCTCTCTCCGCTGTGGGAAACGCCGCCATCAGAACAGAGATGATCCTAAACAGCATAATCTAACTTATCTCCTGACACAGCTGCGTCCTCAAATTGCAAGCCGTTAAGTCTGTTTTGGAACATTTCTGGAAGGAAACGTACTGTTTCTGTCAGATGTCTCTATTAATATGAACTTTGGGAAGCGGCGTGGGGATACGGAAGATTTCAGCTGACAGGGCTTACGTAAGGATTTTAAAAGAATTGGAAGCAGGAGAAGGGCAGGGGAGCCAAAACCGGGAAAACATACAGGCTATAAATAATTGGGAATTAATATTAGATTTACATCCCATTTTTATTTTGGTGTACATATTTCACACACAACAACACGGTTCTGAAGTGGGCTGGGCTGAGAGAGAAGAGACTAGCTAGCCCAAAGTTACCCAGCCTGCTTTTATGACTAAGGCAGGACTAGAATTCACCATCTCCTGGTGATTGGCCCAAAATCATCCAGCCGGCTTTCATGCCTAAGGCGGGACTAGAACTCACCATTTCCTGGCAATTTGCCCAAAGCCACCCAGCTAGCTTTAACGCTTAAGGCAGAACTAGAACTCACAGTCTCCCCGTTTCTAGCCTCATGCCTTAATCACTACAGCAAACTGCCTCTCAGTAGCTTATATGACTGCATTATTATAATTACTGTATTCTATTATTTGCATTTCAAACTATTGAGAGTAATGTGGGATCGAGGCTATGTAGAAAGAAAGAAAGAAAGAAAGAAAGAAAGAAAGAAAGAAAGAAAGAAAGAAAGAAAGAAAGAAAGAAAGAAAGAAAGAAAGAAAGAAAGAAAGAAAGAAAGAAAGAAAGAAAGAAAGAAAGAAAGAAGGAAGGAAGGAAGGAAGGAAGGAAGGAAGGAAGGAAGGAAGGAAGGAAGGAAGGAAGGAAGGAAGGAAGGAAGGGAAGGAAGGAAGGAAGGAAGGAAGGAAGGAAAACATGCAGCTAGTGGATAAAACAATTGCATTATACTGTAGTTGCATCTTTACGGATGTTGTGATGCATAACCTTAGATAATTAGACCAGTTTCTTGTGGCTTTCTGAAAAGCTAAAAGTGAGTCAGGAGGTTGTCCCATAGGGCAGGGACAGCTATGGAGTTATGTCCTGCTCGATGACAACGTTCAAGGGAAGGGACCTAGAGCCCGCCTACCCTATCTGATATATTGGTTGTTCCCAAATTTGGGGTTAAGGTGGTTGCTATGTATTAGTGGGACCCCATTGTAGCATTACATTGTTTAACTATTTTAATCTTGGCTACCTGTTTATGTGGGGTTTATGTGCAGTGGTAGGAGTCAGCCAGTTCGCACCATTTCGGCAGAACCGGTAGCTAATTTTTTGTTGCCCAGGCCCAGAATGGACTTCCGGAAGCGGCATCCACACAGAGAACCGGTTGTTCACACATTTGAATCCCACCACTGTTTATGTGGACTTTGACTGAATTGTTTCTCCTTCATTGGTGAACTGTTTTTACTGAAATCTTTTGAATTTTCTAAACTGCCCAGATTGGGAAGTCCTAACCTATTCCTGTTCTGTTCTGTTCTGTTCTGTTCTAACCTACTCTACCCAATCCTATCCTAGTCTAATCTAATCTAATCCAATCCAAACTAATCTCTTCTAATCTAGTCCAATTTAATCTAGTCTAGTCTAGTCTAATCTAGTCCAATCCAATCCAATCCAATCTAATCTGTTCTAATCTAATCCAATTTAACCTAGTACAATCCAATCCATTATTTTAATTGTAATAACCCCTCAGAGTAATTCTGGAGTTGGGCGGCCTTGACATTTCAGAAGGAAATAAATAAATTGTGTCCATTAAACACTTAGAAACAGCGAGAAAAGCCAGAACGGTGAGTCAGCAGCCTGCTGAGTCAGGAGGCCGCCCTTAAAGCATTTTTCACCATTGTGGCATCAATAAGACCTGAATATTTATAAAATGGCTCATGAACAGGGTCTTCTTCTCAGCCTTGGGCTTTCTGGAGGAGCTTTGAAGAGAAGATTAGGGAAATGAATCACGATCAAATTGATGTCGCACAATCACAGGCCCATCCCTTTGACAGCAGTTGCAAGGGGAAATACGGGCAGTCCTCCTCAACTTACAAGAGTTCATTTAGTGACCATTCGACCTTACAACGGCACTGAAAAAAGTGACTTATGACCGTGTTTCACACTTACGACCATTGTAGCATCCACAGGGCCTCGTGATCAGAATTCAAGTGCTTGGCAACTGGCATGTACTTATGACGGTTGCACTGTCCTGAGGTCACGTGATCACCGTTTGTAAACTTCCCAGCCAGCTTCCAACAAGCAAAGGCAACGGGGGAAAGCCAGATTCGCTTAACGCCCACATGATTCATTTAACCGTTGTAACAACAACAACAACAACAACAACAACAATAATAATAATAATAAAGTTGGAAGGAACCTTGGAGGACATCTAGTCCAACCCCCTGCTCAGGCAGGAAACACTATACCATTTCAGACAAATGGCTGTCCAGTCTCTTCTTAAAAACTTCCAGTGTTGGAGCATTCACAGCTTCTGGAGGCAGGTTGTTCCACTGATTAATTGTTCTAACTGTCAGGAAGTTTCTCCTTAGTTCTAGGTTGCTTCTCTCCTTGACTAGTTTCCATCCGTTGCTTCTTGTCCTGCCTTTAGGCGCTTTGGACAATAGTTTGACTCCCTCTTCTTTGTAGCAACTCCTGAGATATTGGAGCACTGCTATCATGTCACCCCTCATCCTTCTCTTCATTAGACTAGACATTCCCAATTCCAGCAACCGTTCCTTATATGTTTTAGCCTCCAGTCCTCTGATCATCTTTGTTGCTCTTCTCTGTACTCTAATCTAGAGTCTCAACATCTTTTTTACATTGTGGCGACCAAAATTGGATGCAGTATTCCAAGTGTGGCCTTACCAAGGCATTGTAAAGTGGTATTAACACTTCGTGTGATCTTGATTCTATCCCATCCTAGCACTGTGGCAGCTGCAGCACACTGCTGGCTCATATTTAAGCGATTGTGATTGATGTGGCAAGACAGGTCGTAAAATGGGGCAAAAACCCACTTAACAACCGCCTTGTTTAGCAACAGAAGTGTTGGGCTCACTGGTGGTCATAAGGACTGGCTGTGATGGAGTAGTCAGGGCAAGCAAAGCTCCAGACAGACAGATGGATTTCCTACACCGGGGTCAAAACCGACAATCCGAAGACAAGATGTCGAAGCGTAACCCAACGGAAGCCTGATTCAGCACAACAAGCCCTTGTCAGAAAAGATTTATTACACTTTATCAGCGGTATCCAGTGTCTTCCTAGGACTGCTGCCCCATTGTGTGTAATTATCACACTGGAATTCAGCTTTCTGATGTCTGCTCCGTTTGCGGGGCTGAAACGTTGTTCACTTTGAGCGGCTTTTCATGGTTGACTGGAATTTACATTAATTCTATTGGACCTGCAGGGCTGCATTGACCTGCCACTCACCCAACATCATAAATATTCAAACCTACTTGTAAAAGCAAGAAAGAGGCCAAATCAATTTGACCAAAGAAGTGGAGACGTCCCAGTCAAGCCCTTTTCTGGGCCAGGGACAGGTAGTCCTCGACTTACAACCATCAGGGAGCCCAACATTTCTGTTCCTGAGCGAGACAGTTGTCAACTGAGCTTTGACCCATTTTATGACTTTTCTTGCCACCCTGGTTAAGCGAATCAGAGGAATTTTTAAGTTAATAACACGGTTGTTAAGTGAATCACTGCAATTGTTAGCTTAGTGACACCGTTGTTAAGTGAATCCGGCTTCCCCATTGACTCGTTTGTCAGAAGGTCGCAAAAGGGGATCACATAACTCCGCGGGACACTGCAAAGCGTCATAAATATGAGTCAGTTGCCAAGTGTCCGAATTTGGATCACGTGACCGTGGAGTTGCTGCAAAGGTCGTTAACTGTGAAAACTGGTCCCAAGTCACATTTTTCAGTGCCATTGTAACCTCAGTCACTAAATGAACTGTTGTAATTCGAGGACTTACCTGTAATCAGCCACTGAAGCCAATCTGATGGAGACTGGAGTGTGTCCCCATGTAGATCACTTAATATTGTTTCCATAATTCCGCTAAGTGCAGCTGCCTTGCGTGAATCAGTTGTGGGTTTCCAACAAGGTAGCACAACAGCTTGTGTGAAGGCCAAAGTTTAGTGAGGTGGGAGGAGACAGGAGCCACGGAAGACCCCGACACTCTCTTGTCGAGCATCATCGTGCTTTAATTTCATGCCACATTATGGCAATTGGGCTCTGCAAGATGCAATTGCTATGCTGGAATATTACAATAGGCTTGGGGGCCTTACAGGAGGTTCATGATAAAGTTGATTAAATGGCAGTCTCTCTCTCTCTCTCTCTTTCCTCTTATTTCTCTCTCTTTTTTCTTCTTTCTTTCTCCCCCCCTTTCCTTTCTTTTTCTTCCTTTTTTTTCTCCCCCCTCCCTCTCTCTCTCTCTATCTGATCTATCTATCTGTATCTGTATCTGTATCTGTATCTGATCTGTATCTATATCTATCTATCTATCTATCTATCTATCTATCTATCTATCTATCTATCTATCTATCTATCTATCTATCTATATCTATCTACATATACATCTACATATCTATATCTATCTATATCTATATGAAGATAGATAGATAGATAGATAGATAGATAGATAGATAGATAGATAGATAGATAGATAGATAGATAGATAGATAGATAGATAGATAGATAGATAGAGATGTATGTATGTATGTATGTATGTATGTATGTATGTATGTATGTATTTATGTATTCTTGCTCAAGGTTTAATGGTTCTTCTGCTCCTTCAACTCCTAGTTCGCAACATGCAAGCTTGGAATTTTTTCTTTACCTCCATCTTATTTTGAGGAAACTAATTTCAGGGATTCGGAATGATGATACAGGAATAAATTGTGTTCTTGATGAAAAAATATTAGACCAGTTATGGTTCGTTGCAGTCAGCCAGACGTTCAGACTGGATTTGACATTTTTATCCACTTATTGAATCCTTCCTGAGGACCTGGGATAGGCAGATGTTGTTAATAGACCAATAATAATACACTGGTTTGGTCTGGTGGTTAAGGCACCAGGCTAGAAACTGGGAGACAGTGAGTTCTAGTCCCACCTGAGGCATGAAAACTGCTTGGCTGACTTTGGGCCAGTCACCAGGAGACGGTGAGTTCTAGTCCAGCCTGAGGCACGAAAGCTGCCTGGGTACCTTTGGGCCAATCACCAGGAGACGGTGAGTTCTAGTCCCACCTTAGGCATTTAAGCCTGCTGGGTGATTTTGGGCCATTCACCAGGAGACGGTGAGTTCTAGTCCTACCTTCAGCGTGAAAGCCGGTTGGGTGACAGTGGACCAGTCCCCCCCCCTCTCTCGCTCTCTCAGCAAAACCCACCTCACAGGGTGGTTGTTGTGAGAAAAATTGGAGGAAGAAAGAGTATTAGGTATGCTCACCACCTTAAAAATAATAAAGGCAAGACAAAATTGATTAAATAAAAAAATGTTTAAAAGAATTCTTGCCCAAAAAAAATTAACCCTTTGAAATTTGCTGTGGACTGGCGGCGGGGAAGGGGGGAGAGAGGGGATGCTCCCGGCTGAGTGGTGGGCGAGTGTGCGTGTACACAGCTCCATTTGTGCAACCGGCAGGTACATGCACCCGCCGCTAGCACAAATGGAGCATGGGCTCGCGCCCTGCTGCGTGCGTAAGTGGAGCTGCGTGCATGCGCGCGCACTCGCCTGCTACTTCCACGGCCCAGTGTATTTAGACGTGCAAATGATTATAATACAAACTCCTTGGTAGAATTTAGGACATAAAGCAAGAATGTGGCCTATAGATGAATGTAGGTTTGTGATGGATTCTGCTACTCTTTTGTCAATGCGTTGACTGTATTACGGCGTCCTTTCCACCACCTGAAGCCGAAACCTCATTTGTGCATCTCTGTGATACGGCACAACGCTCCGTGCCTAACGCTTGCTTTCCAAAACCTGGCTGCATCTACCAGAAGCCACCACCGTGGTTTATGTTCATTTCCCCAGGAGGCGCTGAATAACTTGTAAACGGCAAGGGTAAATTAATAGCACAAAATTGCCATGTTTACTTCTTCCTTCTTCTTCTTTTTCTTTTGCAATTCTTTCTTAATGCAATTCGGAACCACCAGAACCACTTTAAGAGATGGTGAGGCAGATCTGCTCCACATTAGACCCTTGAGGAAAGCTAAGGCACCGGCCTCACAAATGGTAATAATGAAGAGTGCTCGGAGCTGTGTGCGTGTGTGCGTTTTTTTTGTGTGTTTTTTTTAAAGCATTTATAGAAAGAACTCTTTGTTGCTAAGGGGGGACTTTTAGCTCTCTCTTGGAAAGCTGTCATTTTTCTAAGTGGAAAAGAAAATGCATTTTCCCGTCCACTGGTGTAAACCGTAATTGCCTACTGTTCTCACTGCAAAGTCATAATGGGGAGTTGCAACAAAGAGTAGAAACACACATCGGAATTGCAAGAGGAGCTAGCCAGCGTTGGGCTCCAGGGAAGGATGGAAAAGGAAAGGAAAGGAAAAAGGGAAAAAGCTATTGCCAACTTGGCTTCTAAAACCCATTTCGGAAAACGCTACCCCTGGAACAGCCATTGTCAAATCAGTCTCGATTTGGAAGGTGGCGCCATGACTTCCGCTCCCACCCAACCCCAACCCCAACCCCAACCCCCTGCCCTATCTTACACAACTAGGAGCCGGCGGGGAGCTGCGAAGCTATGGAAGGCAGAAGCGGTCCTGCCTGCAGGGAGCCGCTCCGGTTTCGGATTTCCTCGGCTCTCTTCTTCGAGAGGCGACGGGCATGAAGAGCAGCAGTAATTGAATAATGCTCCATGCACGGCGGTGTTAACAGCAATATTGCAAGTAATGCTGTTAATATAACAATGCAGGAAGGAGCGCCGCATTTTCAGGGATGCAAACGGAGGGAACGTGAAGTGTGAAGGGCCCCTGGTTTTAGAGCCCCTGAATTCTTGTGGCTTTTCTGCTCACCCCTCAAGACACACTCCGTCTGTCTGTCTGTCTATCTCTATATCTCGTCAGCTAGTATCAATCACCTATTTATCATCTATCTGTCATATATCTACTATCAATCATCCATCTATATCATCTCATCTATCTAGTATCAATCATCTATCTATTCATCCATCCATCCACCTACCTACCTACCTACCTACCTACCTACCTACCTGCCTGCCTGCCTGCCTGCCTGCCTGCCTGCCTGCCTGCCTGCCTGCCTGCCTACCTACCTACCTACCTATCTATCTATCTATCTATCTATCTATCTATCTATCTATCTATCTATCTATCTATCTATCTATCTATCTATCTATCTATCTATCTATCTATCTATCATCTCTACCTCTCATCTGGCTAGTATCAATCTTCTATTATCTATCAGTCATCTGTCATCTATCATCTATCTACTATTAGTCCTCTATTTATATCTATCATCTCATCTGTCTATCTAATATCTATCTGTCCGTCCATCCATCCGTCCATCCATCCATCCATCCATCATCATGTACTATCTGTCTGTCTGTCTGTCTTTCTATCTATTTATCTACTGTCTATACTATTGCAGTGGTACCTTGGTATTCATTGTTAATTGGTTCTGGGAGGCATGATGAGTATCAAAAACAATAATATCAAATTATACCAAACAAGTTTTTCCCATAAGGAATAATGTAGTGAGTCACAAGGCAACTGACAACGACAAGTTCTAGTTTGTGCATTAAGTACCAAACAAACAATGAGTATCAGGACAAAATTTTTGCATCAAAATGCGTTGAGTACCAAATCTGATGAGTTTCAAAGCAGCTGAATAGCAAGGTACCACTGTAATTAAATTTATATGGCTACCCAACTCACACAGATGCCTCCAGTCAGTTTACAACATTAAAATCCACAACATAAAAACTCGTAAGCCCAACCCTCCCACCCTCCCCCGTGCATACCCCATGGCAGTAGCAACACAATAAAACCAGCCAGTTGACTGGCTCCATCTCCATTTGGGGTTCCCAGACCCACTTAAAAAACCACATCTTCAGGGCCTTTCAGAAAAGCAACAAGGTGGGGGCCAAACATATCTCAGGGGGAATGATGTTCCATAGAGAATACCCTTTTTCATGGTCCCATCCAATCTACATCCCTAATCGATGGGCCTGTAGATGCCCTACCTCCCCACTCTAATGGACTTGGTGGTTGTAATAGGGGAGAGGCAGTCCTTCAAATAGCCTGGTCCCAAGCCATATAAGGCTTTAAAGGTGATAACTAGCACCCTGAATTGGTCTGGTTTGAATACTAGCTGGAGTTTGATCAGCATTAAGGATTTATCATTAAAGACATTGACCCATGGACATTGAAGCTGTGGCTGCCCAGATGCTGAATTATAGCATCCACAACCTTCCATTGGCTGTGCGGATTGGCAGTCAACAATCTCTTCCTTAAATCTGCACCATCACTTATAGCAAGTTCTAACTTTCTTTCTGTCACGTAGCAATTTCCAATTGTCTTCATCTCTGATGACTAGCATGGTTCCCTGGCTTCATAACCCACTTCCAACATTTCTAGAATCTGGATTTTATTTGTCAGTTATCCTCCATCTCAGATCTGATACCACTCTAAGTTATGACTGCTGAAATTAGCACATAGCTCCTTCCCTCTGGAAGTAATTATTATTTCTTTTTTTTTTCTGTTCAGAGAGCATTGATTTGGAAGAAATTTTGGAACTACTCATGAACTTTCATTCATGGCCTTCAGAAATCAGCCATGAGTCAATGAGTCAATGAGTCAACGCCTTCTTTTAGTCCGTGCCATTTGTGAATTTTCTTACTTCTTTTCTACCTTTCAAATTTAATAATGCATTACTCATCCATGCTGTTATTTAAAGCTGAAAGGCATAAGAATGTGGTCAGAAAACTTTGAGCAGTGAAATGTTCACGATCCTAATAAAACATTTTGGACTATGCCTATGTAGCTGTATTCAAGTAATAGGGATAAAAGGTGGTGCATTGTGTTGGGCAGTAAAGGATTCTTAGATATACCAAAATGGCACTTTCCATCCCAGATTTCTGTGTAATCTGGAGGAAGAGAGAGGGAAGGAAGGAGGGAGGGAGGGAGGAAGGGGAGGGAGGGAGAAAGGAAGGAAAGGAAGGGATGGGAAAAAGGAAAAAGGAGAGAGAAGGAGGGAGGAAGGGAAGGAAGGAAGGGGAGGGAGGAAGGAAGGAAGGAAGGGAAGAGGAAGGAGGAAGAAGGAAAGGAAGAAGGAAGGAAGGGGAAGGAGAAGGAAAGGAGGAAGAAAGGGGAAGGAGGAGGGAGGGAGGGAGGGAGAGAAGGAAGGAAGGAAGGAAGGAAGGAAGGAAGGAAGGAAGGAAGGAAGGAAGGAAGGAAGGAAGGAAGGAAGGAAGGAAGGAAGGAAGGAAGGCAGGCAGACAGCAACAGACAACAAATGCCATCTCTGCAAAGAAGCTAAAGAAGCAGTCAAGCACTTAATTAGCTGCTCCAAGAAGATTGCCCAAACTGACTACAAACAACGACATGGCAAAGTTGCAACAATGGTATATTGGAAGATCTGCAAGAAATACCATTTGCCTGCCAGCAAGAACTGGTGGGACTACAAAATAGACATACTTATAGAAAACGAAGAAGCCAAAGTGCTCTGGGATGTTAGAATTCAAACAGACAAGCCTCTGCCACATAACTTAACAATTGTCAATAAGAAAGACAAAAAATGTCTGGATAGTGGGCATGGCAGTGCCTGGAGACAGCAGAAGAGAAAGAAAGAAGTGGAGAAAATGGCAGTATAGAAAGACCTGCAAACGGAAATAGAACGGTGGCAAAAGCAAGCAAAGGTAATACCAATAGTAATAAGCACCTTGAGTGCAATCCCAAAACATCTGAAGCACCACTTGAACACTCTCGGCATTGACAAAATCACCATCAGTCAATTGCAAAAGGCAGCTTGACTTGGAACAGCTGACATCCTGCAAGGATACCCTTAACACCATGAAACAACATCTGCCTATCTGCCTATTGGGAAGGACTCAAGAAGTGGATAAAAAAATCCTACCAATGCAATTTCAGTTGGATGTAGACTACCACTAATGTGTAAAATTAATCCACAATACGGGTAGTCCTCAATTTACAACTATTCGTTTAGTGGCCATTCAAAGTTACAATAGTACTGAAGCAAGTGACTTGTGGCCATTTTTCACACTTACGACCGCTGCAGAATCCCCACGGTCGTGGGATCAAATTTCAGGGGCTTGGCAACTGACTCGTATTTATGACAGCCGCCGTGTCCCGGGGATCATGTGATCACCATTTGCAACTTTCTGACAAGCAAAGTCAATGGGGGAAGCCAGATTCGCTTAACAACGGTGTCACTAACTTAACGACTGTGGTGATTCACTTAACAACTACGGCAAGAAAGGTCTTAAAAGGGGGCAAAACTCACTTAACGACAGTTTCGCTTAACAACACCAATTTTAGGCTCAGTTGTGTTCGTAAGTTGAGAGCTACCTACAAAGGCAAATTGTTATTCCTGAGCGATCATGCAAATCACTTCTGCTTTTTTTTTTTTTTTTTTAAGGAAGAGCAATGGTGCTTTCAGGGACGATAAACACTATAAGGACAGCGTGAATTTGGGCAGAGGACTAAGTTTTATGCAAAGATCACAGCTCCCATCTCGCTCTCAATAAGCCATCAATAAGCCACATCAGACCTTCATAATGACGGTGTTTAATTAAACAACAGAGGCAAACCCCATGCATTAATAATGAGGCACAACACATCAACATGCAGGACTAAATACGCTTTTAAATTAATAATGAAGTGCGGTGGCATTAGCGAGAAAATGAAATTTTACGAACAACTTAATAAAAGCCTCTTATTTGCTGAGGTTTTAAGCATCTGGGGAATGAAAGAATGGCGAGGGGGATTTTTTTTTTCCAGAAAAAAATGAGTAGTGAAGTCCTTTATTCAGATATTAGGGCAGGGGTGTCCAACTTTGGTGACTTTAAGACTTGTGGACTTCAACTCCCAGAATTCCCCAGCCAGCATGGCTGGCTGGGGAATTCTGGGAATTGAAGTCCACAGGTCTTAAAAGTTCGCAAGGTTGGACACCCCTGCCCTAATATCTTAAAAGTTGCCAAGTCCTTGACTTACAAGCACAATTGAGTCCAAAATTACTGTTGCTAAGCAAGACAGTTGTTAAGCGAGGTTTGCCCCATTTTACGACCTTTCTCCCCGCAGTTGTTAAGTGAATCGCTGCCCTTGTTAAGTTAGTAACGCAGTTGTTAAGGGGATCTGGCTTTCCCCACTGACTTTGCTTGTCAGAAGGTCGCGAAAGGGGATCACGTGACCTCGAGACACTATGACCGTCATAAATATGAGTCAGTTTTGCCAAACGTTAGAATTTGGATCACATGACCGTGGGGATGCTGCGATAGTTGTAAGTGGGGAAAACAGTCATAAGTCGCTTTTTTCAGTGCTGTTGTAATTTCAAACGGTCACTAAAGAAACGGTTGTACTGTAAGTCGAGGACTACCTGGACAAAAGAAATGTAACTGCATTTATCCGTAGCGCCTTCTGTAAATCCTTTGTATAATCTCTGGGGAAGAAAGAGATTAATCTATTTACTTCCATTTTCCCCAGCTCAGCTGGGTTGCAATCGTATTTCAAGATGCCCCCACCACAGGCTGAAATTCCACACCAGCCTTGACTGAGAAAATAAAGCAGAGCTGAAAATGGAAAATAGTGAAATGGCAAGCTACCAGGATTGCAGAGTAACCTGGGAAGAAAAATTAAGATTTTTTTTTTAAAAAAATACAATGGCGAAAACAAAAAGCAGTGACGAAGTATTTCGGGAGGGTTGCCAAGAAAATTCTATGGTGGGATCTATCCAGTTACCGTAAATCCTCGACTAGAACATAGAACATGGATCGATAATGCTGGAAGAGACTTGGCAGGTTTTCTAATGATCAACCCTCAATCAGGAGAGCCACTAGAACAGGGGTGTCAAACTCGCAACGTCACGTGACGCGTCGCGACGTAGCACGGCTTTTTCCCCGTTTGCGGAGCTGGGGTGGGCGCGGTTTTGACATGACGCATCCGGCCGGCGGGCTGGCAGTTTGACACCCCTGCACTAGAATATAAAATGAGAGCAAACCCCACTCCCTACTAGCAATTACAATGTTAGCTAGATTGGTAATGAAACCTCTGCAAGAAAACAACCAAGCTCAGAGAGCACCAAGGACCCCCCCCCCTCTCTCTCCATCCATCCATCCATCCATCCATCCATCTACCTATCTCTATCTCTCTATCATTCATCCATCCATCCATCCATCCATCCATCCATCCATCCATCCATCCATCCATCCATCCATCCATCTATCTATCTATCTATCTATCTATCTATCTATCTATCTATCTATCTATCTATCTATCTATCTATCTATCTATCTATCTATCTATCTATCTATCTATCTAATTTAGTTACCTAACTATCTAAAAGAAAACCTTTTGATAGCAAATAAGATAAAAAAAAACAAGAATTCCATTAAACCCCAAACCAAATAAATCT
Organism: Azemiops feae; assembly: GCA_023970755.1. NCBI lineage: Eukaryota > Metazoa > Chordata > Lepidosauria > Squamata > Viperidae > Azemiops > Azemiops feae. Next base: position 182,777 of record JALGBA010004235.1, read on the forward strand.
ATCAAGGCCGAGTAAAACCACAAAATCACTAATCACATACGTGCCCAAGCCAGAACCTCTATGCTAACACCCTGATTCCCAATACTTCTTGATACCTCCTCAAGCAACTGCTTCTTCTTTTTGTGAGGAATAAAAAGGCATTTCATTCAGGCAGCTCTGAAAAATACTACCTACTCCCTCATATTTCAAAATACATTTTTCCCTTTGATTGATAAGAACCCTGTAAGGTTCTTATCAATACATGAGGCTAGCCCTGCTGGATCAGGCCTAGCATTTAGCCAGCATTCCATCTCAGATGATGGTCTATAAGACGCATCTAGGAGGCTCACAAATAAATGAGCAAGACAACCTTTCTCTCTCGTTGTTGCTCCCAGTTACATAGTACAGGTAGTCCTTGACTTACAACAATTAGTTTAGTGACCATTTGAAGTTACAACAGCACTGAAAAAAGAAACCTATGACTGTTTTTTCACACTGCAGCATCCCCATGGTCACGTGATCAAAATTCAGCTTGGCAACTGGCCCAAGGTTATGACGGTTGCAGCGTCCCGGGGTCACGTGCTCGTCTTTTGCGACCTTCTGACAAGCAAAGTCAGTGGGGAAGCCAGATTCACTTAACAACCGTGTTACTAGCTTAACAACTGCAGTGATTCACTTAACAACCGTGACAAGAAAGGTCGCAAAATGGGGCAAAACTAACAAATGTCTCGTATAGCAACATAAATTTGGGGCACAATTGTGATTGTACCGTAAGTTGAGGACTACCTGTATGAACAGGTGGACAACTGTGCTCGATCAATATGACGAAGGGCTGCGGGACTTGGGTTTGGCTAGTCTAAAGAAAAGAAGAAACAGGGGTGACATGATAGCAGTGTTCCAGTATCTGAGGGGCTGCCACAAAGAGGAGGGAGTCAACTTATTTTGCAAAGCACCAGAAGGCAAGATAAGAAACAACGGATGGAAACTAATCAAGGAGAGAAGCAACCTAGAACTAAGGAGAAACTTCCTGACAGTTAGAACAATTAACCAGTGGAACAACCTGCCTCCAGAAGCGATGAGTGCTCCAACACTGGAAGTTTTTAAGAAGAGACTGGACAGCCATTTGTCTGAGATGGTATAGGTTCTCCTGCTTAAGCGGGGGGTTGGACTAGAAGACCTCCAAGGTCCCTTCCAGCTCTATTCTATTATTACAGCCATTGAGTGATCTGGAATTTACCTAGTTCCCTTCGGAAGCCATCTACATTAGCAGCCATATTCCACATTCATAGATTAACCCCACATCACATGAAGAAATAATTCCTCCTCCTCCTGTCAACTTTAATTTTGTTTGATGTGTACCTCATGGAATTAGTCCCACTGACTGGCAGGTGTAATTGCCAATCAATGCAGTTTTCACTGATGCTATAAACAACAGGCTCTGCTCCAGACATCCATCTATTAGGATTGCCAGAAACCTGCTGGATAACAGCTTCAATCTGCTTCAGGCCTGGACCCAACAATGGTCCTCTATTGCTCCTCCAGAGGGTCACAACATTCCCTGCTTTACAGCTGAACCAAAAGGATTCAATCTACCCCATAAGACCTAGGCAATCCTCAATAGGATTAATACTCAACACTGCAAGTGCGATAAGGGAGTCAAGCCAATACAATCCTGGGCTGTATAAACAGAGGCATAGAATCAAGATCACACGATGTATTAGTACCGCTTTATAAAACCCTAGTAAGACCACACCTGGAATACTGCAGCCAATTTTGGTCACCATACTACAAAAAAGATGTTGAGAGTTTGAAAAAAAATCAGAGAAGAGGGACTAAGATGATCAAAGGCCTGGAGACTAAAACATACGAAGAACGGCTGTGGGTCTTGAGTTTGGGCAGTCTAAAGAAAAGAAGAAATAGGGGAGACATGATAGCAGTGTTCCAGTATCTGAGGGGCTGCCACAAAGAAGAGGGGGCCAGATTGTTCACCAGAGCACCAGAGGGAAGGACAAGAAACAATGGTTGGAAACTGATCAAAGAGAGAAGCAACCTGGAATTAAGGAGAAACTTCCTGACAGTGAGGACAATTAACCAGTGGAACAATCTGCCCCCAGAAATCGTAGGCACTATCACTGGAGATTTTTAACAAGAGGCTAGCTAGACAGTCACTTGTCTGAGATGGTATATGTTCTCCTGCTTGAGCAGGGGGCTAGACTAGAAGACCTCCAAGGTCCCTTCCAGCTCTCTTCTCTTCTCTTCTCTTCTCTTCTCTTCCCTTCCCTTCCCTTCCCTTCCCTTCCCTTCCACTCCACTCCACTCCACTCCACTCTATATTCTATTCTATTCTATTCTATTCTATTCTATTCTATTCTATTCTATTCTATTCTATTCTATTCTATTCTATTCTATTCTAATTCTATTCTATTCTATTCTATTCCATTCCATTCTATTCTATTCTATTCCATATTCTATTCTATTCTATTCTATTCTATTCTATTCTATTCTATTCTATTCTATTCTATTCTATTCTATTCCATATTCTATTCTATTCTATTCTATTCTATTCTATTCTATTCTATTCTATTCTATTCTATTCTATTCTATTCCTATTATATTCCAGTACATAAATGGGAAAAGCTCTCTTCTCCAGAATGGTAGTTGTGATGCCCCAAAGCAGACAGTGCAACATATTGTGTAAAAATAACCTCTAAGTACATATCAGGGAAACCCCAGAGAGATTCTATATGCAACTCCAACATGCATTGACTATACAAGTAGTCCTCGACTTACAACGGTTCATTTAGTGACCATTTGAAGTTACAGCGGCACTGAAAAAATCAACTTACAACCATTTATCACACTTACAACCATTGCAGCATCCCCACTGTCACCTGATCAAAATTCAGACACTTGGCAACTGTCTCCTATTTATGACGGTTGCAGTGTCCCTGGGGTCACGGGATCCCCTTTGGCGACCTTCTGACAAGCAACGTCAATGGGGAAGCCAGCTTCGCTTAACGACCGTGTTACTAACTTAATAACCGCAGGGATTCAGTGAACTGGGGCAAGGAAGGTGGTAAAACAGCAAATGTATCACTTAGCATCAGAAATTTGGGGCTCAATTGTGGTCATAAGTCGAGAGCGGCTGATATGAATAGGCTACATTTGACTTTCTAAATAAATAGTTTTCACCTTTGCTCATTGAGAATGTAATTGTGATGTGCTTCTTAACGTTTGCTGTACGCCAAATAAATAAATGGGGGTTTGGCCCAGTCGCTTCACTCTTTCTGGCGCTACTAGTACTAGCCCTCTGCTCTTCCCCAGTAGCATATTGGACACCTTCTGACCTGAGGGGCTCATCTTCCAGCGTCATATCTTTTTGCCTTTTGGTACTGTCCATGGGGTTTTCATGGCAAAGATACTGGAGTGGGTAGCCATTTCCTTCTCCAGTGGATCACTGCTATGATCCTGTCCGTCTTGGGTGGAGAAGACTCCTGCGAGTCCCCTGGACTGCAAGGCAATCAAACCGGTCAGTCCTAGAGGAGATCAACCCTGACTGCTCTTTAGAAGGCCAGATCCTGAAGTTGAAACTCAAGTACTTTGGCCACCTAATGAGAAGGAAGGACTCACTGGAGAAGAGCCTGATGCTGGGAAAGATCGAGGGCAATAGAAGAAGGGGACGACAGAGAATGAGGTGGCTGGATGGAGTCACTGAAGCAGTAGGCGTGAGCTTAAATGGACTCCAGAAGATGGTAGAGGACAGGAAGGCCTGTAGGAATGTTGTCCATGGGGTCACGATGGGTCGGACAGGACTTCGCAACTAACAACAACAACAACAACAACATAAATAAATAAAAAGGTCCAATTAACTGACAATGATGTCTGAATAATTGAAGGGTCTCTCACCACTGTCTGTCTCTTGCTCATACCAGCTGAAGGGCGATGCTGCAGAAAAACCAGGAGGCAGTTTTCTCTCTGAAGGCCAAAATCTCTTTCCTGGTTTGGTTTCAGGCCTGCCCTGCAATGCATTAATTAATTCATTGCCGCAAAGCAATCTCCTAAATTACTCCAAAGGCATTTATTCAGGACCAAGATGACTTTGCATTTTCCTCCTCCAGGTTACTAGAACAAGCCTTCCCAGGCTTCCTTCTGCAATGGAAACCCAAAAGGGATTCTAAGTGGGCAAAATGTTGGTCTCGGCTTTCCTTCGTTCTTCCATAGATGTTGCAAGGCTGCCATCTCGTGGGTTGATCCAGATGCCCGAGAACAGAAAAAAAAAGGACGTTTTGTTCTCATATTACAATTGTCATAGCTCAGCGGGTGGAAAGGAGTCTCCTTTTTTTTTTTTCTTTATATAATACATGAGACAAGTATTATGAAAAGAAGGCACTAGGGGTGACGGGATAGCAGTGTTCCAATATTTGAGGGGCTGCCACAAAGAAGAGGGAGTCAAGCTATTCTCCAAAGCACCTGAAGGCAGGACAAGAAGCAATGGATGGAAACTAATCAAGGAGAGAAGCAACCTAGAACTAAGGAGAAACTTCCTGACAGTTAGAACAATTAACCAGTGGAACGGCTTGCCCCCAGAAGTTGTGGGTGCTCCAACACTGGAGATTTTTAAGAAGAGATTGGACAACCATTTGTCTGAAATGGTATAGGGCAGTGGTGGCAAACCTATGTCACGGGTACCAGAGGCGGCACTCAGAGCCCTCTCTGTGGGCATGCCTGCCATCCCCCCAGCCCTGCCTCCACCCGCACCCCCCTCACCAGCAGCCCCCCGGAGGAGAGTCGCCCCTGGGCACGGTCCACACGGAGCAGCGCAGCCGAGGACATGGCAGCTGGGCAGCAGGGACAAGACTCCGTCCTTGCTCCCCGTCGCATGCAGATGATGCAGAGCATGGGCGGAGGGCGTGGCCGCCATGGCATTGCGGCTGGCTGTGGAGGCAGTGGGTGGCCCTGCGGGCAGGCGGGGACAGGGACAGGGGGCAGGGACAGGGGGTGGGGGCAAGGACAGGAGGCGGGGCAGGGCAGGGCAGGGCAGGCAGAGCAGGGGGGCGGGGGCGGTTTTTGGGCACTCAGTCTCTAAAAGGTTCACCATCACTGGTATAGGGTCTCCTGCTTGAGCAGGGGGTTGGACTAGAAGACCTCCAAGGTCCCTCCCAAGTCTGTTATCCTCTTATCAGAAACTCCAAAACAGAGTCAATATAGTCTTTAAGTAGCTTTCAGCGCTAAGCAAGGCAGTTTTCATGCCTGATTTTATGACCATTTTTGCCGCGGTTGTTAAGCAAATCATTGCAGTTGTTAAGTGAATCACATGGCTGTTAAGCAAATCCAGCTTCCCCCATTGACTTTGCTTGTCAGAAGCCAGCTGGGAAGATCACAAATGGTGATCATGTGACCCCAGGATGTAGCAACTGTTGTAAATGGCCAAGGACTCAAATTTTGATCATATGACCAGGGGGATGCTGCAACGGTCGTTAAGTGTGTGAGGACGAGTCATAAGTCACTTTTTTCAGTGCCTTTATGACTTTGAACAGTTGCTAAATGAAGTCAAGGACTAGCTATCCCAAAGGTGCTTTTTCAGGAAGCAACTGGACTTTCTTGTTTTTCTTTGAAGACGTTTCGCTTCTCATCCCAGAAGCTTCTTCAGCTCTGACTGGATGGTGGGGAACGGAAGGACTTATACTCCTTGTAGAGAGCTGCATTCTTTTAGAGAGCCGTTGAGGCCACTTGGAGGTTTATCTTTCAACAGTTCCAAGAAGGCTCCACACCCATTGGCACTACTCAGGTGACCCTGACAACAAAGATAAACCTCCAGGTGGCCTCAACGACTGTCAGAGAAGGGGGGTGGTGTCAATCTATTCTCCAAAGCATCCAAGAAGCTTATCAGGGACACCCAACCTAGAATTAAGGAGGAATTTTGTGACAGGGAGAACAATTAATCAACGGAATGGTTGACCTCCAGAGGTTGTGGGTGCTCCATCACTGGAGGTTTTCAAGATGAGATTGGACACCCATTTGTCCGGAATGGTAAAGGATCTCCTACTTTAGCAGCGGGTTGGGCTAGAAGACCTCCAAGGTCCCCTCCAACTCTGTATTTTGTATTCTTTAAATTAAACCATTAAATCACGGAAATACAAATAAAAGTAAAAACCAGAAAAACTAAAGTTTCCTCTTTGTGTGTGTGTGTGTGTATGTGTGTGTGTGTGTGTGTATAAATATATATATATATATGAATGTATGTATAGATGTGTGTATATATAGATGTATAGATGTATATGTATGTATATATAGATGTGTGTATATATAGATGTATAGATGTATTTATACATAATATATGTGTGTGTGTGTGTGTGTGTGTGTGTGTGTGTGTGTAATTTCATTTTTAATGTGGGCCAGTGTGCTCACAGTCAAAAAATGACAATAAAGATTCTCCTATCTCATCTTGTGCTAGTTCTCTTCCTTCCTCTTGGGTTGGTTCTAGTCTGTATTGATGGAGGGAGGGATGAAGCCCCAACCCCCTTTTTTGTAGGGATCCTCGGGGTAGTTGAGGTCCACACATCTTCAAGTTCTCATGTAGAAGAGAACTTGTAGAAGAGAACTGAAGCTTCTTCAGCTCCAGTTCTTGGATGAGAAGCGAAACGTCTTCAAAGAAAAACAAGGAAGTGCTTCAGACAGGAAGGCGGTGCAGAGAGTGGTGAGGACGGCAGAAAAGATCATTGGCAGTTCCCTCCCTCCCATCCAGGACATAGCACAGAAGCGTTGCTTGAGCAGGGTCCGTAAGATTATCTGGGACGCTACACACCCTCTTCACGACCTGTTTTCCTTGTTACCTTCTGGGAGGAGGGGGCTTCGTGGTATCCGTAGCAGAACATCCAGATTCAGCCATAGTTTCATTCCATACAGCATTAACCTTGCGAACTCTCAAGCTTCCTCCTTGCGTTATATATTCAAGATGGACAGTATTTAATATTTATTTGCTATGTATATGTAGGGATGTGGGTCTATACATATGTTGTTCATAGTATGTTTAGGTGTGTGTCATGTATGTGTTTCACTTTGAGAGTGGGCAACTAAATTTCATTTTTGATGTGTGCCGTTGTGCCCACAATATATATATAAAAAAAATGACAATAAAGGTTATCTTATCTTATATATCTTATCTTATATCTTGCCTCATGAAAAAGCACCTTTGGGACAACCATGACCAGGATGACTGAGAATCTCCATAGACAAAAGTTCACTATGGTGTTGCTGGAATCCTGGAAGAGAAGAAAATTGGTTCAAATCTAGAAAAAAAATCTTGGTCTTTAGTTTACGGTTACTACCCCTCAAAAAGTGGTACAGGTAGTCCTCGACTTACGACCACAATTGAGCCCCAAATTTCTGTTGTTAAGTGAGACATTTGTTAAGTGAATTTTGCTCCATTTTACAACCTTTCTTGCTGTTAAGTGAATCACTGCAATTGATAAGTTAGTAACCCGGTCGCCAAAGGGGATCACATGACCTTGGGACACAGAAACGGTCATAAATGTGAACCAGTTGATCACGTGACCACGGGGATGCTGCAAAGGTCGTAACTGTGAAAAACAGTCATCAGTCATATTTTTTTAGCGCCACTGTAACTTTGAATGGTCACTAAACGAACTGTTGTAAGTCAAGGACTACCTGTACTTATTTCTAGCTAGGCTATTTGCACACAGGTAGTCCTTGACTTAAGACCACAATTGAGCCCAACATTTCTGTAGCTAAGCAAGAAAGTTTTCAAATGAGTTTTGCCCCATTATACGACCTTTCTTGCCACAGTTGTTAAGCAAATCACTGCAGTTGTCATGGTTCCAACAGATGAAACTCTTCAAAGAACTTCGAGGCATTGTTTACCTTAAAGAATCTTTATTTTGAGTAGCATAGATCAGCACTAACATAATCGAAGCCAAAAACTGAGTTCCCCTCCCCTGAGCACATAGTATGAAAGCACAATTCCCTCCTCCAATTAACAGTCATAAATCACATTCCCCAATTAATTTGAAACGCGGGCTTCCCCTCCAGCTCTCCAGTCCGCCAATTCTTTATCATCTCTTATTTCAATAACCTTGGTTCTCACACTAGGTTCAGTGTTATTATGTCTAGCTAGACTCTCATGCACATTCCCCCTTCCTCCCCAGCATCATCTAACTCTAAAAGCAAAAAGAAGAAAATGGCTGCATCTCCATCTGCTGTCAATGCGAAAACATCCAATGTTAGCAGCGTTGACATCAGTTGTAAGCTAGTAACACGGCTGTTAGGGTGAATCCGGCTTCACTGACTTTGCTTGTTAGAAGACGGCAAAAGGTGATTGCATGACCCCAGGAGGACACTGCAACAGTCATAAGTACATGCCAGCTGCCAAGCCTCCTAATTTTGATCATGGGACCACGGGGATGCTGCAATGGTCGTAAGTGTGAAAAACAGTCGTAAATCACTTTTTTCCGTGCTGTTGTAACTTGGAAGGTCACTAAACGAAGGATTGTAAGTCAAGGACTACCTATCATGTACCACTGTGATAACACTAATTATTATTTCTGTATCTCTTACATTCTGAATGGCTTGCGGAACGGAAAACCGTGTCTCCAAAATCTTTCCAATCAGAGAAATAAAGTTCCACAGATTATTTTTTAAAACTGCAATTTACTAGATTGCCATTAGATGTCAGCACTTAACTTTCCATAGATTGATAGCGAAAATTTTTCTTCTACATCAGCACCAAATAGTGGGTTTCTCTGAGACCTTAGTTAGTGCAGGGGTCTTCAAACGTGGCCCTTTTATGACTTGTGGACTTCAACTCCCAGAATTCCTCAGCCAGGCACGCTGGCTGAGGAATTCTGGGAGTTGAAGTCCACAAGTCATAAAAGGGCCAAATTTGAAGACCCCTGCCTTAGTGCCACACACAAATTAGGCAAGAGACTGAATTATAAAAACTTTTTAAAAATATTTCAGCGTACTGCAATAATCCCGATTTGTTAGTGTCCAAGTGGGAAGGGCCATCTAGGTCAGGTCCATCTTCTGACTCTGAGCAGAAAATACAAATTAAAACCTTTCCTTATAGAGAACCAGTGCAAGCAAGCCCATAATCCTCTCTTTATTCTGCTGTTGATGCTCTTAATCAGGGCTCTTCAAACTTGGCCCTTTTATGACTTGTGGACTTCAACTCCCAGAATTCCTCAGCCAGGCAAGCTGGCTGAGGAATTCTGGGAGTTGAAGTCCACAAGTCATAAAAGGGCCAAGTTTGAAGACCCCTGCTCTTACTGCTCTGAAGAGTTGAGGGGGGTTTCTTTGGCTTTCAATCAGAAACTGTCTAATTTAACTTATAGAATAATTAAGGTTGGAAGGGACCTTGTAGGTTTTCTAGTCCAATCCCCTACTCAAGGAGGAGATACTATTCCGGACAAATTGCTGTCCAGTCTTTTCTTTAAAACCTCCAATGATGGAGCACCCATCCACCCATTTCCAGAACTAAGCCATTCTATTGATTAATTGTTCTAACTATCAGGAAATTTCTCCTTAGTTTTAGGTTGCTTCTCTCCTTGATAAGTTTCCGTCCATTGCTTCTTTTCCTGCCTTCAGGTGCTTTGGAGAATAGGCTTGACTCCCTCTTCTTTGTGGTAGCCCCTCAAGTACTGGAAGACTTCTATCATTTTCCCCCTAGTCCTTCTCTTCTTTAGACTATACATACCCAATTCCTGCAACTGTTTTAGCCTCCGGTCTCCTAACCATCTTTGTTGCTCTTCTCTGCACTCTTTCCAAGGTTTCAACATCTTTTTTGAATCATGGAGACCAAAACTGGATGCAGTATTCCAAGTGTGGTCTCACCAGTGTGGTATAAAGCGGTACTATCACTTCACAAGATCTTGAAACTATCCCTTTGTTGATGCAGTAGTTTAAATCTTGAATCCAGCAGTTGAATCCACTTGTTCTTAATTTTTTTTTAAAAAATAGTTCTTTGAATTAATTTGGACTGAACTTGAGTCCACTAATTCAATTGCTGTATTCTAAGAGGAAGGAAATCAAACTTGAGATGCCTTCACAAGTCCTGCAATTTCCAAAAGAGGCTTTTTGATCTGAAAAATCATCTCAGCAGCTCTGTTGAGGGTCCAGAGACAACTACAGTGAATTCTCCCCAAATAAAACTCTACAAAAACAAAACAAAAAAACCCGCACCAAATTAGTATTCAAAAATGTTAAAAATAGGTTTCAAACTTTTAAAATTTCTCTTTTAAACGTGTATATTATAATTGGTAAAGTCATACGGGTACCCTGGACTTATGATTGTAACTCACCCTGGAATTTACAATTATAAGGTTGTGGTCGTTAAGTCAAGGCATCCCATAACTGGGTTTTTCAACAATTTTTGAGTGAGTCTAAAGAACCTTTTGAGTTCTGTGTGAATGCTCCAAACAGCAATAAAGGTGAGCCGGTTATCAAGCACCCACAATGAGATCATGTGACCACAGCCATCATAACTTAAAGCAGACTAGAACAGTCTCCTAGTGATTGTCTCAGTCACCCAGCCGTCTTTCATGCTTAAGGCAGGACTAGAACTCCCTGTCTCCTGGTGATTGGCCCAAAGTCACCCAATTGGCTTTCATACCTAAGGCGGGACTAGAATTCTCAGTCTCCTGGTGATTGGCCCAAAGTCACCTGGCCGGCTTTCATGCCTAAAGTAGGACTAGAACTCACAGTCTCCTAGTTTCTAGACCAGCATTTTAACCACTATACCAAACTGACTCTCAAGTTTTAATTCTTAGGTGGAGCTTTGAAAATATAGCGGTAAATGTTATTGCATATCATGGACCTTTTCGTTGAGAGACTCCTGATTTTGCATTCTAGAATTAATTGCAATACATAATTGCACGAGTTGTTATTTCATTCCATGTCTGCACTGCACTTAGCAATAATCTCATAATAAATAAAACTACTACTATCTCACAACTTTAATTACCTTGCTGCATTTCAATATATCAACCTACTCTTTTTCCAGTTAAAACCCAGCCCTAGGCCACAACACCGTTCCCTTCTTTCCCTCCTTCATTATTCAAACCCCTCTTTGCTTCATCCACTTACTAAGCACTTAAAATAAAACAACTCATTAGGACAGTTCTGAGAACTGAACTTGATACCTGCCAGCTATTGTGCAAGTTTAACTCTCCTTGAAGATCCATTATGTTCTTGTGACAACTCCAGGATCAGTCAACTTGTCCCTGTCTTCCGAGCCAATCTGCTCCCTCTAAATTTGTTTCTTTGTTGTTAACATCATTCAGTACTTAGACTCATAGAATCAGAGGGCTGGAAAGGAACCATGGAGGTCTTCTAGTCCAACCCCCCCTGCTCAAGACAGGAGACTTTATATCATCCTGGATAAATGGTTCTCCAATCTTTTCTTGAGAACCGATAGTGATGGAGCACTCACACTTTCTGAAAGCAATCTCGCCTCCAGAAGTTGTTGTGGGTGTTCCAACACTGGAAGTTTTTAAGAAGAAATTGGACAACCATTTGTCTGAAATGGAATAGGGCAGAGGTCCCCAACCTTTTGGGCACCAGGGCCTGGTGCCTTGGAGAAAGGATTTTCTATAGACCAGAGGGGGCGTGGTTTTCTTTTTGTTTTTATAATATTTTATTTATTTTCCAATTTTACATTTAAAACAACGTGGTGACTGGGTTAATCAATAGTTCAATAACAACATCTTTAGTGCAAATCTCAGGTTACAATATCAGATATTTCTTCTTTCTCTTAACATTTACTGCCTCGTATTCAAACCAGTACATTTCTAATTGTTGTTGTTGTTGTTGTTAGTTGCAAAGACGTGTCCGACCCATCGCGACCCCATGGACAACGTTCCTCCAGGCCTTCCTGTCCTCTACCATCTTCTGGAGTCCATTGAAGCTCACGCCTACTGCTTCAGTGACTCCATCCAGCCACCTCATTCTCTGTCGTCCCCTTCTTCTATTGCCCTCCATCTTTCCCAGCATTAGGCTCTTCTCCAGTGAGTCCTTCCTTCTCATTAGGTGGCCAAAGTACTTGAGTTTCAACTTCAGGATCTGGCCTTCTAAAGAGCAGTCAGGGTTGATCTCCTCTAGGACTGACCGGTTTGATCGCCTTGCAGTCCAGATGACTCGCAGGAGTCTTCTCCAGCACCGTAGCTCAAAGGCCTCAATTCTTTGGCGCTCAGCCTTTCTTATGGTCCAGCTTTCACAGCCATACATTGCAACTGGGAAAACCATGGCCTTGACTATACTACTTTTGTTGGCAGGGTGATGTCTCTGCTTTTTAGTATGCTGTCTAGATTTGCCATAGCTTTCCTCCCCAGGAGCAAGCGTCTTTTAATTTCTTGGCTGCAGTCACCATCTGTGGTGATCTTGGAGCCCAGGAAGATAAAATCTGGCACTACCTCCAGTTCTTCCCCATCTATTTGCCAGGAATTGAGACGGTCAGATGCCATGATTTTGGTTTTCTTAATGTTTAGTTTCAAGCCAACTTTTGCACTCTCCTTCTTCATCCGCATCAAGAGGCTCTTTAGTTCCTCTTCACTTTCTGCCATTAGAGTGGTATCATCTGCATATCTTAGGTTGTTGATATTTCTCCCGGCAATCTTAATTCCAACTTTTGATTCATCTAGCCCTGCCTTTCTCATGATGTGCTCTGCATATAAGTTAAATAGGCAGGGCAACAGAATACAGCCTTGTCGGACTCCTTTCCCAATTTTGAACCAATCAGTGGTTCCGTGTCCAGTTCTCACTGTTGCTTCTTGACCCGCATATAGGTTTCTCAAGAGACAAATAAGATGGTCTGGTATTCCCATCTCTTTAAGAACTTGCCACAATTTGTTGTGATCCACACAATCAAAGGCTTTAGCATAGTCAATGAAGCAGAAGTAGATGTTTTTCTGGAACTCCCTAGCTTTCTCCATGATCCAGCGTATGTTGGCAATTTGATCTCTAGTTCCTCTGCCTCTTCGAAATCCTGCCTGTACTTCTGGAAGTTCTCGATCCACATACTGCTGGAATCTAGCTTGTAGTATTTTAAGCATAACTTTACTTGCATGTGAAATGAGTGCAATGGTGCGATAGTTTGAACATTCTTTGGCATTGCCTTTCTTTGGAATTGGAATGTAAACTGATCTTTTCCAATCCTGTGGCCACTGTTGAGTTTTCCAAATTTGCTGGCAAATTGAGTGTAGCACTTTTACTGCATCGTCTTTTAAGATTTTGAATAGCTCAGCTGGAATACTGTCACCTCCACTAGCTTTGTTGTTGCTCAGCTTTCCTAAGGCCCATTTCACTTCACATTCTAGGATGTCTGGCTCGAGGTCAGTGACCACCCCATCGTGGTTATCAGGGATGCTAAGCTCGTTCTTGTATAGTTCTTCTGTGTAATTTTGCCACCTCTTCTTAATCTCTTCTGCCTCTGTTAGGTCCCTGCCATTTTGGTCCTTTATCATGCCCATCTTTGCATGAAACGTTCCCTTCATATCTCCAATTTTCTTGAAGAGGTCTCTGGTTCTCACTATTCTATTGTTCTCTTCTATTTCTTTGCACTGTTCATTTAAGAGGGCATTCTTATCTCTTCTAGCTATTCTCTGGAATTCTGCATTCAGTTGGGTGTATCTTTCTCTTTCTCCCTTGCCTTTCGCTTCCCTTTTTTCCTCAGCTATTTGCAAAGCTTCCTCAGACAGCCATTTTGCTTTCTTGCATTTCTTTTTCTTTGGGATGGTTTTAGTTGCTACCTCTTGTACAATGTTGCAAATCTCAGTCCATAGTTCTTCAGGCACTCTGTCTATCAGATCTAATTCCTTAAATCTATTTGTCACCTCTACTGTATATTCATCAGGGATATGATTTAGTTCATATCTGAGTGGCCTAGTGTTTTTTTCTACTTTCTTCAATTTAAGCCTAAATTTTGCAACAAGAAGCTCATGATCTGAGCCACAGTCAGCTCCTGGTCTTGTTTTTACTGACTGTATAGAGCTTCTCCATCTTTGGCTGCAGAGCACATAGTCAATCTGATTTCTGTTTGACCGTCTGGTGTTGATGTCCATGTGTAGACGTCTCTTGGGTGTTGGAAAAGAGTGTTTGCTATGACATCGGTATCTCTTGACAAAATTCTATCAGCCTGTGCCCTGCTTCATTTTGTACTCCAAGCCAAACTTGCCTGTTATTCCGTTTATCTTTTGGCTTCCTACTTTAGCATTCCAATCCCCCATGATGATAAGGACATCATTTTTTTGGTGTTGATTCTATAAGGTGCTGTAGGGCTTCATAGAACCGGTCAATTTCATCCTCTTCAGCACCAGTGGTTGGGGCATAGACTTGGACTACTGTGATATTGAATGGTTTGCCTTGGATTCGCACTGAGATCATTCTGTCATTTTGGGGATTGTATCCCAGTATTGCTTTCCCTACTTTTTATTGACTATGAAGGCTACTCCATTTCTTCTGAGGGATTCTTGCCCGCAATAGTATACCTGATGGTCCTCTGAATTAAATTCACCCATTCCTGTCCATTTTAGTTCACTGATTCCTAAGATGTCGATGTTCAGTCTTGTCATCTCTTGTTTGACCACATCCAGTTTGCCTTGATTCATGGATCTTACATTCCAGGTTCCTATGGAGAAAAAATATTTACAGCATTGGACTTTCCTTTCACCACCAGATGCATCCACAGCTGAGTGTCCTTTCGGCTTTGGCCCAGTCGCTTCACTCTTTCTGGTGCTACTAGTACTAGCCCTCTGCTCTTCCCCAGTAGCATATTGGACACCTTCCGACCTGAGGGGCTCATCTTCCAGCGTCATATCTTTTTGCCTTTTAGTACTGTCCATGGGGTTTTCATGGCAAAGATACTGGAGTGGGTTGCCATTTCCTTCTCCAGTGGATCACATTTTGTCAGAACTCTCTGCTATGACCTGTCCGTCTTGGGTGGCCCTGCACGGCATAGCTCATAGCTTCATTGAGCTACACAAGCCCCTTCGCCATGACAAGGCAGTAATCCATGAAGGAGACATTTCTAATTATATCAACTCAATAAAAACATCATTATTACATTTATCAATAAATTTTTAGCTTGTACGTATCTTAATTACATTCAATCTTCATAAACAATCCTGTTATTAATTTTTACATAATTTTTAATTTCCCATCAATATTCCAATTTGACCTTTGATATCCATAATTTTCAGACTTTGGGTAACCAAGATTTCCCTTATCTCACTTCATAACAAACTATAATATCCAAAAATACACATTTTATCTATTTAAATGTAATCTTGTTCAATTACGTACCAGTTTATTAAGTCATCTACTTAATAATACAATATCCCCTTTACTAAATCAAAACCATTATATATATTGCCTGGGTTAATCAGTAAATCAAACATATTCTTGATGATTAGAGGGGGTGTGGTTTTGAATATTGCCTGTATCCCAAGGATGGAGCTTTGCTTGTTTGTGCAGCCCGCTGCTGGCATGCTGCGGACCGGTACAGGTCCACGGCCCGGGCGTTGGGGACCTCTGGTATAGGGTTTCCTGCCTGAGCAGGAGGTTGGATTAGAAGACCTCCAAGGTCCCTTCCAACTTTGTTATTCTCTTATTCTGTTGATTCTATCTGTTGCATTGATTAATTGTTCTCATTGTCAGGAAATTCCTCCTTGGTTCTAGGTTGCTTCTCTCTTTGGTTAGTTTCCATCCGTTGCTTCTTGTCCTGCCTTCAGGTGCTTTGGAGAATAGCTTGATCCCCTCTTCTCTGTGACAGTCGCTCAAGTGCTTGAAAACTGCTATCGTGTCACCCCTAATCCTTCTTTTTGTTAGTCTAAACTTAACTAGTTCCCTTAGCCAGTCATCATTTGATTTACCATCCAGCCCCCTTGTTCTCTTGGTTGCTCTTCTCTGCACTCTTTCTAAGGCCTTGGCATCTATTTTTGTATCGTGGCCACCAGCAGAGGCAGTCCTCGACTTACCACAGTTCATTTAGCGACCCTTCAAAGTTGCAACGGCGCTGAAAAGAGCGACCGATGATCCTTTTTCACACTTAAAACAACCGTTGCAGCATCCCCATCGTCGTGTGATCAAAATTCAGAGGCCTGGCAACCGACTCATATTTATGACGGTGGCGGTGTCCCCCGGGGTCATGTGATCACTTTTTGAGACCTTCTGACAAAGTCAATGGGGAAGCCGGATTCACTTCACCACCGTGTTCCTAACTTAACTGCAGTGCTTCACTTAGCAACGGCTGTAAAACGGGGCAAAGGTTCTAAAATGGGGCAAAACTCACTTGACCAATGTTTCACTTAGCAACATAAATCCTGGGCTCTATTTGTGGCCGTAAGGCGAAGGCCACCTGTATGGAGGGGTATAGAGTGATTCGCTTCTCGTGATCTTGATGTTCACAAGCCGCTTTCTTGGTTAACGCGGGAAATAGATGTGAGCGGATTCATTTCAAGCCTAAAGCCAGGATTGAGAGTTTAGAACCAATAGACCAGGACAGCAATAGTCACTCTCTGTGGAGGTCAGTGACATTCCTGGGATAGTTATTGCCACTCATAGCTCTCCCCTTTCAAACTCTCAGTGGAGACATATAAGCAGGTCACTTTTCTAGCAATCTGCCTAATGTCAACGCTGCTAAACATCGGATGTTTCTGCATTGACAACAGATGGAGATGTAGCCATCTTTTACCTTTTGCTTTTAGAGTTAGATGATGCTGAGATGGGGGGATGTGAACGAGAGTCCAGCTAGACATAAGAACACTAAACCTAGCATGAGAAACAAGATTATTGTAACCAGAGCTGATAAGGAATTGGGGGGCTGAAGAACTGGAGAGGAAGCCCGCGCTTCAAGCTAATTGGGGAATGTGATTTATGACTGTTAATTGAAGGAGGGAATTGTGCTTTGATACTATGTGTTCAGGGGAGGGGAATTCAGTTTTTGGCTTCGATTATGTTAGTGCCGATGTTATGCTTCTCGAATAAAGATTCTTCAAGGTAAACAATGCCTCGAAGTTCTTTGAAGAGTTTCATCTGTCGGAACCATGACACCTAACCCATCTAGACAGTGGTGGGATTCAAATATGTGAACAACCGGTTCTCTTTGTGGATGCCACTTCCGGAAGTCCATTCTGGGCCTGGGCAACAAAAAATTAGCTACCGGTTTTGCCGAAGGGGTGAGAACTAGCTGAATCCCACCACTTCATCTAGGGCCTAGATTGAGAGTGGGGGTGCTGTGAGAGCTAGAACCACCGTTTCGGACAGCAGAAACTGAGTTTATTGAGGAATTAATTCACAGAGTTTCAGTGGGGGCTACAACCTTCAGGATCTTATGTAACACAACCCTTGGTTTGGCAGCCCTTTGCTTAGCAACCATTCAAACTTAACGCCGACACTGAAAAAAGCGACTTATGACCGTTTTTCATACTTATGACCGTTGCAGCATCCCCAGGGTCACATGATCAAAATTCACCCACTTGGCCACTGGCTCATATTTATGACGGCTGGAGTCATGAGATCGCCTTTTGCGACCTTCTGACAAGCAGAGTCCATGGGGAAGCCAGGTGCACTCAACAACCATGTTATCAACTTAACAATAGCCGTGGTTCGCTTAACAGCTATAAGGCAAGAAAAGTCATAAAATGGGGCAAAACTCACTTAACAAATGTTTCACGTAGCAACATAAATTTTGGGCTCAATTGTACAGGGACAAATAGTCCCCGACTTACAACTATTTGTTTAGCAATTGTTCAAAGTTACAACGACTGAAAAAAAAAGTTACTTATATTCGGTGCTTGCATTTACAACCATTATGTTGATCGGGACTTAGGGGACAGTATCAATTGTGAATACGTGCAGATGGCCCCGCTATCTCTGGCCACTTGCAGAACCATGAATGCAAGGTCATAAAAGGACAGCTGAAGGAAGCACCCAATATCCTAACCCACCCAGGAAGATATGGTATCTTAGGGAAACACCTAAACCACCCAAAAAGGGAACATATGGTGTCTCGGGGGAACACCCAAAAGGGAACATTTTTAGCTACTTCTGCTTTCTTCCTTCTTATCTACAGTGTAGTTATAGTTCTTACCTATGGCAATTCCCATTCCAGATGTGGTCTGATGTCTTCCTTATAAAGGAAAACAGTTCCTGGAATTGGGTTTAATGAAAAAAAGGACTAGCGGTGACATGATAGCAGTGTTCCAATATCTCAGGGGCTGCCACAAAGAAGAGGGAGTCAAGCTATTCTCCAAAGCACCTGAAGGCAGGACAAGAAGCAACTGAAGGAAATTAATCAAGGAGAGAAGCAACCTAGAACTAAGGAGAAATTTCCTGACTGTGAGAACAATTAACCAGTGGAACAACCTGCCTCCAGAAGTTGTGAATGCTCCAACACTGGAAGTTTTTAAGAAGAGACTGGACAGACATTTGTCTGAAATGGTATAGGGTTTCCTGCCTGAGCAGGGGGCTGGACTAAATGACCTCCAAGATCCCTTCCAACTCTGTTATTCTGTTATTCTTCACCCTCCTCTGCACATCTGCATTTTCCTTGCATTCAAATTCTGATCATTTACTTCGCCCAATATTTTATTTTTCTATTCCCCATTTAGCTACTTCCTTTTTTTAAGAGTGAACACTATATCTGGTGAGCTTTGATTTGTCCACAGGAATTGATGGCAATATTCTCAGTTTATTTCTAGTCCTTGGCTGCTGTGTTTGAAAGGAAGATGACCCCCTGCAAGAAGATGGTTTGAGAAAAACTGCTTACAGCAATAGATATTTAAAAATCTATTGCTGGTCTATCACCCTAATAAAGATTTGATTGATTCAAGTAGTCCTCGACTTACAACAGTTCGTTTAGTGATCATTCAAAGTTACGACAGCACTGAAAAAAGCTATTCATGACCATTTTTCACACTTACGACTGTTGCCAAATCCTCCTGGTCACATGATCAAAATTTGGCTGCTTGGCAAATGACTCTTATTTATAACTGTTGCAGTGCGCCAGGATCACGTGATCCCCCTTTTACGACCTTCCGACAAGCAAAGTCAATGGGGAAGCCAGATTCATTTAATAACTGTGTTACTAAATTAACAACCTCAGTGATTCACTTAACACAACTGTGCACAAGAAAGGTCGTAAAATGGGGTAAAATTCACTTAACAACTGTCTTGCTTAGCAGTGAAAAGTTTAGGCTTAATTGTTTTCATAAGTCGAGCACTACCTGTATTATAAAGCAAAGTTCTGAGTCCATTGTTCAGAAATAGCCTTCAATATGTAAAATATTTTGCTTCATTCTGTACTTATCGGTCAAGTTTAAATGTTTTTTTTTCCCTTTTCTCCATTAAATGTAATGAAATGGGGCAAAACTCAATAATAACAACTGTCTTACTTAGCAACATAAATTTTGGGCTCAATGATAGTGACTTTCAATGGAGCTAACTCCAAAGTGCCAAAGTGCCAGGTTAGGTGGGACAGTCATGTCTTCAAGCCCTGTCTGAAGCCTCAAAGAGTGGGTGCAGATCCCATCTTGGGAATAATAATAATAATAATAATAATAATAATAATAATAATAATAATAATAATAATAATAATAATAATAATAATAATAATAATAATAATAATAATAATAATAATAATAATAAAATAATAATAATAATAATAATAATAATAATAATAATAATAATAATAATAATAATAATAATAATAATAATAATAATAATAATAATAAAAAAGTTGGAAGGGGCCTTGGAGGTCATCTAGTCCAACCCCCTGCTCAGGCAGGAAACCCTATACCAGGGGTCTTCAAACTTTGCCCTTTTATGACTTACGGACTTCAACTCCCAGAATTCCTCAGCCAGCGTGCTGGCTGAGGAATTCTGGGAGCTGAAGTCCGCAAGTCATAAAAGGGCCAAGTTTGAAGACCCCTGCTCTATACCATTTCAGACAAGTGGTTCTCCAATCTTTTTTTTTTAAAAACCTCCAGGGTTGAAGCACCCACAACTTCTGGAGGCAAGTAGTTCCACTGATTGATTGTTCTGGCTGTCAGGAAATTTCTCCTCAGTTCTAAGTTGCTTTTCTCCTTGATTAGTTTCCATCCGTTGTTTCTCCTCTTGCCTTTGGGTGCTTTGGAAAATAGGTTGGCTCCCTCTTTCTTGGGGCAGCCCTTCAGGTATTGGAAGACTGCTATCATGTCACCCCTGGTCCTTCTTTTCACTAGACTAGGTATATACCCAGTTCCTGCAACCTATACATTGATACACTAAATACGCTAAGGTAACCTAAATAAGGTTAAATCTGACTGTACCCTAGAATTAAGGCTAGAAGGCCTTTAACCTGACCTGGCTAGGCTTGTGGTTGTGGGAACGCAGCCCTTCCCGACCAAAAAACCGCCCGGAGATGCGCTCTCCGGCTCAGTGCAAAGCAGCGCAGCCGTTCCTTTGAATCCGCAACGGCTCGGCGGCCAACCTTGACGGGGCGCGCCTGCTTTCCACGACCAGAGGATTTTCTTTTCTTTTTTTTTAAAGAGGCCATTAATTAGAGCGATCGCTCTGATTGGGCGGCCGCTCAGTCCCAGCGGGCGCCTCGCCGCAACATAACGGGCGAGGTGGGCAATGATTAATATCCCGCCTCCGGTCAGGGCACCGTGCGCGGAGCCAGCTGGCTCCAGACCCAGCGAGCTGCTCCAGCAGGACGGGCGGGCGCAGGCAGGGCGCAGAGCTGCCGCCGTCTCGCCCATCCCAAAGCGGGACTCCCCAGCCAATCTTCCATCGGATCGGATCGGACCAGACTTGCGACGGCGCCCAGGAGGAGCAGCTGCGCCACCGGATCCTTAGACGGCTGCGGCGCGAATCCGGATCAGGTGAACCAAAGGCGTGCGCTTCCTCTGCCGCTTCTCCCCAGCCTCGGATCTCGGGAGAGGCTCCCCGGATCGTGCGGGGGAGAGAAACGAGAAGCGCAGCTGGGCAGACCCGATCCTCGCCTGCGCGGCCCGACGGCGCAAAGTCCTTCCCAAGAGCAAGAGCGCAGGGCTGGTTCCCGGAAGAGCTCCCCGCGACGTCCGAGCGGCTCTCCTCGGTGGGAAGCGGCGCGCCAGGCTCCCGGTCTTCGGAGAGACGCCACGGCTAGCCGGATCCGCGCAGGGCCGGCGCTGGGGAGAGAGGGCGCGCTCCCAGCCGCTGCGCCCCTCTGGAGAAGCGCGGCGCCGGCCGTCCTAGCCCGGCCGTCCCGTCGCGAGCAACGATGGCCGAGCTCAAAGCGCTGGGCGGCGAGTCCTACCTGGCCCTGGCGCAGAGTTACACCCAGACGGCGTTCGCCTTCGGCGCCGTGCGGGGCGCGGGCGAAGCGGGGCGCGGCTACCCCGGGGGCGCGGGCGGGCTGGCCTTCCCGGCGGCGCAGCTGGGCAAGGCGGCGGAGAGCAGCAGCGAGCAGAGCGGCGACGATGACGAGGCTTTCGAGGGCTCCAAGGCCGGCAGTCCGGCCTTCGAGCGCGGCGGCGGCGGCGAGGCCAAGCTGAAGGCGGGCGTCGGGGGCGCCCTCGGGGCCAAGAAGCCCAAGGAGCAGCGCTCGCTGCGGCTCAGCATCAACGCCCGCGAGCGGCGGCGGATGCACGACCTGAACGACGCGCTGGACGGCCTGCGCTCCGTCATCCCTTACGCGCACAGCCCGTCGGTGCGCAAGCTCTCCAAGATCGCCACGCTGCTCCTGGCCAAGAACTACATCCTGATGCAGGCGCAGGCCCTGGAGGAGATGCGGCGCCTGGTGGCTTACCTCAACCAGGGCCAGACGCTCGGCGCCTCCATCCCGCCTGCCTTGGCCCCCTTCGGACAATCGGCCGCCGTCTACCCCTTCACGGGCGCCGCCTTGCCGAACTGCCCCGAGAAATGTACTGCCTTCGCCGGGGCCGCCTCGGGCCTTTGCAAACACTGCAGCGAAAAGCCCTGATGGGGACCTTGGACGCTTCTGCAAAAAAATTCCAGAATTTTGGATGGGGAGGGGCTTCCCTAACCCATCCTACACATCCTAGAAATTCTCCTTCATTTTATACCCACCTTCTCGGCCTAATTTGACTTCTCCGCTTTGCTTTCCGCTCTTTCCTTCGCTTTCCCTTCCTGCAAGTTTTCTCCCCGTCCACCACTTTGTTCTATTTTCTGCAACGCCTATTTTCGAGATTTTCGTTAAGACTTCCCCACACACACACACCGGGATCCGGTGTTTTTTTTTCTCCCCCTTCTCAATTCTGTCCTGAATTACTTTTTGTGCATAATTTTTTTTAAAAAAACAAACAAACTTGTCTACAGTATGAGGTTGTAAACCGGATGGTGAAATCTTTTTTCTCTAGAAAGAATAACTTGAGTAGGAAAAAAAAATTGGGAAAAGAAATTGCGCCAGATTCCTTTTGGGAATAAATCGCCTGGAGGACAAACCTATGCAATTGTTTAGTGAATGCAAAGTTACTTTTCAAAACAAAACAAAATATTTAAGCAGTTTCCCCCAATTTGCAGTTAATGTGTTCAAAATGCTCCATTTTTACATTTTCATTTGGGGTCCTGATTGTGAATACAAGCTTGCTTCATAATGGGTTGATTGGTTTATTAGATATATTCATATCTTAAAACTGTGGACCTATTTGTCTTAACAACAATCTTTTAAGTGTGAGCTGCTGTTTCTCTGCTCTTTTCAATTTTTTTCATTTATTTATTTATTTATTTGCTTTTCCATTATGGTTGAACCGTTTTCTATCTTGGTAACCTGGGACATTAAAATTCTCTGAGTTGATTTATTTGTATTTATATTAAATAAAAAAGCACATCAATTAACTCAGGTGGCTGTGTCCTAAATCTCTCACAATGTCAGTTTGCTATATGAATCAATTCTGTAAACAGGGATCCTTTTTAGAGGAGTGATGGTACCAAACTGAGTATATTCTGAATAATAACAGATATATTATGGCTAATCCAGCAAATTGAAACACTTTAAAATCCTATTGACTTCAGCAGGCTAATATAATAAAAAAAAACACCTACAATTGGGGTGGTTTTTTTTAGCTAAAAGCAATGAAAGTTTATCAGGCTATGGAATCTTCTTTCTAATTAATCCATTCCTTAGAATGAGATGTGTAAGGGTTTAATTTGATCCTAGAATTAAATATTAAAAGGTTTAATTGCACCCACATAAAATTAGTAATACGTTTTGCAGATTTTGGGGGTGTTTTATTGGGAGAAAATGAGGTTTGGCTTACAGAAAGAATTCAGAGTCTGCAGTTGATATTTTAATGTCTAGTGGTACTATAAAAAGAGTTTAATTTCACTAAGGATTCAGCATTGCAGCCTTATTCAATTCCATGGAGATTATGTATGTTTAACCCTGGGAGGTCTAAATCAGTTTATGTATATACTATATTATTGCCTTTAACCTGAAATCCCTGTATATGTAGAAAGAGACGCTATAGATAATGTACATTTTAGATACCTACAAAGTAATTAGATATAGTACATTAGCTAAAGTGTTTTGTGGCTGTGCAGGAGAATATTTAAATAAAGGATAATTGCATTGTTTCAGGTGGGGTGGCCTGGAATAGATGTGTATATAATATCTACATTTTATCTGTCTGTCTGTCTGTCTGTCTATATCTTATCATCTTTATTATTTTTTCAAATAACTCAAAGTGGCAGATATATCCAACACAGCTTCCTCCTGCTATTTTCCTACTTTCTCCTATTTTTCTCGTGTTTTTCAAAAAAAGAAAAACATAATGTAAAAGAAGTGAGATGTGTGGGGGCAGGGTTGGGTTTTTTTAGCGGTAAGTTGATCAGGTTCGGCTCCTTCCTTGAAAGTCAAAATTCACATGGAAACATGGATTTTAAATTCGCAAAAGGTGCAGGTTATAAGATATTCTATCATTGGAGAAGGTGATCCGTAAATCTTGCACAAGTTGAAAGCTTTTCGCTAAAAGGTGTGTCCTTTAAGGTATTCAGAACATGTTTGTACTTGTGGACCGGCATTTTTTAATTTTTGTTTAAAAGTCTGTTGTTATTTGTGCTGCCTCCGCATCATTTTGTAGTTTAGGATGCTTACCTGCCAGGTAAAATGGTCACCCAAAGCCCAGTCCTGGGCACCTGCTGAGTTTGGTGTTTTTTAATTGTGGATAAGAGCCCTCCCACTCTTCCCTGTTAGCTTATCCTGTTCATCAAATGGGGCCAGCTCATGAAATTGTAGCTGGAAGCTGAAATCCAGATGAAAATGGTGTCCCTCTGTTTGAAATCATTGGTCCTAAGGATGCTTGGGAACCCTGTTTGTTTATTGATTTAAATGGGGTGTAGCAGGGAGGCCTGAAATTCTGATGATTCTACAAAATAAACCAGGATCTGGCTGACTTGATTGGTGCAATGGATGCCTAGACATGGAAAAAAAAACCCTCCGTTTAATTCGTTCTGGTTAAATTCCAGTATTTTTCCTTTTGGTAAGTTTTTTTTTTTAAAAAAAATGAATGTACCTGAATGTTGGTTCTTCAGGTAGCAGTTGGATGGGGTGAGAGGGTGCTGGTGCTTCCAATGAAGAGATAATCAAGATAGACTTGTATTAAAGTAGAAGCTTGCCATTCATCGTTAGAGTAAAACGCAAATTAGTCCAGTGAATGCCTGCAGGCTTGATCTGTCCAAGCTATTTATTTTACAGATGAGAGGGAGTGTAACTGTTTAAGGTTATTAAACTGATTTGCAGGACTGTCGCCAGCATTAAGACTAATGTGAGAAGGATTCAAACCTGCTTGTCTTTAGCGTTTTATTTTAATTCGTGTCCTTTCCCCCTTTTTTCTCTCGTATGTTTGCAAACAGAAATATGTAATTAACTTTTATCAAAAAAAAGACATATCAAGTTAGCTGCTTCTCGTTTTTCATTCAAATCTCTTTATTTTATTTTTTAAAAGCTACATTACATTTACATTTTATACAGACAGGTGTTTATTTAAAGATACTTTTTATACAGACAGGTCTATCCTCCCTCCAAAAATCCCACTGAAACAAAATAAACACCTGTTTGTATTTTTTTAAAAAAAGAACCTAACAAAATAAAAAAACTAACAATATTTGTCAGTATTCAGTATGCAGACTGATAGGGTGCAGGCAAAATATATTTTAACAATGGCATCACTTAGAAATCTATCATGAGATTCTGATAAACTTCTTTTTCTGCCTTAAAGTCTTAGCATTTAGCCGGAATTATTTCAAAGTGGAATCTTTTTAATTATTCAGCACCCACTAGTGAAAAAGCTGCTGAGTTAATTTCTTCTTAAGAGAAGAAATTTATTTTTTTTAATTGCAGACTTCTACTAATAACTGTTGAATTTATAACTGCTCTCTCCTTAGATCAGAAGGACTGCATTGTTCTACAATTTGACAGTTTATGAAAAATCTCCTGTAGTATTAAAGGAAGTCAGAATCTCTGCCTATACTGAGGTAAAGTGAAGGAGTTTACCGTTACCTTGTTGAATTTATAAATGTTGATTAAATCGAATTGGGGAAGTGAGGCTTTCGGGTGAGCTAAATGCAGCCAGATTCTGAGCTAAATTTATTCATTTATGGGTCAAATGGTGGCATCCAGTGAAGTGCATTTGCAATGCATATACAGGTAGGTTTGTAGCATATCTGCTACAAGTTATGAGTTATGAGTAGAGCAGTACTCATTTTTTTCTGAAGCTGGAGCAAAGAGTCTAACTTTAATTTGTTACCAATAAAGGAGAATATTTGTAGCTCGGTTGAAATGAAGAGTCCTTGATATTCTCTGAGGTAACATTGCTAGGCCTGATGATGTTACCTAGTTTAGATAACCAAACGTCTGCCAGAAAACAACCAAGGTCAGAGAGCACCAAGGACCTTTCATTTGACTTATTAAAAAATACAAAGAGAGTTCAACCAAATATGGAGACTATGAAAGAGTGAGAGAGAGAGATAGTAATTACTTCTGCCCATTCTCGCTGATCTGTTTTCGTCAGCCTTCATCAAGGCTACAGAAACAAAAGAACATTCAGCTGCAGAAAAGCAAAATGAAAATTTGCAGATTAGGGAAAGAGAATTAAGCTGTATCTCCTTTTTCTGCTGAAAGAACAAGCGCCCAGACTGAGGAACGTACGTTTGCTGAGATAGTATATTTTTCTACCCTGAGGCTAAAACCTCACCTTATTTGTCGAGCGAATTTTTGAATGGAATTTTTGGATTGCTAAGTTTTGAGGATGCCTGTCTGTTTTGCCCAAGTGAAAATTCGATGTGGCTTTGGAATTAAACTTGTTGCGTGTAAAGGAATATGTCGCATGCCTTTTAATTAAAATGTTATTAATAGGGGTAATTGATAAAATGCAATCCCAAATCTGTTGAAGGTTAACATTCACCTGTAAATAAACAAACTCCAAATATTATTTGGACATGCCCTAAAAGTATACATACATTTATTTAATTCTTGGGCAGTCATCAGAAAACTCTGGTAATTAGCTTTTTTGTAGCCGCAGGGTCTGTTTTTATTGGCACCAGGCTAGAAAGCAAGAGATCGTGAGTTCAAGTCCCACCTTAGGCATGAAAGCCGGCTAAGTCACTTTAAGCCAGTCACTCTCTCAGCCCGACCCACCTAACAGGGTTGTTGTTGAGGGGAAATTAGTAGGAAGAAGGTGTGTTGGATATGTTTGCCACCTTGAGCTATTTGTATTAATAATAAAAGTGGAATTGGAACGTTAAGAGTGAGGTCAAGTGGCTGTATTCTCTTTCTTTTTAGTTTTCATTTAAATAGGAATTGTGAACAAAAATGGATTAAATAAGCAGATGGGTTGTTTTTTTAAAAAAGAAGGATAATATGGAATGGAATGGACTTCATTTCCACTTGAACATCTGTAGCATAAGCAGGCGTGTGTGTGTGTGTGTGTGTGTGTGAGTGTCAGCATGGCTAAATAGTTTTAAGGTTTTACTAATGTATTTTTGAAAGAAACTGTGAGGATCCAGAAAGCAAAATCCAGCTGCTCTCCAAGACACAGAATGAATGTTGTCGTTGTTGTTTTCATCTTGGTTGCTGTAAGTTTTTGGTATTATTCTTAGGAGAAAAAATAGTTTTAGAAAATGAGTCTGAATTCACAATTGTTCACTGCACTTGACAGAGAAGGCAAAAACGACTTTCTCGGACTGAGCCTACAATTCCCCAATATCCTGTTTACATATAAACAGAAATTACAAATATATCAATCGTGTTGTTGTAGGTATTCCTAATTATACTTTATAGTCATTCTCCTGTGTGAAGTGAAGAGGGTTTTTTTTTCTTTAATTATAGATGATTTCTAAGCTGATTTCAACGTTTGAAAGAAAAAGGACAGCAGAGCAGACAGCTGAAATATGAACGATCGATCGGTTTATGCATAAATTCTGTGCCCTTGTATGATAATCTACCCAGATATATTTCTGTAAATGCAATACCTATGTTTGACAGAATATATGTCTGTGGGTGTGGGTTAAATTTAGTCATTAATTGGGAGCATAGAGTAATCTGCAGAAAAATTTCACATCTAGTTTCTATCATTATTCCTGATATTCTTTCATATCAAGAATATTGCCACGTTTCACAATGCTGTACTAATTCGGATCACTGTTTCATTATTCATGTTTATTTCCACGTGCACTAAACCTTAGTATTGGGAGAAGCGAGAGTGAAATGTGACTGCAGAATCCCCATTCAGAAGTGAATGCTTTTGACCTACAACCTGATTCATATTAATTTCAGTGGAACATTATTTCCCATTAAGCATATTTAACAGAGCAGATTTTGGTATTTAGAAATGAAATGCAGGAAATGTAATTGAAAGACAGTAACAGGTGGTCTTTTTGAAATGGCAATATGAACGTTTGGGTACTGTTTTATTAATTTGGTGTTCTTAATTTTTTTTTTAAAAGCAAGAATGATGGATACTATTATTCAGGAAAAAAAAATCCATCCAGTTGCAATTTTCCTATTTTCCTATTTCTGTCCTGACAGCCAGCAGCTTAAAGGCAAATGAAGGAAATGCCTGCAATTACCTGCAATTAGCAACTCCATGAGTGGTTTTTAAAAATAAATAAGCAAGCGGCAGAGATGGCGTTGAGGGAGAGAGATTCACTTTCACACCCTGGGCTTCAAAAGAGCAAATTTGGATATAATCCATGGGAAGATCAGATCCAGTGACATGAAATGCTGAAGAGAAAATGACCCAGGAAGGATGGGGAATACTATAAAATAGCAGAATTGGAAGGGACCTTCAAGGTCTTCTAGTCCAGCCCCGTGCTCAAGCAGGAAACCCTATACCATTTCAGACAAATCATTGTCCAATCTTTTTAAAAAGTGTTGAAGCACCCACAACTTCTGGAGGCAAGCTGTTCCACAGATCAATTGTTTTTACTGTCAGGAAATTTCTCCTTAGTTCTAGGTTGCTTCTCTCCTAGATTAGTTTTCATCTGTTGCTTCTTCTCCTGCCTTCAGGTGCTTTGGAGAATGGCTTGACTCCCTCTTCTTTGTGGCAACCCCTGAGATATTGGAAGACTGCTATCATGTCACCCCTCGTCCTTCTCTTCATTAAACTAGACATACCCAATTCCTGCAACCGTTCTTCATATGTTTTAGCCTCCAGTCCCCTAATCATCTTTGTTGCTCTTCTCTGCACTCTTTGTGCATGAAAAATGATGGAGTGAAGATGCAATCGCAAACAGTTCCTACAAGAAGATATATTGCAGTGATCTATGGGGCAGCTGGGCTACAGTCAGAGCTTTCTGAAGAGAGAAAACAGCTTTTATAGGAAATGGAAAACAAAAAGAGACATTCAGTATACAGGTAGTCTCTAGAACAGCGTTTCTCAACTTGGGCAACTTTAAGATGGGTGGACTTCCAGCTCCCAGAATTCCCCAGGTTTTTAAGAAAAGGCTGGACAGTCACTTTCCTGAAATGGTATAGGTTCTCCTGCTTGAGCAGGAGGCTGGACTAGATGACCTCCAAGGTCCCTTCCAGCTCTATTCTATTCTATTCTATTCTAATTATTTCATTCCATTCTAGAGAAACACTGTTCAAAAAGTGTAGCCACGGTCAGAAAGTCTCCTCAGATGGAGTTGAGGCTTGTCAGAGATAAATAACAAAAACAATCCCTCAAAGGTCTTTTGGGGGCTATGTTAAGAACAACAACAACAAAATGCCAAAGAGGTCCATTGTGAGGAGAGAGTGGTAGAAGTGGTCATTGTTGAGGGTGAGAAGGCAGAATCTCTTAATTCTTTGGCATGCATCTTCTCTCAGAAGGGTAGTGGGGCCCTAGCTCATCACTGTAACCCCACTAAGGAATACCCATGTAGTGAAAGCAGAGCCTCCTTCTGCTATTAGACTATGGTTACCTAATATTTTGTTGTTGTTCGGTCGCTAAGTCATGTCTGACTCCTCACAACCCCATGGATTATAGCACGCCAGCCCTCCTCCCCCCATCGTACATTGTCTCCCACAATTTACCAAATTCATGTTCTTTGCACTCTCTCCTCCTCTGCCCTCCCCTTCTCCTTTTGCCTTCCATCTTCCCCAACATCAGGGTCTTCTCCAAAGAGTCCTCTCTTTTCATTTGGTGGCCAAAGTATTTCAGCTTCAGTCTCTGTCCTTCCAAAGAACAGTCACAGTTGATTTTCTTTTAGGTTTGACTGATTTGATCTTCTTGTGGTCCAAGGGACACTCAAGCGTCTTCTCCAGCAGCCCAGTTTGAAAACATCCGTTCTTTGGTGTTCAGCCTTCCTCATGGTCCAATTCTCACAGCCATACATTACTACTGGGAAAACCATAGCTTTGACTATACGAGTCTTTGTCAGCAAGGTTATGTCTCTCTTTTTTAATATCCTGTCTAGGTTTGTTACAGCTTTCCTCCCAAGGAGCAAGCGTCTTTTAATTTCATGGCTGCAGTTGCTGAATGCAGTGATTTTGAAGCCCAGGAAAATAAAATCTGTCACGGCTTCCATTCTGAAATGGTATATTTTACTGCTTGAGCAGAGGGTTGGACTAAAAGACCTCCAAGATCCCTTCCAACTCTGTTACTCTGTATTCTGACTCTTTGCGACCACATGGGTAGATTTTCTAACCTGGTCTTTCAGGTCTTCCAATGGTGCTCCCATCACCATTGTAACTGCTGGCCATGGTCTTGGTCATTCCTTCTACATTTTCTAACATCAGAGAGCTGGGGTTTTGCATACTGGGTCCAGAGTAGGTTAAGTTGAGCCTGATCATTTATGCCTCGAGTGGGAATTTTGGATTAATTTGTTTGATGATCCACTTGCTCGTTTGTTTGGCTGTCTACAGTATTTTTAGGAGTCTTCTCTGACCCCAAAATTCAAAAGTATCACGACTCTTCCTACTCTGTAAAATATTTGTATGAAATATCGGCAACCTACTGCATTTTCGCAGTGGGTGGAAGGTTCAACATTTTTATATTTTGAATCTAGGAAAACAGTTTTTTAATCATGGAGGCATGGTTCGTTGAAGATGGCAGAGCTTGCAGAAATGGCTAAATTGACTTGTTTGATTAAGGAGGGAACAACAATTACTAAGACAGAATAACAGAGTTGGGAGGGACCTTGGAGATCTTCTAGTCCAGCCCCCTACTCAAGCAGAAGACCCTATACAGTTTGAGACAAATGGCTGTCCAATCTCTTCTTAAAACCCTCCAGTGTTGGAGCATTCACCGCTTCTGGAGGCAGGTTGTTCCACTGGTTGATTGTTCTAACTGTCAGGAAGTTTCTCCTTAGTTCCAGGTTGCTTCTCTCCTTGATTAGTTTCCATCCGTTGCTTCTTGTCCTGCCTTCAGGTGCTTTGGAGAATAGCTTGACTCCCTCTTCTCTGGAAACTCTTTATGGACTTTTTGCTGAAAATGGATAAAAATGACTTGGTGACTAACTAAAAAGGCATGTATATGAGAAGGGAATTAGGTTATATAATCTGAGAGGCTGAAAATAGGGTTTAATTATATTTATAACTGGTAATTGGAAATCATTTTTAAGTATTTCTTCTTTTTTTCTTCTGTGTTCCTTGTTCACCTTTTCTTCTCTTTTTCTATGTTTTCTATTTTTCTTCTTACATTCTTTCGCCTTTACTGTTTCTTTTTTATTTTTCTGTAGCTTCCATCTTCGTAAAACCTCATTCTCCCAATAAAAATTACACCCAAACACATATACAAACACACAAAGAACAGTACACTTTTAAAAAGAGAAGACAGATACTGGAAATTGTATTTATTTATGTTAGTGGCAGCCCGGGTTCTTCCCCCCCCCCCCCAAGCATATTATAGAGCAGAAAAGTTCCTAAATCCAGGTTAATGCCAAGAAGACTCTACTACAGTAATTTTGATCATACAAATTTTATTTATGATACATCTTTCATTTTTTAATCTCCTTTGTTGAGGGGGCAGGATGAAAAACGAAGGATTTATTCGGCTTTCAATTCTGCGGCTGGTTATTACTTTCTCCTCCTTTTTTTTAAGGATCATAGCATAAAAATATCTCAGGAATATATAAATCAAACATGAATTCGGCCAATATAATCTCATAGATGCAGTCTTGGCTCAGTGTTGGCCCATGCAGGCAGAACAATCGTGTTTAACCATGCCCCGTTATTATTTTTTAATGTAAATGTGAGAGAAGGGCTGTTCATGGGAAGGTGGTCAAAAAAAGTCAAGATGGCAGCTGCGACTAAAGGATGTTTACATGCAGGGGCGGGGCTTCAGTTACATGGTTACGGCTGCCATCTTCTCTTTTTCTCTTTTTTTTCAAAATATTTTATTTTTTATTAACTTACAATATAAAATACAAAAATACAAAAGCAAGCAGTAGGCAACGAGGGGAAGGGAAAGAGAAAGACAAGTGTGGAAGAGAGGTGGGAAAGAAAAAAAAAGGCATTGACTTCCAGCTCTGTTGCAGTAGAATAAGGCATTAACATGGAACCTCAACTTTTTACTTTTCTATAATATTATAAACTCACCAGTTCTATAATAGCAAACCAATCTAATAAGTAAAACCCAAAATCAAAGGTTTTTTTTCCACCTCAAGCACAAAGCCCAGAAGCAGTTTCCAGGTAGAAACAAAAGTACTTACATATGTCCAGAACAGCTATTTTCATTTCCATCCACAATGGGTAAAATTCTTAGAAAGAACAATTGTGAATTAAGTTCTGGGGTTGTTGTTTTTTTCTCTTAGGTACAGATAGACCTTGACTTAACACCAGTTTATTTAGTGACCAAAGTTACAAGGCTCTGAAAAAAATGACTGGTGACCGTTTTTCACACTTGCAGCATCCCCATTTTGGAAATTCAGATGCTTGGCAACTGACTCATACAGAATGACAAGAGTTGGAAGGGACCTTGGAGGTCTTCTAGTCCAACCCCCTGCTCAGGCAGGAAGCTCTATACCATTTTAGACAAATGGTTGTCCAATCGCTTCTTAAAAACTTCCAGTGCCGGGTCATGTGGTCCCTTTTTGTGACCTTCTGACAAGCAAAGTGAATGGGGATGCCTGATTCACTGAACAACAGTGTTACTAACTTAACAAGTGATTCACTTAACAACTGTGGCAAGAAAGGTCATAAAATGGGGCAAAACTCAAATAACAACTTAGCAACAGAAATTTTGGGCTCAGTTGTGGTCGTAAGTCGAGAACTACCTGTATTCATACACATTCAATGGTATGTTTTAGTAAGTTTAAAATCTCACCCATTCACCTTCTATTTTTCAGCTACTTGAAGGTGGTTTGCTAATGTTTTATAAAGATGCAACTAAAAAAAAACAACACCTGCGTGTATCACGGTTCTCCCACATGCAAGTAAAATCAGTTATTAAGTGCCAAGAATTCTCTAACGTTCTTATTATTCTATTCTTAAATCTCTGTAGAGGTTTTTCCTCTGTTTACATGATATTTTCAATACCCTTCTGCGTTTGACTCTAGCAATTCTATCACCCAAGCAAACTGACTCCGGAGAACACATTTAAAAATTTAAAACACCCCAAAAAGCATGGGAGCCACTGGGAAATTCTATAGTTGTTGAGTTGTTCCAAAAGTGATTATTTGAAAAATAAATAAGAGCGGTTCTGTGGGATTTTTTTTTTGAGGCCAGCAATTCTTTTCGCCCGAAGTACATGAAAGAAAACGTGGCTGGGAAAAAAAATGCATCATCCCTCAGTGTGGAGGTTTTTTGTTTTGTTTTTATCCTCCAAGCCCACTTTTGTCTAAAATAATGAGGCCATAGTCAATTGCTTCCCCCAGAGCGTCATGATTTAGTGTGACGTACAGTCAGGCACGGCAGCTTTGTTCCTCCTGCCCGCATTATTTTAATGAGGTACTGGTAAATCAGGTTTTCCTTAGCTGCAAACTGTTAACATGCAAAGCAGAATGAGAAATGTTTGCTGATGGCCACAAGGCAGATGACAGGTTAGATTTTGATCGCCCGCCATTATCTGGCATAACCACATTTGCCACATCCGGAGATGCTCCTTTCTTTCCCTTCCCCAGTTGCTACAAGTGACAACAAAATTGTAAAAATCCGAGAAAGCATATTTTAAACTTCCGGGCTGGGTGGGTGAGGAGGTGGAGGGTGCAATTTCCATGTTGTTAATGTATTCACAAAGAAAGAAGGAAGGAAGGGGGAGTAACACTTAACCAGGATCCAGGCACAGTCACCGAAAAAGGTCATACTTGGGCAATATTACTGGGGGGAAATGGCCTGGCGTCCTTTTGACATCGTATCAAAAATGACAGTGGGGCAGACATATCCCCAAAGAGAAGGTAATCATGATAATGGGGTTCTGGAAATCTCGAGACGTGAACTTTTGCAAAGCTTACGGAACAGTGTCCCGCTTGTTAAGAATAACCAGCTAAGAAAAAAGAGGTTTGTGCATTTTCCTTCCAGCAATTGACTACCATTCATTCCGTGGTGAGCACAGAAATGTAAATGATTGTGGGAAGTTTTATATCAATATATACTGTATTCGTTATGTTGTCTCCCCTTAAACATTAACAGAATCCACAGTGGACTGAGAATCGGCGTCTCCGCTAGATAATTGACAATCAAACTGAAACTAAGTTAATCAGGTAAAAATAGCAAACGGGGGGGAAAAATTTTACTCAAACTTCCTTAAACCCGCAAATAAGTTGTCTAGACTTAATCCACATAGCAAAGGAGAAGGTCTGTAAAAACAAGTAGAGTTAATTAAAACTGTCTCCCAGCGGAATTGCATGCTCACCAGAATAAGCATTGTAGATGACACTCCCCCCACACCCCTCAAGTGTCACCTAGAGCCAGCAAGTACACACACACACACACACCTCAAGACCCACACCAAGGACAAGTTCCCCTATAAAACAGCCCTTTTGTACCTCATATTCTCTGTAGCTACCCCCACAGGCAAAACCTCTTGGCTTTTGGGAATAAATAAATCTCCTTTTCTCATAGCTGTCTGGATTTCATTTTGATTTGTTCTTGCGCAACCCCAGCTTGAGTTGGAACCCCAAATTATTTTTCTGACATGATGTTTGGAAGTTGATCCCTGGATGAAAATCAAATCAACCAAAGCATTTCTGTTCAGATCAACAAAGTGCTGTGGTTTATCTTACAGTTTATTTCAGAACCCTGATTATAACCAAGAACGCTTCAATCCAGTGCTTGATGGCAGTCTTTCCTGCTTTCAGATTAGCAGGATTAATTTGATATCCACATGTTTTTTTTTCCTTCGAATTGGGGTTCCAACATGTGAAATATTGTGGCATCCTTGGTGCTCCGATCTTGGTTACTTTCTCGCAGAGGAGGAAGATGTGTTGGATATATTTACTACCTTGAGTCATTCATAAAAATAATGAAGGCAGGATGCAAAAAAATAACTAAAGAAATAAATAAGAGTGATGTTTTTGAGTGAGGAGGCAGTAATATGGCTTCTTCTGATGGAAAAACGCCCTGAAGGCACCCAAACAAGCTGAGATCAACAAATCCAGATGTTCTGCCTGTTCTGCAAGGGTAGGGAGCATTTTTTAAAGCCTATCCCATTTAAGATCCAATTTGGGTCGATCACTGGGGTTTAGGTTAAATCTTCTGAGCTTTCGGACCCGTGCTGGAGCGCATCTCTCTACCAGAATGTAGATCCCATTTATTTTGCCCTCTGTCTAGTTGGACAGTCAAAGACTAGTGCGAGGTGGTGTTAGTTTCCCCATGAAGTTTTCAAGCTCTCTTTAAAATCCAGTGGATTGAAAGATATAATGAAGTGATGCAAACCCAAAGGAGCTTTTCAAAAGGCAACTGGAGAGGGCGGGGCTTTGAATGGGTGTTTCTTTTCAAAAGCACCTTTGGGACAACCATGACCTGGATGATTGAGAATCTCCATAGAAGTGATGCAATGAAGATTTCAGGAGGGAAAAGGTCTTATCTCCATAGAAAGCCAGTCCAGTTTCCTGACCTTCAAAATTGTCAGAGCGTGCACAGTCTTATTGTGCGAGATAACCCAGGAGTAAACACAGTAAACAGTGGTCTATAGTAAATGGTGGTTTATCTTACACTATCTACAATATCATACACCAGGAACAATATACATACACGTGCTAATACAGCAGGATCCAACAAACCACAGTTACAGCAGGAAATGGAAGAGAGAGAACACATCAGCAGAGCCTTCCCTTTATGCAAAGGCTCTTAAAGAGACACAGACCCTGCTGAGTCATTCCCGTCATTACATCTTATATTTTACATTACATAAGCTGGTTAACTGTTCAATCAATACCTTGACAAAAATTAGGTGGATGGGAGATAATTTTGAGGGTAAAATCTTGAGACACAATGTGAGAATGAGAGGAGTGCAGCTAAAATTGCTCTGCATGTGAACACACTGCAGAAAAGCTTCTTTCTCACCCCCACCCCCAAATTAGACACAGCTCATCCCCTTCCCCAAAAGAGACATCAATGTTTACAAACTCAGAAACTTGAAAGGCTTGATTCAACACCGACCTGGACAGATTCACCCATAGATAGACATCCATTCTGGTGTCCCAGCTGGTCATTTGGAAAAATGTAATCAAGGGGTAACCTTAGTGCTCTCTGAGCTTGCTTGGTTTCTTGCAGATGTTTCATTATCCAACTAGGTGTCTAGTTTAATGAATGCCTAGTTGTTTAGTTTAATGAAAAGAAGGACTATGGGTGACATGATAGCAGTCTTCCAATATCTAGGGGGCTGCCACAAAGAAGAGGGGGGGGTCAACCTATTCTCCAAAGCAACTGAAGGCAGGACAAGAAACAATGGAGAGAAACTGATCAAAGAGAGAAGCAACCTAGAACTAAGGAGAAATTTCCTGACAGTTAGAACAATTAATCAGTGGAATAACCTGCCTCCAGAAGTTGTGCATGCTCTAACACTGGAGGTTTTTAAGAAGAGATTGGACAACCGTTTGTCTGAAATGGTATAGTCTCCTGCTTGAGCAGGGGGTTGGGCTAGAAGACCTCCAAAGTCCCTTCCAACTCTGTCATTCTGTTAGATAACATCAGTGGCATTCTCTTTTCACTAATATTTTTTTTCTATTGGTGTGTTGGCATAACAATGTCCCCAGCTGGCACATCCCATGCCATCCATGCCCTTAGCTTAGAAAATGGAAAGCTAACACATACATCAGTAGTCCTTGACTTATGACTGTCACAGAGTGTAGGAGATGACCAGGCTCAGCCTGAGGGAGGGATCAAACATGTCATTAGTCACGAGTTCCTGCGCCACCACTAGAGATCTAAGTCCAGCCCACCTGAATTCTTTTCTATTCTTAATTCAGATTTTTGTAGAGAGCTTAAGCTTGCAATAAATCTTTATACTCATTTGAACTGCTTGACTCTTTTGATTTCCCTTGTGTTTTGACACAGAGCCTGCCTGCCCATCATGGTCGTAAGTCATGGTCGTAAGTCAGTTTTAAAATGGGTTGATCACATGACTGACCCGATGTTACCACTTTTTTTGTGGTGGTTGTTAAACATAAAACAGCCACCAAAGTTGTTAAACAAAGGCTGCAGTTATTAAGTGAAGCAGTGTTCACTAACAGTGAAGAAGGGTGTGCTAGAAAGAGGGGGGGAAAGGAAAATTATTAGGAGGAGAAGGTGCAAAAATCTTGCAGTTATTTTTAACTTGAAACTCTACAGCTCATATGTCTTACATTTCCAGAGTCTAAAATGTCCGGAGAAAATAATCTAAACATTATTTTTAGAAATTCTGTTACAATTCTTGCCATCTTTGCCCCAATCCCTTTCTCCAAGATTGGAGAGAAGAAAACTATGGGAGGGTATGTTTTCGTACCAGAAGCTCTGTTACTCTGGAAATGCCGTTTCGTGATCCGGTGTGGCAGCACAACAAATAATACAGTGCCGAAAGAATAGTTTGAGTCAGCCAGGAGAGCAGAAATCTGCAACACTGAACATCAAGTGGGAGGCCAAAGAGATACAACATTGCTCGCAGCGTTAACTGGTGCATTGTGTTAACATTTTTGCTGCTTTCTCTCGTTTCCCGAAGGAGCATCTTGGCTGAAAATAGACTTCCACCTCGCATGGCCCAAAAGATAATAAAAATGAGATTCAGGGCAAATCATGGTTGTTCTGTCAATGGAAAGATAGTCAAGGAGAGCCAGTTTTGTATTGTATTGTAGTTGTCTTTTCATGGTGTTGTCTACTACACCTCCGTTTTATGCCAAAGCCAATAGAAGCCGATAAAGGAGAATATTTGTAGCTCAGGGTTGAACTGTGGGGTCCTGGTACTCTCTGAGCTTGGTTGTTTTCTTGTGGATATTTCATTGCCCAAACTAGGCAACATCACTGATTATGCACCGATGTTACTTAGCTTAGGTAATGAAATGTCTGCAAGAAAACAACCAAGCTCAGAGAGTACCAAGGACACCCCTAATAACAGCTTTCAGATTTCCAGACCATGATATAAGTGAAGGTAGCTTTTTAACCATGAACCACTCCAAGTCAACAATTTGTTAGAGCTCCAGTGAAGCCACCATTGGAAGACATGAAAGACCAGATTAGATCATTGGGGAGAAAATCTCTGTGGTCATTAGGAGTTGACATGACTTAATGGTATTTATTTTATTTATTATTTACTACAAAAATTTATATGGCTACCCAACTCACTCCTGCTAACTCTTGGCGACTTACAGAAATAAAACCCCAATACTAATCCCAATAAACTCATTCCCTCCCTCCTGACAACCAAGCACTTGATGGGCTCCATATCACCTTGGGGTTCCCAGGCCCACTGGCGAAACCATGTCCAAGGCCTTTTGAAAGTGGGGATCAAATTTATTTCCACAGAGATGATATTCCACAGGGAGGGAGCCACCATGGAGAAGGCCCTTCTTGGTCCCACCAAAAGGACCTCCTTAAGACAAGAGACCTGTACCCTGCCTCCATGCTCTGATGGCTCAGATAGATGTGACCAGGAAAAGATGGTCCTTCAAAGAACCTGGTTCCAGGCCATGTAGAGCTTCAAAGGTGACTTCCAGCACCTTGAATTGGAACCGGAAGCAAATCGGCAGCTAATGCAGCTCCTGCAAGAGACATGTGTGCAAGTCTTGGTACATAATCAAGTTTAAGTCCAGATCTCACTTCCTTAAAATGTCCTGACACGGAATCGACCTTTATTTACACAGCACACTTAAACACAAACAAACCTTGTGCATTTTAATTTAGCATACTGTACTAACTCTGCAGGATCCAATCTGGGTCAATCACCAGGACCAGAAATTTTGTCTTCCGAGCTTTCGGACTCGTACTGGAGCCCATCCTCAGGGAACTTATGGGGATGGTTATAAGTCAAGGATTACCTATAAAGCTATGTGTTCAGGGAATTAGCGAACCTTGAATCAATGAGAGATTTGCAGGGTGGGAGAAACAAAATGTATGTTTCAGGGCCTGTCCAGGAGAGAAGGTCAACTGGCAGGATGCAGGAGGAGAGCTTTTTCTGTCATGGTGCTCATCCTGTGGAACATCATGATGGTTCACTATCCAGGTTTCACTTAGGC
This sequence comes from Azemiops feae, assembly GCA_023970755.1. Taxonomy (NCBI): domain Eukaryota; kingdom Metazoa; phylum Chordata; class Lepidosauria; order Squamata; family Viperidae; genus Azemiops; species Azemiops feae. Next base: position 221,816 of record JALGBA010004235.1, read on the forward strand.
AACTTCATTCTGGTGAGAGAGAAGTTCCTTGAGGATGGGCTTCAGCACGAGTCCGAAAGCTGGGAAGACTAAACTCCTGGTCCTGGTGACCAACCCAGATTGGATCCTGCAACATTATCCTAGGACATGTATATTTGTCTTCATTTGTATGCTAACACTACCTGTGCAGTTGGTTTATGGTTCTTGGGCAAACATAAAGAATGAGGTTCGCTGAGCCTTGAAGAATAGCAATAACACTTTGGACCACTTCACAGTGCTTCACAGCCCTCTCTAAGCGGTTTACAGAGTCAGCTTATTGCCCCCCAACAATCTGGGTCCTCATTTTACCAACCTCGGAAGGATGGAAGGCTGAGTCAACCTTGAGCCAGTCAGAATCGAACTGCTGGCAGTCGGCAGAGTTATAAATAAATAATAAATAAATAACCTTTATTGTCATTTTTTATATTGTGGGCACAATGGCACACATAAAATAATGAAATTTAGTTGCCCGCTCTCAAAGTGAAACATATACATGACACACACCTAAACATACTATGTACAACATATATATAGACCCACATCCCTACATATACATAGCAAATAAATATTAAATACTGTCCATCTTGAATATATAACGCAAGGAGGAAGTTTGAGAGTTCGCAAGGTTAATGCTGTATGGAATGAAACTATGGCTGAATCTGGATGTTCTGCTACGGATACCACGAAGCCTCCTCCCAGAAGGTAACAGGGAAACAGGTTGTGGAGAGGATGTGTAGTGTCCAGAAAATCTTGCGGGCCTGCTCAAGCAACGCTTCTGTGCTATGTCCTGGATGTAGGGAGGGAACTGCCAATGATCTTTTCGGCCATCCTCACCACTCTCTGCACTGCCTTCCTGTCTGAAGCAGTGATGCCTCCAACCAGACTGTGATGCTGTATGACAGGATGCTCTCGATTGTCCCCCTGTAGAAAGTGGTCAGGACAGGGAAGGAAGATGTGCTTTTCTCATGCGGCGCAGAAAATGCAGGCGCTGCTGTGCCCGCTTCACCAGTTTCTCACTGTTTAGCGACCAAGTCAGCCTACTCGTTAGCTGCACACCCAGGAATTTGATGCTGGTAACCATCTCCACAGGAGAAGTTAGCCTGCAATACTGCATTCTAACCACTGCGCCACCATGGCTCCTGGACACTGATGTGGAGAATGTAGTCTGTAGGCAGGGGGGGGCTGCATTCCAGAGGGCCAAGAGAAAGCAAAGTGTAGATAGTTTGATTGGGAGAAAGGGTTAAGACGGTTCCTCCCTAGAAATTCTCAAAGTATATCTTTAATGGATGGAATGGATGGAAACTAAGCTAAGGACTAAGCTAAGGACTTGGGTTTGGCTAGTCTAAAGAAAAGAATAGGGGAGACACGATAGCAGTATTCCAGTATCTGAGGGGCTGCCACAAAGAAGAGGGGGTCAAATTATTCTCCAAAGCACCAAAGGGCAGGACAAGAAACAACGGTTGGAAACTGACCAAAGAGAGAAGCAGCCTGGAATTAAGGAGAAACTTCCTGACAGTGAGGACAATCAACCAGTGGAACAGCTTACCCCTAGAAATCGTGGGCGCTCCATCATTGGAGATTTTTAAGAAGAGACTAGACACTCACCTGTCTGAGATGGTATAGGTTCTCCTGCTTGAGCAGGGGGCTGGACTAGAAGACCTCCAAGGTCCCTTCCAGCTCTATTCTATTCTAAGATTCTAATCAAGGAGAGAACCAGTCTAGAAATAGGGAGAAATTTCTTGACAGTGGGAACAATTAATCAGTGGAATGACTTGCAACTGGCATGCACTTATGACGGTTGCAGTCTCCCGGGATCATGTGATCACTTTTTTCAACCTTCTGACAAGCGACGTCAATGGGGAAGCTGGAATCACTTAACCTCCATGTTACCAACTTAGCAACTGCCATGATTCACTTAACCAGTGAAAGCAAGAAAGGTCATAAAATGGGGCAAAGCTCAGTTAACAACTCTTTTGCTTAACCATGGAAAGTTTGGGCTCAGTTGTGGTCAAAAGTCGGGGACTACCTGTATAAATGTTGAAATATCAGCTAAACGGACGCGGATGTCCAAAGCACTGCAGGTAACAATGATCACTGTAATTCAAAAAAGCCAACCAATTATCTTACAAAAAGGGATCGAGATCCAGATTAAGCAGCATTTCAGAGAAGAGCCTGAACATTTCTAATAGAAGAACTAAGAAACAGGATATAACAGAATAAGAGTTGGAAGGGACCTTGGAGGCCTTCTAGTCCAACCCCCCGCTCAAGCAGGAAACCCTAGAGCCTATACTATTTCAGACAAATGGGTTTTCTGCAACCATCATAAATATGATCCAGTGGCCAAGCGTCCAAATTTTGATCCAATGACCATGGGGATGGTACAATGGTTGTAAGTGTAAAAACAGTCATAAGTCACTTTTTTTTCCAGAATAACAGAGTTCGAAGGACTTTGGAGGTCTTCTAGTCCAACCCCCTGCTCAAGCAGGAGACCCTATATTTCGGACAAATGGCTGTCCATTCTCTTGTTAAAAACCTCCAGTATTGGAACATCAATAACTTCTGAAGGCCAGTTGTTCCACTGATTACTTGTTTTCACTGTCCGGAAATTTCTCCTTAGTTCTAGGCTGGCTTTCTCCTTGATTAGTTACCATCCATTGCTTCTTGTTCTGCTTTCAGGTGCTTTGAGGAATAGGTTGACACCCCCCCCCCCTCTTCTTTGTGGCAGCACCTCATATATTGGAACACTGCTATCATATCACCCTAGTCCTTCTTCCCATTAGACATACCCAATTCCTGCAACTGTTTTCAATATGCTTTAGCCTCCAGTCCCCTAACAATCTTTATTGTTCTTCTCTGCACTCTTTCTAGAGTCTCTACGTCTTTTTTATATCATGTGGACCAAAACTGGATGCAATATTCTGTGTGTTATGTTGAAAGATGTAATAGAATAGCCCAAATGTGCACGTGGGATCAGTGTTTAGTAAAAATAGAACATGTGAGGCTGTGTATGGGACTGCCCCAAAAAAGAGACAATGGTACTTAGGGAAGAAAAGGAACAAAAAAAAAAAAAGGGATAAGATGAATGGCATTTATCATGTCACACAGACTTGCAGTTTGCTAATTAAAGATGTTAGAACACGGAAGCGGCTAAGGATCACTGGCTTTTAATGAGGGTGGTGTAGATGATTTAGCTCTAATTTTCTGCTTAATAAGGCTGGTTTAAAAAGTAATTTTGTTGGGATGTGATTCTCCTAAACCTGTTCATTACCAATGTTGGGGTTTCACTTCGGCACTTCGGGAAATGTTGTGTTTAATTAATATTGTGTCGGCGAGTGGACCCGCTGACAGATGAGGGGCAAAATTGATGAAGAATTTTCAAGGACATCGGCTTCATTAAGCGGCTTCATTACAGCCCTGAATAAGTAGCTAAATATGTCTTTGGGAGGGATAATGTGTCCCTTTTCAAGTGGAAGAGGGTTGTATTGTTGTTGATAAAGAAAACTGAAAGCCAGTTTGGTCTGGTGCTTAAGGCTCCAAGCTAGAAAGCAGGAGGCAGTGAGTTCAAGTCCCGCCTAAACCATGAAAGCTGGCTGGGTGACTTTGGGCCAATCAGTTGGAGACAGTGAGTTCTAGTCCCACCTTAGGCATAAAAGCTGGATGGGTGACTTTGGCCCAAACACCAAGATACAGTGAGTTCAAGTCCCGCCTAAACCATGAAAGCTGGCTGGGTGACTTTGGGCCAATCAGTTGGAGACAGTGAGTTCTAGTCCCACCTTAGGCATAAAAGCTGGATGGGTGACTTTGGCCCAAACACCAAGATACAGTGAGTTCTAGTCCCATCTTAGCCATGAAGGGCTGGGTGACTTTGGGCCAAAGTCAGGAGATAGTGAGTTCTAGTCCCGCCTTAGCCATGAAAGCCAGCTGGGTGACTTTGGGCCAATCACCAGGAGACAAAGAGATCTAGTTTCATCTTAGCCATTAGAGCCAGCTGGGTGACCTCTCAGCCCAACCCACTTCACAAAGTTGTTGTGAGGAAAATAGGACGAGGAAAATGTGTTGGATACGTTCACCACACACTGAGATATTTATAAAAATAATAAAGGCAGCATGTAAATAAATAAAATGATTTACTAAGCTAATAATTCATGCAAATAAAGCATATATATGAGCCCTTCAGGTGTCTCTCTCTCCCCATCCCCCCTCTTGCGCAGGCCATTTTGCAGGATCACATAACCCATGTTGAGGGTTGTCCCGCTCAACTTTGGAGGAGTTGGGCAAAGGCCACAAATGATGCAAAGGGAGTGGCACCATTAACAGCGTCAAGAATGGGCAGTGTGTGCGTGTTTGTGCACGTACACACTTATTTCTTGAATTTTAGAAAGAACCTGAACGTCTCTTCTTAGTCAAACAAAATCATTTTTAATTAGGGTTGTTGCATTTATTTCCTGAATTTTAGACCTTTGTTTTTTTAAAAAAAAAGCTACTTTTGTTATGTTTCCTGAATTTGGGGAAAGTTTAGAGTCTTCTGTGGCTTAAACTAGTTTTATTTTTAATTTCCTGAATTTTGGAGATAACTAGGACCTCCCTTTTTTCCAAACTAGCTTAAAACTATATTAAGAACTTCCATGGGTGTTTTATCTATCTATCTATCTATCTATCTATCTATCTATCTATCTATCTATCTATCTATCTATCTATCTATCTATCTATCTATCTATCTATCTATCTATCTATCTATCTATCTATCTATCTATCTATCTATCTATCTACCTACCTACCTACCTACCTACCAATCTATCTATATATATCTGCCTACCTACCTACCTATGTACACATATTAAAATGCTTCTAACCAGAATGCCAATGAAGGTGATCAAATATCACAATAAGTCTAAAAGACTTTAAACTAAATTATTTAGCACATAGAATAATAGGGTTGGAAGGAACCTTGGAGGTCTTCTAGTCAAGCAGGAGACCCTATATCATTCTGGACAAATGGTTGTCCAATCTCTTCTTAAACACCTCCAGGGATGGAGCACCCATAACTTCTGAAGGCAAGCTATTTCAGTGATTGTTATTCTTACTATCAGGAAATTTCTCCTAAGTTCTAGGTTGGATTTCTCTTTAATGATCTCCCACCTGCTTGTCCTGCCCTCGGATGCTTTGGAGAATAAGTCAATTCCGTCTTCTCTGTGACAGCCACTCAAGTACTGGAAGGCTCCGATCATGTCACTCCTAACAGCAATAGCAATAGCACTTAGACTTATATACCGCTTCACAGTGCTTTAAAGCCCTCTCTAATCGATTTACAGAGTCAGCCTATTGCCCCCAACAATCTGGGTCCTCATTTTACTGACCTCAGAAGGATGGAAGGCTGAGTCAACCTAATCCTTCTCTTTCATTACTTGGCTGCTAAGAATGCACCGTATTATAATATAGGAGGGGTTCAAGTATTATAATATAGGAGGGGGTTTAATGAAGAGAAGGACGAGGGGGGACATGATAGCAGTGTTCCAATATCTCAGGGGCTGCCACAGAGAAGAGGGAGTCAAGCTATTCTCCAAAGCGCCTGAAGGCAGGACAAGAAGTAATGGATGGAAACTAATCAAGGAGAGAAGCAACCTAGAACTAAGGAGAAACTTCCTGACAGTTAGAACAATTAACCAGTGGAACAACCTGCCTCCAGGGGCGGTGAATGCTCCAACACTGGAAGTTTTTAAGAAGAAACTGGACAGCCATTTGTCCGAAATGGTATAGGGTTACCTGCCTGAGCAGGGGGTTGGACTAGATGACCTCCAAGGTCCCTTCCAACTTTATTATTATTAATTATTATTATTATTATTGTTGTTGTTGTTGTTGTTGTTGTTGTTATTATTCCCATATGCTCTTTTGCTTCTGATGGGTGATTTTACAGATCACTCCTCTTTGGAAGCATCTTTTCACCATCGCTGTTCTTTTCCATTCCTCCCACAAGGCAGGGATAGAATTCTCACCAGAGGTGTAAACTGTCCGCAGACACATTTAAAATTAAGCCAACGGAAGGATTAGTAGGCAGTTGTGAATCGGCCACATATTATGACTATGCCATATTTCATAATTAAATCTTCTTATCTGGAGCCTTTGAGCCATTTCGTTATTTTTATTTATTTATTTAAAGGCTCTAGTCTATATGGACATTGTAACTCCAAGTTGCATATAACAGACCAGCCCCCCCCCCACAAAAAAAATGAAACAAGATAAAGAGTCTCAATTAAAATTCAAACAGACATTAATATGGGACCCAGAAACTCATGGTGTACAATTGGTAGGGACGTTTAAAGATAGGGAGTATCTATAATTACTCTAGTTATAGGTATAATTATAAAATTATAATTAAAAAACAGTATCTTAGTGGCTTAGAGATTAATATTCCTAAATTATACAGGTAGTCCTCAATTTAGGACCACAATTAGACCACAATTTCCTTCGCTAAGCAAGGCAATTGTTAAATGAGTTAAATGCCCAGTTTTGCAAGCTTTTTGCCACAATTGTTAAATGAAAAACTAGAATGGCTTTGCCTTTTGAAGTTGTGGGTGCTCAGTCATTAGAGGTTTTTGAGAAGAGATGGGACAACCCTTTGTCCGGAATGGGTCTCCTGCTTGAACAAAGGGGTGGACTAGAAGACCTCCAAGGTGCCTTCCAAACCTGTTAGTCTGTTATTTTGAATCACTGCAACTGTTAAGTAAATCATACAGTCGTTAACTGAATGCAGCTTCCTCCACTGATTTTGCTTGTTTGACGCCAGCTTGGGAGGTCACAAATGATGATCACATGACCCTGGGACACAGTAAGTGTCATAATACACGCTAGTTGTCAAGTGCCCTAATTCTGATTACTCCCACATTTGAGCATCTGCAATAACGTTCTGGTTTAGTTTGAGCTACATTAAGATGTGTACTTGAATAAGAATGTTTCTTCTCATGAACTTGGCAAGGCCTCATCTTACTTTGTGAAAGAAAGAAAGAAAGAAAGAAAGAAAGAAAGAAAGAAAGAAAGAAAGAAAGAAAGAAAGAAAGAAAGAAAGAAAGAAAGAAAGAAAGAAAGAAAGAAAGAAAGAAAGAAAGAAAGAAAGAAAGAAAGAAAGAAAGAAAGAAAGAAAGAAAAAGAAAGAAAGAAAGAGGGAGGGAAGGAAGGAAGGAAGGAAGGAAGGAAGGAAGGAAGGAAGGAAGGAAGGAAGGAAGGAAGGAAGAAAGGAAGGAAGGAAGGAAGGAAAGGAAAAGCTGCCATCTAATCACTTCTCATTTAGAAAATGCATTCCACAGTATTATTTTGATGGTTCTCAATATCAAGAACATTCCTTTGGAAGGAACTCAAGTCAAAACATCAATCAAGGGTCACTCTAAACCTTATTCATATTCTTAGAATTCTTAGAATAACAGAGTTGGAAGGGACCTTGTAGGTCATCTAGTCCAATCCCCTGCCCAAGCAGGAATCTCTACACCATTTCTGACAGATGGCAGTCCAGTCTCTTCTTGAAAGCCTCCAGTGATGAAGCTTCAACAACATCTGAAGCAGTCCATTCCATTGGTTGATTGCTCTCACTGTCAGATTCCCCAATCTGTTATCCTATAAATGTCCACATTTAGCTGGAAAAATCTTTGAGCTGTTCACCAATACATCTAGAACGCCCCAGGTTGAGTTCATTTGTTTTATTTATTTATTTAATCAAATTCCTACACCACCCATCACACTTGCGTGACTCTGAGCGGTTTAACAAAGAAAATCTAAAAGCGAATAGCTGAATGGGATGATTTAGAGTAAAGAGAAAAATCTATTATTTTCTTTAGAGGTGGATTCTATTTTTTTCTGATTTTGGGGGTGTCCCCGAGCAGACAAATATTATACATGCATTCGCATCCCATGAATATAAAGGAAAAAGCTATTGGATATTTACCCCCCTCCCCCTGAAAAAGTTCCAATATGGAGTTTCTCAGGAGCAAATATTGTATATTATTAAAAATCATATTTTATGTTACCCACTGGACATAAAGATAATCAGAAAGCTATATCCATAAACAGAGGGTTATTCATAATCCCTTACATGGCATTTCAATTATCAGTTGATGATGATGCGACGTTATGGATGGGGTTGTGATTAAATTTTCTTGTGTAATGACCCTAAGTAAATCTTTGCTATTATCATTTTGTAGAGATTTAATATAGATCACTGGCCTGTTGTTTGCAGTGAAGGGGGCCCTGTTTAATCCAAAACCACTCATTAAATTAGGCCCAGCAAAAAAAAAAAAAAAACTCTGATTGCACAGCCTGGCCTTGAGCGATGAACTTAACATATTAAATCTGTATTCCAGATGGATGTAAACATCTGTTTTCATTATGGTTATTGGTGATAATCTCAAAACCTGACCTGCTTCTATTAAACATTATGCATATTAAATTTGGTACCAAAAGAGAGGGTTAAGGTGAGAGGGAAACAGAGAATAACATCAGGAGATGAGGATTCTAGAGCAGAGGTCCCCAACCTTTTGGGCACCAGGGACCGTGGAGAGAGGTTTTTCCGCGGACCGGAGGGTGTGTGGTTTTGTGTCCTGCCTGCATCCCGTGGATGGGGCTTTGCTTGTTTGTGCGGAGTGGTTGCTGGCATGCCGCGGCCCGGTACTGGTCCACGGACCGGGGATTGGGGACCCCTGTTCTAGAGCCGGGGTGTCAAACTGCTGGCCTGCAGTCATTAGGTGACCGTTGGAAGTTACAATGGCCCTGAAAAAAAGTGACGTATGATGGTTTTTTCGCACTAACAACCATTGTAGCATCCTCGTGGTCACACGATCAAAATGTACAGGTATAGTATAGGTGGTACCTTGCTCAATAGTAGCAACTGTGAGAGGGATCTCGGAGTCCTAGTGGACAATCACTTAAATATGAGCCAGCAGTGTGCTGCAGCTGCCAAAAAAGCCAACACAGTGCTGGGCTGCATTAACAGAGGGATAGAATCAAGATCACGTGAAGTGTTAATACCACTTTACAATGCCTTGGTAAGGCCACACTTGGAATACTGCCTCCAGTTTTGGTCACCATGATGTAAAAAAGATGTTGAGACTCTAGAAAGAGTGCAGAGAAGAGCAATAAAGATGATTAGAGGATTGGAGGCTAAAACATAAGGAACGGTTGCTGGAATTGGGTATGTCTAGTTTAACGAAGAGAAGGACGAGGGGGGACATGATAGCAGTGCTCCAATATCTCAGGGGCTGCCACAAAGAAGAGGGAGTCAAGCTATTCTCCAAAGTGCCTGAAGGCAGGACAAGAAGCAACGGATGGAAACTAACCAAAGAGAGAAGCAACCTAGAACTTAGGAGAAACTTCCTAACAGTTAGAACAATTAACCAGTGGAACAACCTGCCTCCAGAAGCTGTGAATGCTCCAACACTGGAAGTTTTTAAGAAGAGACTGGACAACCAGTGTTCAAGTTTATCCAGATCCTCCTGTATCTTAAGCCTATTCCTGCCAACAACAACTGTGTTACTAACTTAACTGCAGTGATTCACTTAACAACTGTGGCAAGAAATGTTGTAAAACAGGGCAAAGCCCGCTTCGCTCCTGCCTTGCTTTGCAACAGAAATTTTGGGCTCAATTGTGGTTGTCAGTCAGTCAAGGAGTACCTGCGCCATGGAGGCACAGTGCTTAGAATGCAGTACTGCAGGCTACTTCTGCTGACTGACGGCTGCCAGCGGTTCGGCAGTTCGAGTCTCACCGGCTCAAGGTTGACTCAGCCTTCCATCCTTCCGAGGTCGGTAAAATGAGGAGCCAGATTGTTGGGGGGAAAGATGTTGACTCTGTATAAACCACTCAGAGAGGCTGTAAAGCACTATGGAGCAGTATATAAGTCTAAGTGCTATTGCTATTGCCACATAGAAGGGGGCTATGCAGCCTACTTGCATCATATGATTAACTATAAATTACAAACTCGCAGCAAGAGGAAGAAAATGTCCATTGCCCAGGTCTACTAATAGGGTATCTGCACTGCGAGGAGGACAGAAAAGGCGTAATGGCAGCTGCAGTTATGCTCTGCTTTGTGTGCATTAGACATTTGTTGTTAGTTGCGAAGTCATGTCCGACCCATCGCGACCCCATGGACAACGTTCCTCCAGGCCTTCCTGTCCTCTACCATCTTCTGGAGTCCATTGAAGCTCATGCCTACTGCTTCAGTGACTCCATGCAGCCACCTCCTTCTCTGTCGTCCCCTTCTTCTATTGCCCTCCATCTTTCCCAGCATTAGGCTCTTCTCCAGTGAGTCCTTCCTTCTCATTAGATGGCCTAAGTACTTGAGTTTCCACTTCAGGATCTGGCCTTCTAAAGAGCAGTCGGGGTTGATCTCCTCTAGGACTGACCGGTTTGATCGCCTTGCAGTCCAGGGGACTCGCAGGAGTCTTCTCCAGACATACAACACACACAAAAAGGGGACGCCCTGACACTCAAGAACCGACCCCATTTTTTTAGACCTTGTTACAACTCAAGGATGGGAAACAGAACCTTGCCTCTGATATGCAACGTGTCAGAACTGCCATCATTCGCTTCAGCCTTGCTTTGCTGAATGCCATCCTGCCATAAACTATGGGGGGAGGGAGCTTCTGGGAGGGGGAAAGAGAAACTACTTTTTGTGCCCTCTCGAGACATCGAGACATCGGCTCACTGCTCCAAGGCCAGATGCCTGGGAAAGGAATGTAACGGTTCAACATCCAACCCACTGTTGCCAGGACTGTTACCAAAACAAGCTAGATGAATGCAATTGGACAATAAGGAGATAACAGGGGAGAGAAACTGGAAAGGGAAAGTTAACTAGGGATTCTTCATGCATGAAATTTCAGTTCTGGCTTTGCTCTACTCTGTAACCATTTGGCTTTCGTAAAGGTATATCTTTCACTACAAATGGAGTTGAGGGTCCTTCTTTCCTAAAGAACCCAGTCGGGGCAGGTGTGACACAGGCTGATGCTGGGATAATGCACATTTTACAGACAGGAGTGTCCAACTGACCAACAGCCATTGTGCCCAGATGTACTTCCCTGTTACATGGAGCTTACCCGGGCTTTTAAGAGAAGTGGGAGAGAAATACTCGGGTGAATAATTAAGATGGCAGTCCCTGCAAGAGAGGCAGTTCCCTGCATTATAGAGTGAAGCTAATTAACATCTGAGGGCCATCAGGCTGTTTAAAAACTTTTCAATGCCCACATCAGCACAACAGGCCACCGCACAGCTGGAGCTGTATGTGCTTTGGTGGGAACAGTGTGACAGCACATTCTTATTTGCAGCAGGCAACTGCAGCCATCAAAAAAATCAGCATCTACCGTTTCTGATGCACAAACAAGTTGAGAGAGCTGGGAAAACAAAGGGGAAGATATGTGACAGCCTCTACATAAGAGCTGGTCCCATCGTTTCAGTGGATTGATGTTCCCTGTAGTAGTCTATTTGGAAAGCAAATAAATTTTTAACAACACATAAACTGCTCTGATTGCAATTACATTTGATCCCACAGAAAGGAGCAAAGAATTGTGCAGGGAGTCCTCGACTTACGAACACAGTTGAGCCCAAAATCTTCATTGCTAAACAAGATAGTTCTTAAGTGACTTTGCATCCTCCCTTGCCACCGTTGTACGATCTTTCTTGCCACGGTTGTTAAGTGAATCACTGCTGTTGTTAAGGCAGTAACAGGGCTGTTGACTTTGCTTGTCAGGAGGTCGCAAAAGGGATCACGTGACCTCCGGGACACTGCAACCGTCATAAGTACATGCCAGTTGCCAAGCGTCTGACTGTTGATCACGCGACCGTGGGGATGCTGCAATGGTCATAGGTGTCAAAAACCATCATATGTCACTTTTTTCAGTGCTGTTATAACTGTGAACGGTCACTAAACAAGTGACTGTAAGTCAAAGACTACCTGTAAAGCTATGTGTCCAGCCTTGAATCAGCAAGGGATTTACAGAGTGAGAAAAAACATAAATTATGCTTTGGGGCCTATCCAGGAGATAAGGTCATCTAGCAGGACCCAGGAGGACAACCTTTTCTGTCATGGTGCCCACCCTGTTGAATATTATCCTTTCGAGATTAGATTGGGTCCATCATTGCTGGTCTTCCACAATGCTTTAATGATGTCTGATTGACCCACCAGACAAGGGATCTGGGGGTGTATGGGTAGTCCTCAACATACAACCACAATTGATTTTATGACATTTTTTGCCCTGGTTGCTAAGCAAATCACTGCAGTTGTTAAGTGAATCATGTGGTCATTCCAATTTCCCATCACATTTTTATCCCACCTGGTTGAACTCTGCACCACCCAGACACTATCCAGGTTCCAAGGTAATTTTATTCAATAAGGTTCTATCTATTTTGCTCGTACAGTACATTCTCTTCCCTGTACGGTCAATAAGGTTAAACAAACAGGTGTCTAATTGGTTTTTAAACATTATTTTTAAAAATTCAGCTGGCAGAAAGGGAAGTAAAATGGAAGCCTTCGTAATTCCAATTTTTGGTTTACGATTGGGATTCTGAATTTGCAGTTGGGAAAGCAAGCTGCATACTTGTCAAGGCCAAGGGGCATCAGAAGGATAAAAGGTGAAAGAGGAGTGTTTAGTAGGGTTTCGCCTATATTTAAATCCCCATTTTTTTAAAAAAAAAAAATATTGCTGGCATGGTACATCAGCTAAGGTGTTATGGTTATTGGACTTTCTTGCTTATATGAACTTGGATGTTTGTTTGCAGACGTTTCATCACCCAACTAGGTAAGATCATCAGTGCTAGAGGAGTGATACTGATGATGTTATCTTCTAGTGGGATCATGAAACATCTGCAAAAAAACAATGAAGCTCAGAAAGCACCAAGGACTCCCTCCTCCTCCTCCTCCTCCTCCTCCTCCTCCTCTCCACACCCCACACTCTCTTCTAGCACTGAAGATGTTACCTCATGAAACATCTACAAACAAACATTCAAGCTCAAAGAACACCAAGGATCCCACAGTCATTGTCCTCCTCCTCCTCCTCCTCCTCCTCCTCCTCCTCCACCTCTCCGCACCCCACATTCCCTTCTAGCACTAGTGCTGTTACCTACTTTGGTCATGAAACATCTGCAACAAAACAACCAAGCTCAGAGAGCACCAAGGACCCCACAGTTCAATCCTGAGCAACAAATATCCTCTTCTGTGGGTACTCTTGTTTATAACAGGGCTGATGTTGAACAACTTTGTGCAACTACTAAACCAAATAGGTGTTGTAAGTACACATGGGAAAATGTTCACTAACAAAACACAATTATGCATATCAACTTCAATTACACAAGTACGAAGAAATCAATAGACATTACATTCTTCATTAGGTGCTTAACATTTCAAATAAGAACTAAAGGACCAATCCACATTTTCCCCGCTCTTATCTTAGCAAGCTGTCTGCATAGCCTGGAGTTTAGCCTTGCAAAGGGTAGAGTTTGCCTGAGCATGCCAAGCCAATCTTTGCATGGTCCTCCCTGGTCTGCCAGGACAAGCCATCTGAAAAGAAGGAGCTAGATAATGTTTCTCCACAGTTATTTAACTCCAGGAGTGGATGAGCAACCTGGGCAGACTCTAATCCACCTTCATAAATAAATACCTCCCCAAAGTTAACAGTTCTCATGGACAGCTGGATACTAGGAGCCTTACAAAGGTTTTTTTTCAGCTCCACCAACATTCAGATTCCTGCATGAATTTTCATGAATCTACATCAGTGGTGGCGAACCTATGGCATGGGTGCCAGAGGCGGCACTCAGAGCCCTCTCTGTGGGCACGCGCGCCGTCGCCCCAGTCCTAGGCCTTCAGCTGGGTTTTATAAAACCTTTTCGCTTTAGGCCTCCACCGCTGTGTGCGGGGAAAAAAAAGGTTCAATCAGTCAATTTCAACTTCTCGTGGGGAAAAAAAAGATCTTGCAAAGTTGGAATTGATTGATTGAACTTTTTAGTCCCACCCAGTCTGCCATTACCACCACAGCCATGCCCACCCAATGGGCCACGCCCACCCAATGGGCCACGCCCACCCAATTAGGCCAGACCCAGCCAATGGGCCACACCCACCCGGCACTCGATGATGCATAAGTGGATTTTGGGTTGCAGTTTGGGCACTCAGCCTCTAAAAGGTTCGCCATCACTGGTCTACATAGAACTCTTAGCACATTCAAAGCACATAGAAAGAGCCAGTTTCATCTACTGGCTAAGGTACCAGGCTAGAAAGTGGGAGACTGAGTTCTAGTTCCATCTTAGCCATGAAAGATGGCTAGGTGACCTTGGATCAATCACCAGGAGACTATGAGTTCTAGTCCCTCCATAGGCATGAAAGCCGGCTGGATGACTTTGGGCCAACCAAGAGGAGACAGTGAGTTCTAGTCCCCACCTTAGGCATGAAAGCTGGCTGGGTGACTTTGAGCCAGTCCCTCTCTCTCAGCCCAACCCACCTCACAGGGTTGTTGTTATGAGGAAAATAGGAGGAGGAAGGAGCATTAGTTATGTACACCCCCTTATAAAGGCGGGATTTTAAAAAATAAGGAAGTATGTCTCATCTTCAACCTGTGGAGCAGTCGTACGCAGTGGTTAGAATGCAGTCTTGCAAGCTAACTCTGCCCACAGCCAGGAGTTCAATCCTGACCGGCTCAAGATTGACTCAGCCTTCCATCCCACCGAGGTTGGTAAAATGAGGACCCAGATTGTTGGGGGCAATATGTAAATAATGCTTCTACATTGTAAAACCACCCGGAGACTGCTGTAAAGCACTATGGAGCAGTATGTAAGTCTAAAGTGCTATTGCTATTGCTATCTGGATTCAGTTTTTGACAAGCCAAACTCTAAGCACTGCCTTCTTAAAGTCAATATATTAGCCAGTAACAAATGCTTATCAAATTGCTGGCTGTTCCTCAGTATTGATAGCCCAGGAGATTCTCGCACACAGAATGTTTTGACCGATGGGAAGCCATGTTTGTTGCACCTGAAAAGGCAGGGACTGAATTGATCTTTGTCTGGAAAAGCGACAAAGAGGAAGCTGTCACTAATAAGTGTCCATCCAAAGACGCTGTCATTACTGTCCTGGCGGCAAAATGGAATGGGAAAGGTTTTAATTGGAAGTTAAGCACTTATGTGGCTCCAGGGTTTGCAAACTTGAAGCTATCAGGTGTAAATCAAATTCATCTGGCTGATGTATCTTCCTTGGCTGTGACATTTAGACAGTTAGCATCCCCAGCCAGTGGATGAGATGGCACCGTCAAGCCGACGGTGCGTCCGTCCTTCCAACGAAACAGCTTGGCTTTCCACTAATGTCTTTCATTACTGTGATGGATAGGGTCTCCCGTATCGTGCTTTGCAGTGGCTGATGCTCCTGGAAACTGCTGTAAATTACCCTGCCTTCCAGATGTTGTCTACAATCACAGGCGCAACACAGCTGAGAACCCTCAGCTGGGGGACACCAACCTGGACATGCCGCGGACTGGTACCGGTCCACAGATTGGGGGTTGGGGACCCCTGTTTTATTGGGTTGTCCTATATATAAAATGAGAACAAATCCCATGCGCTACTAGCACTGATGATGTTATCTAGATTGGTAATGAAACATCTGCAAGAAAACCATCAAACTCAGAAAGCACCAAGGACCCCACAGTTCAATCCTGAGCTACAAATACAGGTAGTCCTCAACTTACGACCGCAATCAAGCCCAACATTTCTGTTGTTAAGTGAGACATTTGTTCATTTTGCCCCATTTTACGACCTTTCTTGCCTCAGTTGTTAAGTGAATCTCTTCAGTTGATAAGTTAGTAACCCAGTTGTTAAGTCAAATCTGGCTTCCCCGTTGACTTTATTTGTCAAAAGGTCACAAAAGGGGAATCGCATGACCTTGGCACACCGCAACGGTCATAAATATGAACCAGTTCGCCAAGCCTCTGAATTTTGATCACATGATCATGGGGATGCTGGAAAGGTTATAACTGCAAAAGACAATCATAAGTCACATTTTTCAGTGCCGTTGTAACTTTGAACGGTCACTAAACGAACTGTTATAAATCGAGGATTACCTGTATTCTCTTCCTAACGATAACCCTGCTATTCAAACCTTGCTCCATGCTTAGTACCTCCCACAAGAAAGAGTATTTGAGATCACATAGTTTTGGCCGCCATCTTGACCTCTTTGACTTGTGCAGAAATCCCTGATTCTGGCTGTGGACAAGATGCTTTTCAACCTCCTAACTAACTGTTCTCTTTTTTTTTCCCAGAGGCTTGTAAGAGTGTGTCTAGCTACACAGATATACTGATTCTATAAATCCCCCGTTATTGTCTTTTACTGGCGATAATAAATGTCCGTATTAATTAACTTAACGGTTTTAACCGCAGTAATGACTTCGTATTAAACAACTGCACGTTCCGGGTTCCCTGTAAAACCTCTTAACAATAAAAATTGGGCGGCAGTATTCTTCTTTCTTTTTTTTTTTTTTAACTTCCATCCCCACAGAAGCAAAGCAAAGTGTCGGCTAGAAATTTCCAACAGGCTTTGATCAAACAATTAATTGGACTTCAACGAGAATGCGTGTCATTTCAAAAAGTGAAAAAGCAAGAGTTCCGTTTTCCAGAAATTTCCATCCATTTTGCCGAAGAGCTGTGCAAATCTCTCTTGCTGCTCCGAGTTGTTTAAGCCAAAAATATTTCAACCTCAGGCTGAGGTTTTTGGTTTTTGGTTTTTGCAAAACAAAATGAAGGGCAATGATGGGGCACATGTTTAAAAGGATCGGCTAAAATTAAAGCAGAGAAAAGCTAATTGTACTGGATGCTTATACAAAACTATTGCTTTTATGGTAGATAACTATTAAATTGTGCTAGAACGTAACAGTTGGCTTGGGTTTTTGTCTAAAATTTGGGGTGTGATAGGAGCACTCACAAGGGATGTCAAAAAGGCAAGTTGGTGGCCATGACTGCACAACAGAAGCCCCGCCCCTTTTTGCATGCATCAGGCCATGTGTAAAAAAGAGGCGGGGCATTGATTTCCCGCTGGCAGCTGCCATTTTGATGTTTTTGACCCTCTCTCTCCCCTGCAGGCATTTCTAGTTCATGGACTTCCTCACCTACTATGTGACTGAAATCTTCTCTTGAGAACTTGCCCAAATCTGTTTTGATTTCTTCTCAGAGATGGATGTTCTGTTGAGTGACAACTGGAAAACATGGAATTCTCTCATTATCTAGCATGGGTGTGTGTGTGGGGGGGAAGGCATGATTAATAATGCCTATAATCTTTTTTTGTCAGAACAGAATTCAGTTAGGGGACATGTTAGACCTCCATGAAGCAATGCAACCCACCAAATTTGATAGAAAGGGATGCCAACATTTCCAAATGACAGACTTTTGACTGTAGCAGACTACGATGGTTTTCATATTAGAGTAGGTCCACCTTCTCCTAACAATGGAAGCTCCCAAGTGGAGGTTGGGCCAATCATGCTCTCAAGGGGTTGGGAGGATAAGATGAACCAATAGTCTCTGAAACCCAGATGGCTGAGAAATGGTAGAATAGAGCCTGGGTGATTCTGCGCCAATCACCAGGAGACTGTGAGTTCTAGTTCCAGCTCAGGCATGAAAGATGGCTGGGTGTTTTTGGGCCTATCACCAGGAGACTGTGAGTTCTAGTTCCAGCTCAGGCATGAAAGATGGCTGGGTGTTTTTGGGCCAATCACCAGGAGATTGTGAGTTCTAGTGTCGCCCTAGGTATGAAAGATGGCTGGGTGACTTTGGGCCAATCTCCATGAGACTGTGAGTTCTAGTTCCACCTTAAACATGAAAGCCGGCTGGGTGACTTTGGAGACTATGAATTGTAGTCCCGCCTTAGGCACAAAAGCCAGTTGAATGACTTTAAGCCAGTCGTTCTCTCTCAGCTCAACCCACCTCACAGGATGGTTGTTGTGGGGAAAATAGAAAAAGTGAGGAGTATTAGGTATATTCGCTACCTTGAGTTATTTATAAAAATAATAAAGATGAGAAATAAGTAGTTTCTTCAGATCAGATCAGATCACATGTGTATCTTTCTCAAAGCACCCCAGTAGCCCTTTGATCATGTAATTTGCTTTTTTAACCCCATCTTTCCTGTGCTGATCTATCTCATGCTCTGCTATACTAAGAGACATAGTAATCTCTGTAATCTGATCTGATGGATCAGATGCTGTCAAACAGAAAGGATCCGGTGATGTTGTACCAAACAAAGGATTTGGAAAGAAAAACCATAATGAACATTATTGCATGAAGAGAATTTTGTTTTATACCTAGAGTCCAGAAAGGACACAGAGCAGGAGAGATTCTCTGGTCTAAATCAAGCCCCCCCCCCCCCCGACTGAGATGTCAAACAAGAACCTGATCAATTTTTCACCTGCTTTAGAAACAGAGCTGAAAAGCAAGTTAATTTTGTTAGGTATTCTGACTTTTCCAAGGATGCTTTATTTTCGGATAACTGCAAGCCAGGTACTTTGTCTGGCAGTTTTATGTAAATATTTTTTTTAAAGGCGCATCTGCCTGAGTTATCACCAGGCACTTTGGGATTGCTAATTGTTTAATCTGGGGGTAACGCTCAGCTTGTGTAAATCAAGGAGCTGCAACTCAGCAAGCTTGGAAGTCTGGAGATAAACCAACACTTTGGCAGAGGAGACAAGAGACCTGGCCCCTTCCAGGTGTTTTTTTTTTCATTGTCCTTTTCTTGATCTCTTCTAGATAGATGATCTCTCCTGATGCCCTGCAGACACTGCAGAATTTTCTTCCCTGAAAATCTTCATTAGGTTTTCTAGACCCTCCAGAATTACTAAACCCTCAGGTCTTCCAGGCATTCCAGAAAATCTTCCCTAGATTTCTAGACCCCTGGTGCCCTGCAAACACCCCAGAACCGTCATCTTTGATAATCCTTGCTAGATTTCCTAGACACCCCAGAATTTCTAGACCCTCAGATTTTCTACATCAACCCCGGAAAAAACTTCCCTGGATTTTCTAGACCCCTGGTGCCCTGTAGACATTGTAAAATTTTCTTCCCTGGGAAAAAAAATCTTCTTTAGATTTTCTAGATCCCCAGAATTTCTAAACCTTCAAGTGTTCTAGACATACACCACCACCCCAGAAAAATCATCTAGGATTTCTAGAGCCCTGGTGCCCTGGAGACAGTCCAGAACTTTCTTCCCTGGAAAACTTGCCTAGATTTTCTAAACACCCCTCCCCCAGGATTTCTAGATCCTCGTTCTCTAGATACCCCTGAGAAAAATCTTCTCTAAGTTTTCTGGACAACCCAGAATTTCTAGCTCTCCAGTTTTTCTAGACACCCCCTCCAAGAAAGCCTTCCCTGGATTTTTCTAGATCGACGGTGCCTTGCAAACACCGTACCATTTTCTTCCCTTTTAAAAAAAAATCCTTTTTCTAGATCCCCGGAATTTCTAAACCGTGGGCACCAGGAGTCTAGAAAACCGAGGGAAGGCTTTCTAGACACCCCCACCTACCCAGAAAGCCTTCCCTAGATTTTTCTGAACTCCTGATGCTCAGTAGACACCCCAGAATTTTCTTCCCTGATTGCCCCCCAACCCACACACCCCCACCGCTCACTTGCCAGACAGCTGGTTGCTAAGCCCTGTTTCCTAGGACCGGGTTGTCCTTCCCGAATTTTCGCCCGCCCTCCAACCTCATCCATATTGAACAGCCCTTCCCGAGCAAGATCAGAGCCTTCCTTTTCAAGGCTACAAAGTGCAGTTTTCCCAACTGAAAGGATTATATCTTTCGGAGCTGCTGCCCACTGGAAACGGGGTCCACGGCAGGCAGTATTGATCAACGCTGGCTGGAACTGAAGAATGCTCAGTGACAGATGGGCATCGCCTTGAAAACTTTGGGCGTATGCAAATCTCCATACAAAAGAGCCCGGGATGTTTTTAATTTTGCACTCTTGCCTCGGGATATGTTTTGAAAATCCCCGTTTACCCAAAGTCCTTGGCTTTTTATCAGTCAAACGCCTTGAGCGCTATGCCAGCATGGACATCTGGCCTCATACAGAGGTGGGAGGGGAGGAAATCCTTATTTGCTAAAATATTTAGTGATGTGACATAGGTTTTTGCTGGGGGGAACGATATTGCCAATGGCGTATGTTGCAGCCTCAGCAACGGCGAGATCGGCCTTCAGATACTGGCCACGGTTTAGGACCAGAAACACAGGTAGTCCTCGACTTACAATGGTTCATTTAGTGACCATTTCAAGTGACAACGGCACTGAATAAAGGGACTTATGATCGGTTTTTTTACACTTACAACCGTTGCAGCGTCCCCGTGATCACGTGATCAAAATTCAAGACGCTTGACAACTGACTCGTATTTGTGACAGTTGCAGTGTCCTGGGGATCTTGTGATCCCTTTTTGCGACCTTCTGATAAACAAAGGCAACGGGGAACTTAACAACTGTGTTACTAACTTAACAACCACCAGTGACTCACTTAACAATTGCCGCAAGAAAGGTCATAAAATGGGGCACTTAACAACCATCTCACTTAGCAGCAGGAAGTTTGGGCTCCATTGTGGTCGTAAGTCAAGGACTACCTGTATCATAAGCTCACTAATGATGATCTATCTATCTTCATTTTCTTTTAAAACAGGTATGTGTGGATTGATTGGATTAAAGCAGGGGGTCTTCAAACGTGGCCCTTTTATGACTTGTGGACTTCAACTCCCATAATTCCTCAGCCAGGCACACGTGCCTGGCTGAGGAATTATGGGAGTTGAAGTCCACAAGTCATAAAGGGGCCAAGTTTGAAGACCCCTGGACTAAAGTCATAACGAAATTTGCTTCCTTGTTATGATGTGGAGACCCAACGGTGGTGGTTAACAAACCATGGTTTGTCTTAGGGTAGTGTGTAGCTGAGATTTCTTCAACTAATTGTGCTTGAGGATAAAATAATCATCCTAGCCTGCTTCTTCAAAGTTCAACTTTTGCTTCCGTAGGGTGTCACAGAGAAGACTGTGGCTTTCACAGTTCTGATCTTTGCAGAAGAGACTGGACTAGAAGACCTCCAAGGTCCCTTTCAGCTCTATTCCGATTCAGGCTCAGACACATCAGAGCTAGTCTAAGGCACCTATTTGACTGCTGTTGCTGGTTGATCCTAAGAAAATGAAGCGATCCATATAAGCACAAACAAACTTTAATTTACTTTTCTGTACATAGCCCTTTCCCTTTCAAGGTAGTCCTGGCAGTGAGAACAATTAACAAGTGGAACGGCTTGCCACCAGAAGTCGTGGGTGCTCCATCACTGGAGGTTTTTAAGAAGAGATAACCATTCATCCGAAATGATATAGGAGCTCCTGCTTGAGTATGGGTTGAACTAGAAGGCCTCCAAGGTCCCTTCCAACTCTGTTTTTTCCATTATCCTGAAAAAAGTGACTTACACTTACGACCCTTGCACCATCCCCATGGTTCACATGATCAAAATTTGGACCCTTGGCATTTGGATCATTTTTATGATGGTTGCAGAAAATTATTTTCTTGAATTATTGAGTCATCATATTTCTTTTTTAAAAAAAGAATTATTTATCTATCTGTATTCTGCCTTTATTATTTTTACAAGCAACTTAAGGCAGCAAATGCATCTATAATAATAATAATAATAATAATAATAATAATAATAATAATAATAATAATAATAATAATAATAATAATAATAATAATAATAATAATAATAATAATAATAATAATAATAATAATAATAATAGTTGGAAGGGACCTTGGAGGTCATCTAGTCCAACTCCCTGCTCAGGCAGGAAACCCTATACCATTTCAGACAAATGGCTGTCCAGTCTCTTCTTAAAAACTTCCAGTGTTTGGAGCATTCACCGCTTCTGGAGGCAGGTTGTTCCACTGGTTAATTGTTCTAACTGTCAGGAAGTTTCTCCTTAGTTCTAGGTTGCTTCTCTCCTTGATCAGTTTCCATCCGTTGCTTCTTGTCCTGCCTTCAGGCGCTTTGGAGAATAGCTTGACTCCCTCTTCCTCCTATTTTCCTGTGAGGTGGGATGGGCTGAGAGAGAGAGAGGGTTTGGCTCAAAATAGAATAGAGCTGGAAGGGACCTTGGAGGTCTTCTAGTCCAGCCTCCTGCTCAAGCAGGAGAACCTATACCATCTCAGACAAGTGGCTGTCTAGCCTCTTCTTAAAAATCTTCAGTGATGGAGCGCCCACAATTTCTGGAGGCAAGCTGTTCCACTGCTCGATTGTTCTCACTGTCAGGAAGTTTCTCCTTAATCCAGGTTGCTTCTCTCTTTGGTCAGTTTCCAACCATTGTTTCTCGTCCTTCCCTCCGGTGCTTTGGAGAATAACGTGACCCCCTCCTTCTTTGTGGCAGTCCCTCAAATACTGGAACACTGCTATCATGTCTCCCCTATTCCTTCTTTTCTTTAGACTAGCCAAACCCATGTTCCGCAGCCGTTCTTCGTATGTTTTGGTCTCCAGGCCTTGGATCATCTTAGTTGCTCTTCTCTGAATTTTTTCCAAACTCTCAATATCTTTTTTGTGATATGGTGACCAGAATTGGCTGCAGTATTCCAGGTGTGGTCTTACTAAGGTTTTATAAAGCAGTACTAATACTTCGTGTGATCTTGATTCTATGCCTCTGTTTATACAACCCAGGATTATATTAGCTTTTTTGGCACACTGCTGGCTCATAGTCAAGTGATCGTCCACTACGACTCCAAGGTCCCTCTCACAGTTGCTGTTTTTGAGCCAGGTCTCGCCCAATCTGTACTTGCACCCAGCCAGCTTTCATGCCTAAGGCAGGACTGGAACTCACTTTTTCCTGGTGGTATCGGGTCTCCTGCTTGAACAGGGGCTTGGACTAGATCAGGGGTAGGCAACCTTGGCTCTTTTATGACTCATGG
The DNA here is from genome assembly GCA_023970755.1 of Azemiops feae. Taxonomy (NCBI): domain Eukaryota; kingdom Metazoa; phylum Chordata; class Lepidosauria; order Squamata; family Viperidae; genus Azemiops; species Azemiops feae. The sequence goes on from JALGBA010004235.1 coordinate 244,742, forward strand.
ACTTCAACTCCCAGAATTCCTGAGCCAGCCATGCTGAGGGAAAAGGGAGAGGTTTCCAAGCTGAGCCATGCTGGCTCAGGAATTCTGGGAGTTGAAGTCCACGAGTCATAAAAGAGCCAAGGTTGCCTACCCCTGGACTAGATTCACTAGAAGACCTCCAAGGTCCCTTCTGCCTCTGTTATTCTATGTTCTATGAATACCTTATTATTATTTATTAAATTTATAGGCCGCTCATCTTGCAGTTCCCGAGTATTCCACAGGCAGCAACAATTTTGGCGAGTTCTAGTCTATTTACCTGTTTGCATGATTAATATGTTAGTATTTGTTATGTTTTGTTCATAACAATAGGTCCTACTGGCGTCTGACCTTGCTCATTCTGTCTGTTATGAAATTCGAGGCAGGGAATGGGCCGTTCTCCACTTGGCAGTTTGTTACGGGCTAGGATGTGCCATCAAACGTTTTTCCTTTGTGCTTCCAAAAGTTTGGAAAAAAAAATGTGGTAGGTCGCTTTGTTTTGAAGCTCAAGATTAAAAGTTGTTTGAAGACAAATGTTTTCCTAAGTTTTCGCTGACATTCAATTTTAATGGCTTTTTGAAAACAAAGTAAGTATTAACTGTGCGTTGTTTTATAGTTTCCTGATGTCTGACAGGTGTTTTTGCCCATGTGGGAAACAGATGCTAATAACATTTCCCCTAATAGCTCATAAATAATAATTATTTAGCATTTTCCTTTTATATTGCTCTGTCAATAGCCAATTTACTTTTCAGAAGCTGCTACATTTTGCTGTCAATCATTTCATGCCTGAGGCTCTTTTTGGTGATTATAAGCCCCTTGGAGAGGGAAAACTCCAAATTAGTTTTAAATAAAAAATAAGAGCATTCATGCTGTTGAACATCTAAAGGTAAAAGATAAAAAAAAACAACCCCAATCTGGATACATAAATATCACTAGTAGCATATTAATACTTTATAAAAATATAGTGACCAGCTGTCTTCTGGAAAAACAAAACAGACAAACAAAAATGACATGAAATTGATGGGGGAAGTTTAAAAAAAAATCAACAAATTTAGAAAAAGGGAAGGGAAGGGAAGGGAAAGGGAAAGGAAAGGAAAGGAAGGAGAAGGAAAGGGAAGGAAAGAGGAAAGGGAAGGGAAGGAAAATTATGATTATATTGGGTGATTTATTCTCAGCTGCTTAGTTCCCCTTGAAATACGTAGATCTAAAACAGTTCCACATGTAAGGGAACTGAGGACAGTATCTCTGTGGGCCATGCTTCAAAGACTCATATCCATCTGCCTACCATTTGTCCGAAATGGTATAGGGTTTCCTGCCTGAGCAGGGGGTTGGACTCGATGACCTCCAAGGTCCCTTCCAACTTCATTATTATTATTACCAGTTCATCTTTCCAAGGCAGTGACCACTCAGCCTGACTGCACACCCACCCGACCACCTAGGTCAGTGATGGCGAACCTTTTAGAGACCGAGTGCCCAAAAACCGCCCCCCGCCCCCGCTCCGCCTCCCACCCTGCCTGTTCCACCCCCACCCGCCCCCTGCCCCGCCCACCCGCAGGGACACGCACCGCCTCCATGGCCCACAGATCACCCTGGCAACCCTGCAGTGCCATGGCAGCCACGCCCTCCGCCCACACCCCGCAGAATCATCTGCACCCTATGGGGCGCAAGGGCGGAGTCTTGTCCCTGCTTGTCTCTATGTCCTTGGCTGCGCTGCTCCATACGGGCTGCACCCAGGGGCGACTCTCCTCCAGGGGGGCTGCTGGTGAGGAGGGGGCTTTGGGGGGAGGCGGGGCTGGGGCGATGGGACGTGTGCCCACAGAGAGGGCTCCGAGTGCCGCCTCTGGCACACGTGCCATAGGTTCGCCACCACTGACCTAGGTATCTGTCACTTGCCACCCTGTCTGTCAGGAGCAAGCAAAGTCAGTAACTTTATTGTCTATCACCAATGCTATGAGAATCTCACCAGATGCTTGCCTTCTCCTGGGAAAGATCAAATAAGGCTGCATGGATCTTGGAGGAAGTCACGATTATGCCGCTTGCGGCTGCACAATGACTCTAAGCTAGACCCTCACTTGACTCCTCCTTCCAGCCTGGCTGGCAATTTCCAAATACAGTCAGACAGGTTTTTAGCTTCTGGGCTACAGAGAGAAATAAGCTCTATAAGGATTTTGCAGAACATCTCATATCTGCAGATCTGCACAACTGGCAACAACGCTCAAACTGATCGGGGCAAGAATAAAGTCCACAATAGTGGTAGTTCTACACTACAGATAGTCCTTGACTTTCAGCGCCATTGTAACTTTGAATGGTCAAGTTTGACTCAGCCTTTCATCCTTCCGAGGTCAGTAAAATGAGGACCCAGATTGTTGGGGGCAATAGGCTGACTCTGTAACCTGCTTAGAGAGGGCTGTAAAGCATTATGAAGCAGTATATAAGTCTAAGTGCTATCAATTCACCCATGACATCCCTTGCCCCCTGTGGTTGGCACTCAGGTACAGAATTCATACTGAATGGGTTAGCCCGGAATTAGGAGGGCGCCATCTTGGAGAAAGTGGAGAGAACCCAGGAAACAATAATACAGAGACGTGCATGTGTGCTACTTGCCTGCTGGAGCAGAAAGAGATTGATAAATAAATGTTTATAGGATTGTGCAATTGTGTACCTGGCCAAGTAGGGGTGCCTCAGGTGGTCTGTCCACTTGATGTTCCATATAAGGCAAAGAATGTACAATGAGAATTTTTAACCATGCTATTTCCTTGTTTTCTTGCTTTGAATTGTATAAAAGTAATTAAATATCACTGCTCGGGGTCTCGTCTCCTTTGAGGCTGGGAGCCTTTTGCTGGAGTATTCCCATAAAAGAAGCTAAAAGCCATTCCTCGTGTCAGGTGGACTTATTGGTTTCGGCAACAAGCTAAGACCCATTTTTGGGGGAACAACAATACCAGCACAGGAAAGTCCTATCCCGCCCAAGCCGAATTCAAACTTGTGCTACTCCAGCTTTTTTCTTTTCTTTTTTCCTTTTGCAATAAATATTACTCCATGCATCCGAACGACTCTTTTATAGGAGGAAACACCTACCGCTGCCCAGTTAAAAATGCCAAGGAAATATAATGTAAAATACTGCCTGTCGGCTTAAATGACTTATTATTAGCATGAATTGCGGGGCCCTGATTCATTTGTCTCCCTCCCACAGCTTCTGCAGGCAAATTTGAACTTTAAATGAAATGCTTTTTCCCTTTCATTTCCCTAGAAAAGGCAAGTGCAGGTGGATACAATTTTATTTTTTTTCCAAACTAGGCTCCCATGTGCATGTTGAAGAGAATGCCATGGGCCACACTGCCAAAGGTTAGTATTATTTCATTTACAGTACAACAACAACAACAACAACAACAACAACAACAACAACAACAACAACAACAACAACAATAATAATAATAATAATAATAATAATAATAATAATAATAATAATAATAATAATAATAATAATAATAATAATAATAATAATAATAATAATAATAATAAAGTTGGAAGGGAGCTTGGAGGTCATCGAGTCCAACCCCCTGCTCAGGCAGGAAACCCTATACAATTTCGGACAAATGGCTGTCCAGTCTCTTCTTAAAAACTTCCAGTGTTGGAGCATTCACCGCTTCTGGAGGCAGGCTGTTCCACTGGTTAATTGTTCTAACTGTCAGGAAGTTTCTCCTTAGTTCCAGGTTGCTTCTCTCCTTGATTAGTTTCCATCTGTTGCTTCTTGTCCTGCCTTCAGGCGCTTTGGAGAATAGCTTGACTCCCTCTTCTTTGTGGCAACCCCTGAGATATTGGAACACTGCTATCATGTCCCCCCTCGTCCTTCTCTTCATTAAACTAGACATACCCAATTCCAGGCGCAGGTGTTTCATCACAGTTTGTTAAAACCCTTCCCTAGTTTGCCATTGAGGCCGGCCACGAAGTTGTCTCCCCCTCTCTTATAATGGAGGGAGAGAAGGATTTTGAGATTGAGGAAGTTCTCGTGGTACTACAGAGGGAGGTTACAATATTTGGTGTTATGGAAGGGAGGGGATGGGTAGGTTTGGTACCCTAATCCAAGGGTTCCCCAACCCCTGCTCCTTGGACCAGTACCGGGCCACGGCATGCCATCAACCGATCTGCACAAACAAGGAAAATCCCATCCACAGGATGCAGGCAGCACACAAAACCACGCCCCCTTCGGTCCTTGGAAAAACCTCTATCCATGTAACCGGTCCCTGGTGCCAAAAAAGGTTGGGGACCTCTGCCCTAACCTACAGTGGGTGGTCCAGTGGAGAAAAGGGCATTTTAATCCATGCTGTTTTTTGTGCGAAAACTTTAGAACAGGCCTTGCTTCTTCTGTGCCTATGTGGAATTATCAGTAAAGTTATACTCTTGGTAAAATAATGTCCCAGGAGTTTCTGTTGCTGCAAATGCCAACGGGGCAGTTGACAGGTTAGTAGGAACAGGATCTGATTTAACGTGAGGTATGCTTCATTTACAGAATACAGACTAACAGAGCTGGAAGGGACCTTGGAGGTCTTTTAGTCCAACCCCCAGCTCAAGCAGGAAAATGTCAACTCTACAACGAACCTGGCTGAAGCCATCTTGCTTGTTCTAGGTTGCCACAAGAAAGGGAGGGGGTGCAGAGTATTTTTGCTAGTCTAAACAATTCTGGCTCCTGTGGGAACCAAGGTCAATTGATCAGTTAGCTTAGAGCAGGCATGTCAAACTCGCGATGTCGCGCGACATATCGTGACTTTTTCCCCATTGCCGGCAATGGGGTGGGCATGGTTTTGACATGATGCATCCGGCCCGCGGGCCGGCAGTTTGACATGCCTGGCTTAGAGGGTTGGGCCTTTTGTTAGAAAGCCCGCCAAATTATTCTATTGGGGAATGGAGCCGATTGCATAGCGTTGGGATTGGAAGTTTGACTTTGTAAGAGTGTAACTCTTGGGTGGGAATTTCAGACTTGGTTTCACTTTTGACCATGCCGATATTTTGTAACCAATAAACATGTTCTTTGAGGAAATCTCTAGCCTCGGAGTTCTGATTTTGTTGGTCTTATCATCGGAACCATGATAGAGAACTTATACCATTTCAGAGAAGAGGCTGTGCAGTTCTCTTCTTAAAACCTCCAGTGATGGAGCACCCACAACTTCTGGAGGCAGGCCGTTCCACTGGTTAATTGTCCTCGCTGTCAGGAAATGACTCCCTTTTTCCAGGTTGGATGTCTTTCTAATAAGCTTCCATCTGTTACTTCTAGTCCTGCCTTCAGCTGCTGGTCAGAAGCTCATAAACAACAACAACAACAACAATAATAATAATAATGATAATAATAATAATAATAATAATAACAACAACAACAATAATAATAATAATGATAATGATAATGATAATGATAATAATAAAGTTGGAAGGGACCTTGGAGGTCATCTAGTCCAACCCCCTGCTCAGGCAGGAAACCCTATACCATTTCAGACAAATGGCTGTCCAGTCTCTTCTTAAAAACTTCCAGTGTTGGAGCACTCACCGCCCCTGGAGGCAGGTTGTTCCACTGGTTAGTTGTTCTAACTGTCAGGAAGTTTCTCCTTAGTTCTAGGTTGCTTTTCTCCTTGATTAGTTTCCATCCGTTGCTTCTTGTCCTGCTTTCAGGCTCCTTGGAAAATAGCTTCACTCCCTCTTCTTTGTGGCAGCCCCTGAGATATTGGAACACTGCTATCATGTCCCCCCTCATCCTTCTCTTCATTAAACTAGTAATCACAAGGCCTGGGACACTGCAACCATCATAAATGTGAGTCAGTTGCCAAGCATTTCAATTTTCATTACATGACCGTGGGGATGCTATAACGGTCATAATTGTGAAAAACGATCATAAGTCACTTTTTCAGTGCCATTGTAACTTAGAACAAATGGTCGTGATGCAAGGACTACCTATACAGTAATTGCCTTGTGAAACTGCATGTTGATACATAAAGAGGGGAGCTTGTGTTGTGATATCACGATACATATCTCATCATTCTGATGACATCGTGGTTTGCTGTGCACGCCTGGGTCTTCAGTCTGGCTTTCAGTGAGTTTTGCCACAGCCTTTCTCAACCTTGGCAACTTTCAAATGTGTGGACGTCAACTTCCTGAATTCCCCAGCCAGTCTTGGGAGTTGAAATCCACACATCTTCATTTTGCTAAGGTTATATCACCAGTATGGCCAGGAATGCTGGAAACTGCAGTTCAGTAAGAGCTAGTTTAGTCTACTGGTTAAGGCATCAGGCTAAAAACCAGAAGACCAGGAGTTCTAATCTCACCTTAGACTTGCAGGCCAGCTGTGTGACTTTGGGCCAATCACCAGGAGATGGTGAGTTCCAGTTCCACCTTAGGCATGAAAGCTAGCCGGGTGACTTTCTATTCTGTCCCAACCTATGTGAGTCCTTGTTAAACTCACAAGGAGAAACCCCTCTTCCAACAAGCAGGCTGGAACCGCAGGAAAACAAAACCCCTTTTATTATTTTACAGACCTGAGTAAAATGTCCAAAGGCAAAGGCAAACAAAGCACAATTCACTGAAACATGATTCCTTCACAAACGGTTGCCTTCAGCAACCAGCACCCCCTACACCTTCCCTTTTATTATTCAGCCAAGGCGTGGCTTCCTAATGCCTTCTCCTTTGCCTTTGGAGCCGCTCCATTGCATTCCTCTGTCCTACTCTCTTTGCCTGCCAGCGTTTATGAACATCCTGGATATCTCCCAGCTGTGCTTCATCACTGCAACTCAGACTCCCAGCACAGCTGTGTCTCAGCCTGAGCGCGAGTAGAGGGGCCAGGCTCCTCGTCAGACTGTAAGTCTTGGGGCTCATCAGAGCCTTCCTCTGACTCTGATGTCCCTCCAGGCCCCTCCTTCTCCTCCTCTGATTCCCCAGACTCAGCTGCCGAGTCCACTGGCTGCCGAGGAATCACAACACTTTGGGCCAATCAGCAGAAGACAGTGAATTCTAATCCTGCCTTAGGTATAAAAACCGGCTGGGTGACTGGGACAATCACCAGGAGACTGTGAGTTCTAGTTCCACCTTAGGCATGAAAGCCAGCTAGGTGAGTTAGGGCTACTCACTTTCTCATAGCCCAACCCACCTCACAGGATGGTTGTGAGGAAAATAGGAGGAGGAAGGAATATTGGTTGTTCACTGCGCTGAGTTACTTATAAAGTAATAAAGGCAGGCTAAATATCTAATCACAAATAAACAAGAAAAGGCAGGGCAGAATACATGAACCTTGATAGTATGTGGTTCCTTTGATTTTAGGCTAAGCCTGATGTGTGGACCTGCTCATTATGGTTTGTAAACCATATCCCAAAGGTACTTTTTCAAGTGCCTTTGAAGAAGCTTCTTGGATGAGAAGTGAAACACCTTCAAGGAAAAACAAAGTCCAGTTGCCTTTTGGAAAAGCACCTTTGGGACAACCGTGACCTGGATGACTGAGAATCTCCACAGACATTTGTAAACCATAATTTATGGCTTGGCATTACACCTGAACCCCAGCCACTATGGCTCAGTCAACGAACTCTGATTAAAATAAACCCCACTCTAGTACAAAACTGAACAAGCATCCTTTGCAACCTCCTGTCTCCAGGTTTGCGTGATTGTAGCTGGTGGCGCCTCACGCTGCTTTTGTTCTTCTTTTATAGACCTCCACCTTTCCTCCACCCTTCCTCTTATTTGGGCTTTTGTTCCTGAAAGTTAGATCCCTCTTTTGTAGTCTAAAAGGCCAAAGGGCCAAAGTTTGCCTTTTAATTAAAATGCATATTCTGTAATTAAAGGCCCCATAACACATGAAGGGCATTCATTGAAATACGATGGGTGACATAGTCATTACCCCACTGTTAATTACTAATTAATGAAGCTATTTCAATTAATAGCCTCCCCACTGTCACTCTCGCTTTGACAGGGCTGCGCGCTGCGAACTACTGCAAAATCAGAGGCCCTCATAATTCTGGCACATCACCAAAAGGCCTCCACTAAATATTCATGTCAGAGGACTTTAACACTTTTCAATTAAACACAATAAAGGAAAAATCTCTGTCAAAAGTGTATATCAAACATGTGTCAGTGGCTTTCTTCCCCCTCTCTCACAAACCCCGTCCACCTTTCCCTCTTCTAATTTTTCCAGACTTTTCAAAATTTACTAGATTTGGAGGGTAAGTAAAAGGAATTTGATGCATCTCTCTCTTCTCCATTTTGGGCACTGCCGGTGACATCAAATACGTGGTTTGGCCACGTTAGGCCAGAGTTGGGGGGGAAAGGAAGATAAAACTGTGTAGAGCGGAGTTCATATGCTTATCTTCTTTGACGTATTATGTTGGACCACGTCTCCCATCCTCCACAGCCACAGCACACTTGGAAGCCAGACTGGAGAAGAGCAGGTTCTAGTTTGACCGCACCACTTGAGATTCTTTTAGCAAAATAGATCATTAACAGCCCTGCTTCCTTTCTCATCTATCTGATTTCACATAGGCAGACCCACAAACCCACACACACAAACTCTTCTGTGACACATACATCGTTTTCCTTCCTAACCCCTCCCCTTCCCTTTCCCCAAGCCAATCAATCTGGAATTGATTTCTTTTCAAGACACACACTTTCCCCAAAGGTTGATCCTCTGATTGAATGACTAGAAAAAAGATTCCAACAGAAATGTTGAAGTTGACAAATGTGATCAACAGCATTGTTAAAATAGCACCTTAACAAAGATGTGCGCCTTCTGAAGTTTGAAAGCAGGTTGACATACTTTTGGATGGAAACTGCTAGTGTGTTTGACTCATTCTCTGTTTTTCAGTTTCGCCAGATCTGTTTCACTACTTAGGCAGATAACGACAAATCTTAGCAAGATTTTTCCGAGCGATAAAGAGAAAGGAATAGATATTTTTATTTAGGCATTTGTTCCTTCAAGGGATCAGACGACACACATAGGGCTTCCTAGTTCTTAGAGATGCTTTCAGGGCATCTACAGGGGGTGGTCAAAAAAATCAAGATGGCAGCCCTTTGAAGCTCTAAACGCTCTACCTGTGCAGCCTTCTTAGTTTTTATTTTGAGCATCTCCCCCAACATACAGATCTTATATGACATGATGAAAACCTCTTAACTGCACAATATATGCACAAAGAATCGTGGTGGCATAGTGGTTAGAATGTAGTATTGCAGGCAAACTCTGCCGACTGCCAGGAGTTCGATTCTGACCGGCTGACTCAGCTCTCCATCCTTCTGAGGACCCAGATTGTTGGGGGGCACAATGCTGACTCTGTAAACCTCTCAGAGAGGGATATTAAAACAATATGAAGTGGTATATAAGTCTAAATGCTATTGCTATATATAGACAGACTTGGCCATAGTTTTAACTGGGAAACTGTGAGCAACTTAGACCAAGCCAAGTCCAAAAATGCTAGAGAATTCCTGGCAAATTTCTGGCAAATCAGCCATCAACAGGCACACAGAGATAAACAACATCTACATACCATTCAAAAGAGACAATCAAAAAGCTAAAAACGAAATAAAAAGAGCAAAACATCTCCTGACCGGCAATCAAGCAGAGCAAAGATTAACACCAAGACTAATACCTGTAGGAGGAGGACTGGCAGAGCCAGAGGGAGGAGAACAAAGAGGAATCAGCCTAGAATTGTTACATAGCCACAAACGAATTAAGTCCAACCCGCCTTGATTGCCGTTATCCTTATCTAACTATAACCAGGTACTGAGCATTAGTCGAGAAGATTCCTGTGCATAGACTTTTAGCAATAAATTAGTTAAATTGAACCTTCAAGTGTGGACCTGGTCCTTCACACCTGACATTACAAAATCCATAATCTTACAAACACAATATGGCTTGGAATCTTACAAACACAACAGATGATCCTTATGAGATCCTTGGTGCTCTCTGAGCTTGGTGGTTTTCTTGTAGACATTTCATGACCAAACTAGGCAACATCATCAAGGCTAGAATGGAGTGGGGTTTTCTTGTATATGTATATAGTAGTAGCTTCCCCTGTCAGTGGGAGGTGGAGGGAATATCCTTGGTAGTTTTCCTGATTAGGCTGTTGTTTACAGTTTGATTGTTTGCACTGGTAACTCCTTGATTGTGATATTGTTTGCTTCTTGATTGCTGATCTAGAATTAATCTTGGTATTAATCTCTTCTCACATGGGTGTTGATTGCTACTGAGAAAATGTTCTGGTCTTTTCGTTTCCTTTGGGCTTCTTGATTGTCTCTTTTGAATGGTATGTAGATTTATCTCTATGTGCCTGTTGATGGCCGATTTGTGCCTATCGATGGCCAGCCTTCTAAGAATTGTCTAGTGTTTTTTTGACTTGGTTTGAATTAGGATGGTCACAGTTTCACAGATTAGGGTTAAGCTATGAATAATGTTTACAATTAAGAGTGGGAGGACTTGTGCCTATATAATGAGAAGTCCCCATTTGCTCCCACTCTGTAAATCTGGGGTGCACAAAATGGCACCTCTCAAATTTTTAAATATGTCCCCTTGAGATAATAAGATAAGATAAAATAACCTTTATTGTCATTTTTATACTGTGGGCACAACGGCACACATCAAATGAAATTTAGTTGCCCGCTCTCAAAGTGAAACACATACATGACACATACCTAAACATACTATGAACAACATAATCACAAGGTAATGCCAAATTATAGCTTTAATGTGACCAACAGGGGGACGTTTGAAAAATATAGAAAGCAACCACAGTACAGTAAGTGTACCTGATTAGTTTAATTGAATGCTCATTCACTTGATTTAAATTAAATTAATTCATATTACAAGGCTATGTAACCCTGGGATTTTTATTCTTCATCTTGTTTTTAGCAGCAGTGCTCACGGTAGTGCTTGCCTATCTCTTTTTCATTCACACAGAACTTGAAGAGAATGTGTATGTAAATTATATGGAGTTCCGCAGTAGGATTCACCTTGTCCTGTCTTCATTATTCTAAAATTACACCTTGCTTCGAATGAGGGTAAGGTCTGGGTTGAACTAAGCTCTCAGTTCCTATTGAGTACATGGTGTTGTTTTCTTGGTGAAAACACAAAGATGATTTGGAGAAACAACTGGTTGGGTTCCAGACGGAGGAACCAGCAAGGAAGGTCAATGTCCATGGACTGATGAGTTTTGAGTCAGTCAATATCCATCCACTGGTCTGCACAGATCATAAACTAGAGTTGTCTACTTGTCCAGTTTAATAAAGAGAAGGACTAGAGGTGACAATGACAGCAGTGTTCCAGTATCTAAGGGGCTGCCACAAAGAAGAGGGAGTCAAGCTATTCCCCAAAGTGCCTGAAGGCAGGACAAGAAGCAACGGATGGAAACTAATCAAGGAGGGAAGCAACCTAGAACTAAGGAGAAATTTCCTGACAGTTAGAACAATTAATCAGTGGAACGACTTGCCTCCAGAAGTTGTGAATGCTCCAACACTGGAAGTTTTTAAGAAGAGTTCATATGCTTATTTTCTTTGACCTATTATGTTGGACCACATCTTCCATCCTCCACAGCCACAGCACACTTGGAATCCAGACTGGAAAAGAGCAGGTTCTAGTTTGACCATACCATTTGAGATTCTTTTAGCAAAATAGATCATTAACACAAATGTGGTTCCATGTGTGTGTGCGGGAATGGGGCTGTGAGCATGCGCATTCTGCAAATGGGGCTGCTAGCACCGGTGCGTGGTGCTCAGCTCTCCTAGCACCGGTGAGAGGCTCAGGGCTCACAGCTTGGCTAGCGTGTCACGAGATTCGTGGCTCGGCTAGCGCCGTCACAAGGGCAGGGGGTGAGCGCACGCACATGCGCCCATGTACTGGCCAGCCACTCACGCCGCCGTTCTTTTCAGCCCTAGGATTCTCTGTTCTTGTTCTATCTCACAGAGCGTAACAGTAATACTGTACTAAACTGAATTTCAGTGCTCCCAACTGGCTAGATACTGCTTGGAGATGCTAATGTAAAAGCTATTTCACCTTAAAGTTTGCCGACAATAGCTCCAAAATTTCTACACTGATACGTTTTCCGGGGAAGCAGTTAGCTCCAAACTATGAAAGCACATTATTTGTTTGAAAGCCCGGGTAGATTCTTTTCATGACAGAGTTCTTGTCCACCTACCTTCTGATAGCAGCCATACACTGGAGAGTTGATAAATTAACATTTTTAAGGGGAAGTAGGATGTCAGAGAGGAGTGGAAATAAAAGGAAGTTAACAGCTGCAATGAGCTTAAAAGGTAACCATGAAAAATCCCTCATCAACGCTTTCCTGTTTTCTATTAATGAGAATGCAAGTCAGGTGCCTGGTAGCTTTATAATTCTCTATATAGAAAGTCATAACGTGGTTAATTGTTACACGTGTATTTTGCCACCGTCTCTGGTGATTTTTTTTTAATCTTCCTCTCCGCCAGCTCTCCGTCACACTTCAGAGCTGTGACTGACAAAAGGTGAGCAGCATCTTAAATTGACAGTGCAATTGCTGTTAAAAACATTTTTATATGTGCGTGTGTTTATACGTATCCTGCCTTTATTATTTTTACAAATAACTCAAGGCGGAAAACATATCCAGCACACTTTTTTCCTCCTGTTTCTCCCCACAACCCTGTGAGGTGGGTGGGGCTAAGCCAGAGAGTGACTGGCTCAAAGCCACCCAATTGGCTTTCATGCCTAAGGCAGGACTAGAACTCACAGTCTCCTAGTGTTTGACCCCAAATCACCCAACCAGTTTTCTTGCCTAAGGTAGGACTAGAACTCACAGTCTCCTGGTGATTGGCCCAAAATCACCCAACCAGTCTTCTTGCCTAAGGTAGGACTAGAACTCACAGTCTCCTGGTGACTGAGCCAAGTGATCCAGCTGGCTTTTATGCCTAAGGGTGGGACTAGAATTCACGGTCTCCCACTTTCTAGCCTGGTGCTTTGACCATTAGACCAATCTGGCTCTCAATTATTATGTATTAGTATGTATTAATATGAGTACTAAAGAATGTCTCTATGTCTTCTTGGTGTCTTAACACCGGGAGTGGGGGGGGAGGGGGGAGGGGTGTGTGTTCAAATTTTCCAGACCACAAAACCTTTCAGTTAAAAGAAATTCTTGGTACCTCTGATCATCAGGCAAAGCTCTAGCGATAGGAAATTGGTCATGTTCAAGTGAAACATCCTTCTTAATGGTCTTGGACAGGTATCCCTGAAGGGGGACCCTCGTTAACTCATCTGAGCATCCTTAAAATAGCACAAGATGTGTCTGCGTAGAAATGCATTTACTTGTGCGTATTTAGGGTAAGAAACTGAACACAATTTGTCCTTGAAATAACTGAAGTAAGGAACGTTCTCTGTTGTGAAACGATCCAATTAAGTTATGCATGTTTAGAGCACCTATGAATTGAAATATTATTGCTTTTAATGTACTGGTAATGCTAAGGATAAATAAATAAATGACAATATCACTTTTCCTTCCTTCCTTCCTTCCTTCCTTCCTTCCTTCATTCATTCATTCATTCATTCATTCATTCATTCTTTTTATTATCCTTCCTTCTTCCCTCCCTCCCTCTTTCTTTCTTTCTTTTTCTTTCTTTCTTTTTTCTTTCTTTCTTTCTTTCTCTCTCTCTCTCTCTCTCTCCCTCCCTCCCTCCCTCCCTCTCTTTCTTTCTTTCTCTTTCTTTCTTTCTTTCTTTCTTTCTTTCTTTCTTTCTTTCTTTCTTTCTTTCTTTCTTTCTTTCTTCTTTTGCATATCTCTTTGCACATATCTTGATTTCTCCAAATTGGGGCAGGAAGAAGAGGAGGAGGAGAAGGATTTGACAGTATTTATAATCTAACACAATTCAAAACAAACCTGGGCAGCAAACAATGAAACGTAATATTAAAAACCAGAATCATGTAAGACAAAATAAGTCAATTAGCAAAAAGGGGCAATGTTTATGGAAAGCGTGGACTTCCATAATCAACTGGAAGAGGGCCAGTACAGAAAGTTTCACTGCTAACAACATGGACTATTGGCGGATGGTATATATCTCATCTGCAGGTAGTCCTTGATTTAAGACCATAATTGAGCCTGGAATTATGGTCATAAAATGTGCCAGTTGTTAAGTGGGTCACCATGTGACTGCAGCCAATTTATGACTTCATTTGCAATGGTTGATAAGCGAATGCTGTGGTTGCTAAGCAAATACAGGGTCATTAAACAAAAGCAGCAGTCACTAAGTGACTAAGTCTATTTTAGCCAATAGACGGTTTTACCAGAAACTTGAGAGTAAATGCCAGTATCTGACAAAAAAAAGTTGTAAATTGTGGTCATGTAACCACATGACATGGCAAATGGTGTAAATGCTGGCTGCTTGCCAAGTGCCCAAAATGCAATCACATGACCACAAGGGGGGGGTAAGGGGCACTGGAACTTCAAACTCAGTAGGAGAAGAATTGGCAGAACCAGGGGGTGGAGTTAAAAGAAGGATCAACCTAGAATCCCTGTGGACTTTTGCTTGTGACTATGTAAGGATTCTAGGCTGATCCCTCCTTTAACTCCACCCCCTGGTTCTGCCAGTCCTTCTCCTCATGTTATAAGTACTTTTTTTTGGGGGGGGGGGGGTCTGTGTAACTTCAAACGGTCACTAGGCAACTGGTTGTAGCTTGATGATGTTATCCATTGAGTCGTGTCTGACTCTTGGCGATTCTATAGCCAGGGCTCTCCACTTCTTCCGATCTTGCACTACTTCTTTGATTCTTTCTATGCTCTGGCTGGTGTCAGCTTTGATGGTGTAGAGCCATCTTGTTCTTTGACAGCCTGGTTTCCTTTTACCATTAACTCTTCCCAACATAATTGCTTTCTCCAGTGAATTCTCACCCGTATGACATGGCCAAAGTAAGTGAGAGACAGTTTCCTGATTTTGCTTTCCAGTGACATGTCTGCTGTTATGAGCTCCACTACTTGCTTGTTAGTCACTTTTGTTGACCAAGGAATATGTCTTTTTTTTTTTTTTTGCATTCCTTGTAAGTTTGTAAATTAAGAAGCAACAGATGGAAACTAATCAAGGAGAGAACCAACCTAGAACTAAGGAGAAATTTCCAGACAGTTAGAACAATTCATCAGTGGAACAACCTGCCTCCAGAAGTTGTGGGTGCTCCAACACTGCAGGTTTTAAAGAAGAGATTGGACAACCATTTGTCTGAAATAGTATAGGGTCTCTTACGTAAGCAGGGGGTTGGACTAGAACAGGGGGCCCCAACCTTTTGGGCATCAGGGACCAGTTCCGTGGTTTTTCCAAGGATTGGAGGAGGCGTGGTTTCGTGTGCTGCCTGCATCCCACAGATATGGGGCTTCGCTTGTTTGCATGGACCGGTTTCTGGCGTGCCACAGACCGGTGCCGGTCCACAGACCAGGGGTTGGGAACCCCTGGACTAGAAGACCTCCCATGTTCCTTCCAACTCTGTTATTCTGTTAACTTATAAGGTTGAAGGCTCCCTGCATTCAGATGGTTCTGGGTCTATCGCTCTTCTTGAAAGACATGGAAGTGACATCTATGGCATATTTCCCTGATTAAGTTTGATGTCCTCTGCTAGGCAGAGATAAAATGAGACCAGCTGTTTGTGCTTTAAGATTTGACTTCCCTTGCTCCTCCCACTCTGACATTCTCTGGCATCATTCTGGGCACTGAGGTCCTGACTCACCTGGTGGATATCAGACATGGACCTATCATAGATGGGTCTGCCTCAAGAGACTGCCCTTGGTCCAAAATATAACCACATGCTCCAAAAAAACGAACCAGCAAATGACAATCATCACTGCCCCTAGCCAAAACAGATGGGTAAAAGCTGTGATCCTCAATTCATTTATTACCGTGATCCCAGATCATAACAAGAATGGAAAAGAGAAAGAAAAAAATAACAACAAAGGAAAGGCACATGAAGGAGTTCAGAAGGAACCGATACTCAAAATAAGAACTTAAATGGTTTTTTTCCCCTGAGTTTAAAAGAAAACAGGGCCGAAGTCTGCTTGACTGCTAATACCTGGACTCAGATCTGCAAAAAGGTAGTTCAACTGATCAGTAGAAGCCTGGGAATTTTTACGTTACACCTGGGAATTGATGAATGTTTGCAAATCGTTGCTTTTAACAAAATGAGCATCAACCCAACCTATCCGAGACAATGAAAAAACATCAAGAAGCTCTACTCACAGCAGTGTTAATAGAGCCCACATAAAATATTATAAAGGAAGAACCTTTGCAATTCTGAGTAGGATTTAAAATTGAAGAAGTGGAAAAACAACCCTGAATTCTGCCAGGATCTGCTTTTAAACAGCCTTTTCAGCATTCAAGACAAACATCCTCAGTCAATTCAGATCTTGCAGCTCCCTCTGCTGGTATTTGCAAACGCTTAGATTTGCTTTTGGGACACCCAGATATAATTCTGTTTGACATCGGCAAATGGATTGTTGTTTTGCATTCAAAGCAAAATTAATTTATTATAATGGAGGATTTATTTTAGTAAGCGTGAAACCACAATTTATCGGATCCCTGCTTAGCAGACTTCCGAAGCAATGAACCAAGCATCTATCTTGACATTACCCAAATGTAACAGACAAAACTGTTGCATTCAAAGTAATAGTGAGTTTCCTGCCTGAGCAGGGGGCTGGACTAGAAGACCTCCCAGGTCCCTTCCAACTGTGTTATTCTGTTATATTGAGTGATCATGTCATCAAGTTAGTGACTACATAGATTTTCTCCAGGACACTCTGTCCCCAAACTGTTTCTTCAGATCTTCCCATGGGACATCTAAACATAAGTAAATCAATCAATCAATCAATCAATCAATCAATCAATAGGAAGCTGTCCTCCTGAACCATATTTTCAACCCAGATTCTTCCATTCTTTGAGCAAAATGGAACCCAACAAGATTTGTTGTGTTTAGCTATTTAGCAGGTTATTAATAAAAGACTTTTAATGATTAATTTATTATTTATTAATAACAATTTATTAACAAATTAATAAATTAGTACCAATGTATTAATAACTTATTAATAAATGAATTACTTATTAATTATAATAATTGAATATAATCTTATTAATAAAAGAGACTGGACAACCATTTGTCTGAAATGGTATAAGGTCTCCTGCTGGAGCAGGGGGTTGGACTAGATAAAGACCTCCAAGGTCCCTTCCAACTCTATTATTCTATATTCTATGAAAAGATTCCAGTAACATAAACAGTCATTACAATCCACAATATTTCATGTTTGATGGGAAACATCTCAACTTTTTATTTAAATAACACTTGGCTTTGCTTGGATTTGTTTCCATTCTTCTGTCAGATGAAATGCAGCAAGAACTTAAAAATGATGTCCCATGTCCTGGCATTCAAATCTACCATTCTCATAAGGCACAACTCTGGTGGAATCCATGTGTCCATGGCGGACATTAAAAAGGGGCTTAAATGAGGTAATTATTCAATAGCTGCAAACGGCGCAACTGAGGCAGGAGTGGGAAACTTGTGCTTTTAGCAGCTTTAGCTCACATGGTGAGGGATGCTGGGAAATGTAGTCCGGTGATATCTAGGGGAGCATCGGCTTGCCCACCCCTGCTGGAATGAATCATGCAAACAGTTCAGTTATGAAAAGACTCTACCAGTAGATTCAGCTGGAGAAACACGGAAGAGTGTTGAAATCAGGAACTTACAAATAGAACAAGATGTTGTGGAAGCAAATAGGAAAATGCCATTTTTAGAGCAGGTCTTCAAGTACAGAGAGATCAATGTGACCTTCCTATATCTGGAAGAGACAAGGTTCTTTTGACCTGAGACCCCCCAGTACAATAGAATTTCTCACCGTTTAGCAATCTGAGAAGCTCACCTACTCACCCCCTACTCATTGAACCTAGCTTCCAAATATCTGCAAGCTTGGTTTCTATTATTCCAACAATTGATAAAACACAAGTGGGGTGATTTTTTTAATACCCTGCTAATTTTTCATCCCAAACCAATATAAGCACTGGTGTGAAACCGAAATCCTGGTACGAATGAAAATCTTAAGCGAAAGAAGCTTTGTAGATGTCTGCCCGTTCTTCACATCTACAAGGGCACCACTTGTAGAAGGTTGACATAGAGATGCAACTCACAAAATCCAAGGTTCTCATCTCTTGATGTCTTCCAACCTTCTCTTTCGCACCAACTTTCTGGATGGAATTGTTCTTCCAGCAATTAGAATGACAATTCTGGTGGGCATGCTCTGGACTTTTGATGCTGTCCAAAACTGTTAAGACACCCCAGGAAGTCTACTCATGATGTCAGAGGACGATGAGAAAAGGGAGCTGCCTTATTGGATGTGATATGGATGACAGTCCTATAACCATAGTTTGGGCTTTGCATAATCTGCTCACTCACTCTCCATTAGGGGATAATTTTTTTCTGAACCAAGGTCTTTTAGGCCTGCTAGTCTATGGCTGCCTTCACTGACAATGGCTTTGGCCACTGGGGTGACACAGTTGTAACTTAAAAATTCTGAAGGACCTCAACTTGTGAAAAGCTGATGTTGTTGGTAACCTCCACCCCGTTGTTGTTTTTTTTAAGAGAGCTGGTCCAACATTATTGTACAGGTGTACCTACGTGTTCATAATTGTAATATGGGTATGGTTGTTCACCTGTATATATATATATATACACTAGAATGATAGGCAAATAATCCATGGGTTTGCGAGGTTTTGCAGGAGGCCGCAAGGGAAGGGGGAGACTTTGCAGATCTCAATGGAAATCTGACGAATTCCTTGCCATTCTTATGTTCATTGTGGGAGGATTCTGCCTCCAGGAACTTTGCCAAACCTTGACCTA
The DNA here is from genome assembly GCA_023970755.1 of Azemiops feae. Lineage (NCBI taxonomy): Eukaryota > Metazoa > Chordata > Lepidosauria > Squamata > Viperidae > Azemiops > Azemiops feae. Next base: position 263,595 of record JALGBA010004235.1, read on the forward strand.
CGTACATCACCTGAGAAGCGCAGCTAAGTAATTGTGGGTCCTACCTAGACATCGAAAGAAAACAAAAATAAGAAAACCCATCATCATGGAGTCTTAAGATTATATAGAACAAGCAGCTCACACTAGGTCTGGGATGTTTGTGTCCATAGGACACTCATGACGATGGCTTCAAAACTCCTCGAAATACGGTCAAAACATATGTTTTGAGTTTCTACACGCTTTTGCTGTAGCCCAGATGTCATCATGAATGTTAGAAAAAAATAAATTTGGGGGGGGGGAGAGATTATGGGTGGATCCATGCACTTCTTATCACACAGGAAGATAACCAGGAGTAAGCTGTACCTGGTTGCATATTTTGGGAGTGTGCCCGCAATGTAACATCATTTTGCTGCAAAAGGCACTGAAGCCAGAGTCAGTATATTTAAACTGCTCCTAAGGTCATCTTAGGCAATTGACCCAGGTCTTTCCAGATACACTGGATTTCTATAATTCCCAACCTGAACAGCCGACATAGGTCTAATGTTGGCTAGATCACCAATATATGGGGGTAGGGAGAATCCTCTTTGGGATGATGGAGGAATAGTACCTAATCAAAGAGGTGAAACACACACCAGCCGTGTGGGAGGAAAAAGATGAGTAGATGGCTAGTAAATCTGCAGGTAACCAGTTAATGCATGGACTTTTATCATTCCGTAGCTGGTACGTTTTTCCTGGAATTCTGTTTTCCATTCTGGAATCTTGACACCTCCCTCTAAGTCCGTGGATGTGTTTATAAGTCTGTGTAGGCTGGATCCAGATCCATCCTTTGAGCTTTTCCAAAGAGGAGGAAGGTGCAAAGTCCAAGGGCATTCACAGCAGCCACAAGATTGAAAACAGAGACCCAGGAGCCTGTGTTTTCGATGAGGTGTCCAGCTAGGTATACACAAACAACACCTGTGTGCAGAGAGAAATCCGAAAGTGAATGTGCTGGCTTTTTTTAAAAAAAAAAACACAACAATCTTGTTTCAACCCAGACATTCTTATTTTGGGCTATTTCCTGACCTTGACAACCAATAAGTTTAGATTACTACAACACGCTCCACCTGGGGCTGCCCTTGGAGACTACCTAGAAACTGCAACCAATGCAGAACACATCCCTTACCAATGGATTGATTGGATCGGATTGTTATCCTATCTTTTCTTTTCTACAAGTATACAAGCAGCATGTATAATGCTTCTATTTCTCCTATTATGCACCACCGCAACAGCAATCCCGAGAGGTAGGTTGGGTTGCAAAAGAATATTTGACCCACAGTCATCCAGTGACTAGATCCTGCAATACAGGTAGTCCTCGCTTCATGAACAGTCACTTAGCAACTGTTCAAAGTCATAATGGACCTTCCCAGAGCTACTTACGACCTGTTTTCAAAATTGCAGCCTACCATGGCAGTTCCTTTCTGTACACTGGAGGGGAGTTGAACTCAGCAACTCTTTTGCTCCACCCGGTTAGTAACCTAGGAGATTGCTTAATGACTGCAATCAGAAGTGGTGGGATTGTGGTCATTGAGCAAGACAGTTTCTTGGGCATCCTTGCTTAACTACTGCTTTATTCCACGACCATAAGTCAAGGAGTATACCTATATACCTAATTTTCTAAAAGCCGAAGCTTAAGGAGCTATTACAAGAGAAGGCCTTTGAAACCATATAAGGAATGGTTGCTGGAATTGGGTATGTCTAGTTCAGGGATAGGCAACCTTGGCTCTTTTATGACTCGTGGACTTCAACTCCCAGAATTCCTGAGCCAGCCATGCTGAGGGGAAAGGGAGAGGTTTCCAAGCTGAGCCATGCTGGCTCAGGAATTCTGGGAGTTGAAGTCCACGAGTCATAAAAGAGCCAAGGTTGCCTACCCCTGGTCTAGTTTAATGAAGAGGACTAGGGGCGACATGATAGCAGTCTTCCACTATCTCAGGGGCTGCCTCAAAGAAGAGGGAGTCAAGCTATTCTCCAAAGAATAGGGGAATGGTGAATTGTTTGATACTCCATAACATACCTAGTAAAGCTCCACCAGTATTTGCCACACCTAAGGAAAGATTAAAAAAAAGGTGAGGTATCAATTCAAAAAGGACTTGATGTTCTGATATATTTTTTTTATCATTTCTGCCTCCATCAAGCATGCCACCATCTTTTGGGGACTTTGAATAGTTTCTTCCTTTGAATTTATCACTCTACTTTTCCTTCAGGGAATTCTCTTCCCCCTCATCAGGACCTTTCCTTGAATGATTATAATTCCTCTCATTTTGGCCCTACAAATAGTCCTGAATCCTTTTGCTACCTTCAAGCCACCACTGATAATCCATATACTGCCAAAACTCTCTTGTCTGTTTGCCTGTTTGTAACCTTCACTTGGGAGATAAGGTGTATCACAGGGTAACAGTTTTTGAACCCATTGTCCCAGATGTGCTTTCTCAGGAGGCAACTGGGCTTTCTTGTTTTTCTTAGAAGACGTTTCACTTCTTAACCAAGAGGCTTCTTCAACTCTGCCTGGATAGTGGAGAATGGAAGGATTTATACTCCTTGCAAACAGCTGGTCATTTGCATTCTTTTAGAGAGTTGTTGAGGCCACTTGGAGATTTATCTGTGTCCTCAGGGTCACCTGAGTAGTGCAAATGGGTGTGGAGGCTTCTTGGCTGCAAGATGTTTTCTGCCCTGGGTCCCTTCACTGTTGAAGACAGGCGCAGGCTGTTTAGGGAGCTGAAGAAGCTTCTTGGATGAGAAGTGAAACGTCTTCAAAGAAAAACAAGAAAATCCAGCTGCCTTCTGAAAAAGCACCTTTGGGACAATCATAACCTGGATGACTGAGGATCTCCACAGACATTTTGAATCCATTTTTTTGGCCAACACAAAGAGAATCGGGACTTGTCCTTTTCCCCAGCTCTTTTCACTCAAATCTCTCTGATAAAATCATCAGAAGAGAAAGGATCTTTCTCCAAGATTTCATTGTTTCCGTTCATTCGTTCGTTCGTTCAGTGACGTTCATTCACACCCTGCAGGAAAATGTGTGTCATCCAGTTCTTAAGGCTTCATATACGGTAAAGAAAGCAGATGCATATGACTTCCATGGCTTAAGAAAGATTAGTTCGCTTATTCATGCTCTCTAATTATCCTTGACTCATGATCATTACCGGCCAGGATGGCTAAAGGTTGCTTTCATGGTTCAAATAATCTGAGTTAATCCAGATGTCTATGGAGATTCTCAGTCATCCAGGTCGTCGTTGTCCCAAAGATGCTTTTTCCTGAGGCAACTGGACTTCCTTGTTTTTCTTTGAAGACGTTTCGCTTCTCATGCAAGAAGCTTCAGAGCTGAAGAAGCTTCTTGGATGAGAAGCGAAACGTCTTCAAAGAAAAAAACAAGAAAAGCCCAGCTGCCTCGTGAAAAAAGCATCTCTGGGTGTGTTAATCCAGATTTTCACAGAAAGTCAGACCCTTTGAAATTACACAAAAAAAAATTGAAGACAAGGGCTACATGCTGACCGCTTTCTGGCAACTTTGCCTTCAAATGATATTTTGTGGTAATATAATTAGGGTGATTTTTTTTTTCCTGACTGAGTACAAACCAAGGACCTTAGAAGTAGCTAACTCACGGGTCGGCAACCCACGGCCCCGGAGCCGAATGTGGCTCTTTGAGCCTTCTCCTGCAGCTCCCAGCCTCCTCCGCCATTTGCAGAGAGAGAGAGAGAGACAGAGAGGCACTTACGCCTCTCTCTCTCTCTCTCTCTCTCTCTCTCTCTCTCTCTGTGTAAAAAATAGAGTGGCCTCACGCTGTTCTCGGACAAGCTGACAAGCTTATTGGGCAGGGCTCCTGCCTTTGCTGCGTCTGCGCAGGAAGCAGCAGGAAGCAGAAGGTAGCTCTCTCTCTCTCTCTCTCTCTCTCACTCTCTCTCTCTCTCTCTCTCTCTCTCTCTCTCACACACACACACACACACACACACACACACACACTGAGTGGGGGAAGAGGGGACTGGCAGACCAAGGGCAGGAGAGAGCCAGCCCAATAAGAATGTGTGTCAGCTTGTCGGAAAACATCGTGAAGCCAGCTTGCCAGATGAGCAGAAGATTGGAGAGAGGGAGAGAGAGGGGGGGGAGACAAAGAGAGGGAGAGAGAGAGAGGGAGAGGGAGAGAGAGAGAACTCATGCACAGCGGCCTCTATTTCTTTTTAATTAAACTCTTCAATCAAGCTCCCCCCCCCCTCGCACGCACGCTCTCAAGTTTTGCGGCTCCCAGTGTTTTCTTTTCTCTGGGAAACGGGTCCAAGTGGCTCTTTGAGTGTTTAAGGTTGCCGACCCCTGAGCTAACTGAATATGACAATATCAAAAGATAAGAAGGGTTAAGCCAGATTAGCATTTGGATGGGAGGCTAATCAGGAATCCCAGGGCATAGTAGTCTTCGTTGGGAAATTGGAAAAACGTCCCAGAAATGGAAAGCCAATTCCATATTGTTGCCAGGAAAACTATATGGACACAGCCATGAAGCCATCAGGAATCCCTCCCACTTGACTCGATATAAATCTTATAATAGAAAAAAGTAATTTTTCCTCACCAAACAATAATCCAGCACATGAAGGAGCCAGATCCTGAATATTGACTGAGATGCCACTGCACACACACAAAAAAATAAAAATAAAGATGTCTTAGAACCAAATCTCAATTAGCAGTTAAATTGGCAGGATTTGAAACGAGTTAAAACTTGAGTGCTGTGTTTGTAGGCCTATGGCAGGGGTAGGCAACCTTGGCTCTTTTATGACTCGTGGACTTCAACTCCCAGAATTCCTGAGCCAGCCACGCTGAGGGAAAAAGGAGAGGTTTCCAAGCTGAGCCATGCTGGCTCAGGAATTCTGGGAGTTGAAGTCCACAAGCCATAAAAGAGCCAAGGTTGCCTACCCCTGGCCTATGGGTTGAGTATCTTTGTAGCAGGAAGTAGCTTTCCTTAATTCAAAGAAAGATTAATCTCAGGCTGTAAGGCTACCAATGGCCCTGAGACCTTTTGCTATCCCCAGGCCATCAGTGGTAATCTATATACTACTAAACCCCACTTGTCTGTTTGTAACCTTCAATTGGGTGAAATGGTGCATGATATAGTAACCATTTTTGAATCCAAGTATCTCAAATGGGCTAGCTTAAAGGATTCAAAATCTAGGATCCATTGCTCCCTTGGATTTTCAAGGATCTTCAGACCAGTTGTATTGACAAAATTGTGGCCAATGCAGCAAAGCTGCAGTCAGCTGCGATCATGTGGTCGTGATTTCTGACACTCCCTGCTGGCTTTCCACAAAGAAACACAATAGGGACACTGCCACCGTCATAAATATGAGTCAGTTGCCAGGCATCCGAATTTTGATCAGGTGACCATGGGGATGCCGTGATGGTCGTAAGTGTGAAAACAATCATAAGACACTTTTTTCAGTGCCACTGTAACTTTGAACGGTCACTAAATGAACTGTTGTAAGTTGAGGACTAGCCTTATCTGCGAGGTAGAGTGGGCAAAATGATAGCAACTTGCTTGTGTCTGACCAAGCAGAGATATCAATATTATGAAATTTTATGTCTTTCCAGCCTTGGCACCAACACCAGGGCCTTTACATACCAATGTTTTTTATACTTGGCAACATGCGTGGACTTCAACTCCCAGAATTCCCCAGCCAGCTTTTACATAAGAAGTTCTGGTGTTACCTGTGGTTGAAAGTCTGAAGTCCAATGCTGGCTGAGGCAAAGGCCACTGCTTGGCAAAAGTTGGTGGAGTAACCTATCCCTAAGGCAAAAAGACTGGATACCCCGGAGCCAATGACCTCAAAGGAAATCAAAAGACAGAATTTTGGTTAATGTGCTGGTTATTATTTACAGTATGTATTTCCCTGAGCTTATATGCCATTTCACTCATGTCTGATTCTAAGCCAGGGGTCTTCAAACTTGGCCCTTTTATGACTTGTGGACTTCAACTCCCAGAATTCCTCAGCCAGCATGCCTGGCTGAGGAGTTCTGGGAGTTGAAGTCCACAAGTCATAAAAGGGCCATGTTTGAAGACCCCTGTTCTAAGCAGACCACCAGAACAGGAATAAGCTTAAAAACTTACAAGATAAATCTAATAATCTAATAAATAAATCCTCAAGCACCAAAGCATCCAGCACAGTATTTATCCAGAGAGATTACAGGACAGGTTGCCCTCGTCTTACGACCACAATTGAGCCCAGAATTTCTGTTGCAAAGTGGGACAGTTGTTAAGTGAACTTTACCCCATTTTACGACCTTTCTGAGCACCGCTGTTGAGTGAAACAACTGCAGTTGTTCAGTTGGTCACACGGTCGTGAAGTGAATCTGGCTTTCCCTTTGACTTCGCTTATCAGAAGGTCGCAAAAGGGGATCACGTGACCCCCCCCAAGACACTGTGACCGTCATTAGTATGAGTCAGTTGCCAATCATCCGAATTTTGATCGTGTGACCACGGGGATCCTGCAACGGCCGCTAAGTGTGAAAAACGGCTGTAAGTCACTTTCTACAGGCCCGTTGTAACTTTGAACGGTCACTAAACAAACCGTTATAAGTCGAGGACCACCTGTAAGAGAAATGCAGATAGGAACAGAAGGCATAACGGCCTGTGAGAATGACCTTGAGGGAGAGGAGGAAGAGCTGTTGCCAAGGCAACAGTAAAAAAAGAGAAATCTCAGTTTAAAGCAGGAATGCAAATCAAGAAATCATCTCAGGGAGAGACTTTTTTGCAGGAATCCGACAAAAAACCTTGCGAAGCGCAGTCACGCGGTCGCAGAATACCGCAATGGGTCATAAAGCTAGCCCACCCAACGTGCAGTCACGTGACTGCACAGGGGGGCAGCGTGACCATTTTTTTGATGGCTGCAGGTGCTTTAGGGGCCATAAAGCACCCATTCCGAGACTGTCCCAATTTTCAACGATCTTAAAATGACCGGTCATAAGTTGAGGACTGTCTCAATTAAAGATGCCTTCTTTTTTTTAAAAAATAAACATTTTATTAATTTTCTATTTTTACAATCAAGTGCTTAATGGACAACGTGATGACTGAGTCCATTAGTAATTCCGTGGTACATATAAGCTTCTTCAAACTAAATCCAATATTACCCCATCCAATACATCCTCTCTTCTTCCGGTAATAGACATTTTTCCACACGAAGAAAATACGATTCTTATTGTTTTTAATAAATATACAGTTGAATATCGGCAGTTGTTGCAGTTTTCTAATAGTATCAATAATATCAGTTTAGAATATCTTTTCTAACCAAAACATATCTTAATTGCATTTGCACTCAATATCCATTGATTCAGTCTGTATCCTATTTTTGCTTTTTTCAATTTTAATTTCCCATCCATGTTCAAAATACCCCAATCATTTATAATTTCAAAACAAGTTCTATTTGGGTAGCCAAAAGCTTCCCTTATTCAAACTTCTTAGCATTTTCTTATTTCCCTTTTCATACCACGATATGATATTCTGATTACAAAACTTATCTATCTAGTTATAATAATACTTCTATTTCTAGCAAAGATGCCTTTCTTGACGGCCGTATGATTCTCACCACTGGTGTTTTTCCAGCTGCACTGTAAGTCACCATAAGTCATTTTAATTTGGTGGTATATACCAGGGTTCTCCAAACTTGGCAGCTTTAAGACTTGTGGACTTCATTTCCCAAAATTCCTCAGCCAGCTTCCTGAGGTATAATTAATAATAATAATAATAATAATAATAATAATAATAATAATAATAATAATAATAATAATAATAATAATAATAATAATAATAATAATAATAATAATAATAATAATAATAATAATAATAATAATGTTGGAAGGGACCTTGGAGGTCATCTAGTCCAACCCCCTGCTCAGGCAGGAAACCCTATACCATTTCGGACAAATGGCTGTCCAGTCTCTTCTTAAAAACTTCCAGTGTTGGGGCATTCACAACTACTGGAGGCAGATTGTTCCACTGATTAATTGTTCTAACTGTCAGGAAGTTTCTCCTTAGTTCTAGGTTGCTTCTCTCCTTGATTAGTTTCCATCCGTTGCTTCTTGTCCTGCCTTCAGGCGCCTTGGAAAATAGCTTGACTCCCTCTTCTCTGTGGCAGCCCCTGAGATATTGGAAGGCTGCTATCATGTCCCCCCTCGCCCTTCTCTTCATTAAACTAGACATACCCAATTCCAGCAGCCGTTCCTTATATGCTTTAGCCTCCAGTCCCCTGATCATCTTTGAGTTTCTGAGAGTTGAAGCCCACAAGTCTTAAAGTTGCCACGTTTGGAGAGCCCTGGTATATAAACATGTAAATAAATCAGTCAGTCAGTCAATCAATCACTCACTCACTCACTCACTCACTCAATCAATCAATCAATCAATCAATCAATCAATCAATCAATCAATCCATAAATCATCAAAGGCCCCAGGTTGTCCTATGAGTCATACACCGAAGGATACCAAAATCTCACATTGGAAATCATGGAGATCTAGCCTTTGGTTCTTTCTCTGTAACAATATTTGAATTTTTTCCCCCTCTTACCTGCATAAACTTACGAGCGGTGATTGGTTTGCACCCTGAAAGAGAAACAATCAGCTGATTAGGGCAGATCCCGTTTTCATTACTGGGGGGGGGGTGTCTTTTGCCAGCTATTTTGGTTAAAACTCCACCACACAATATTGCAACAGGTATATTTTTAAAAAATAATAATAATAAAGCACATACTTTTAAAGTTGGGTTAAAAACTCTTAACAAGGAGTATTTCTTTTCTGCTTTTGAAAAAAAAAACAATTGATTGATCATGTGCCATTAAACCAGTGTTGATTCCTAGCTACCACATAGATAGATTTTCTAAAGGTTGGTTTAAAAACCAAGAGGAATATAGTTCTGGCAGGTGCAAAAACTAGGGCTGTGTATCCCTTTCAGAGATGTGGTTGCTTTAAAGAGCTCTTGAGGTGTGCCAGATTTACATCACCTGCATATTCTGGTGTACCAATATGGAACTGCATCGGCAGTGTTGCAAAACTTCAGAGAAAACCATGTTTAATTCTCCTTTGCCTTTGTCATATTTGTCATATGCTATCCTTAATCCACCCTTCCTCACCCCCCAGTTAGAAGCAACGCTTTTCACACTGTGAAGTGTCTGAGAAATAAAAATTAAGGAGAGAAACATTAAATTGCTACTAAAAAAAACCATACTGTTTTCCAATCCTGAAGAGTAAAAGCATGTCACCATTCAATTGTGTCCTGAACCGACAACTCAGAATTAAAGGAACAAAGAGCAAAATACCTTGGCTGATACATTGATCAGACAGGAAGCCAGCAAACAAACTGGTTGGAATTGCCACCAGCCAAGGAATTACATTAAAAATCCAGCCCTGAAAGGAAGATAGAAACAGGTATTTGTAGAGCTTCCTTGTTGAAAAAAAAAAAAATTCCAAGAAAAGAATCACCTAGGCTGGGCCAGCTAAAAGTTTAAATCAAGGGTGTCCAACCTTTGCAACTTTAAGATTTGTGGATTTCAATTCTCAGAATTCCCCAGCCAGCATTCTGGGAGTTGAAATCCACAAATCTTAAAGGTGCCAAGGTTGGACACCTCTGCTTTAAAGCCCAAAGGTGCTTTTTCAAGAGGCAACTGGACTTTCTTATTTTTCTTTGAAAAAAGTTTCGCTTCTCATCTAAGAAGCTTCTTCAGCTCTGACTGCATGGTGGAGGATGGAAGGATTTATACTCCTTGCAGACAGCTGGTCATTTGCCTTCTTTTAGAGAGTCCTTGAGACCATTTGAGACCTGTGTCCTCAGGGTCACCTGAGTAGTGCAAATGGTTGTGGAGCCTTCTTGGCTGCAGGATGTTTTTCTGCCGTCGGTCCCTTCATTGTTGAAGACAGGTGCAGGCTGTTGAGGATGAGTCTGTGTTGTCTTCATCTCAAGCTGAAGCACAAATGGTTCCTGTAGTCTGCAATGTTTTCTGGAAATCCATTCATACTCCCTCACCATTCGAAGGGTGTTCATCCCAAAATGCATAGCTAAATGACCAGCTGTCTGCAAGGAATATAAATCCTTCCATTCCCCACCATCCAGTCAGAGCTGAAGAAGCTTCATGGATGAGAAGCGAAACGTCTTCACAGAAAAACAAGGAAGTCCAATTAACTCCTGAAAAAGCACCTTTGGGACAACCATGATCTGGATGACTGAGAATCTCCATAGACATTCTCCTTTAAACCATTAACTAGGTTGACTAAGTACCATCAAATCATTTTCAACTCCTAGATTTTGTCCATGACCACCTATCCCTAACCTGGTTACGGTCTTCTAATGGTGCACTCATCTCCCCTCTAATGGAGTCCATTCACTTTGCTGTTGGTTGTCCTCTTCTCTTTCCGTCCACCTTTCTCAGCATCAAAACCTTCTCCAGAGAGTTGGGTCTTCACATAATGTGTCCATAAAGTAGGACAATTTGAGCCTGGTCATTTGTGTCTCGAAGGTGAACTCTGGGTTGATTTACTCAATGATCCATTTGTTTGCGGTTGTTAAATGGATCTGGCTTTCCTCCTTGACTTTGCTTGTCAGAAGGTCACAAAAGGGGATCACATGACCTTGGGACACAGCAACCGTCATTAATATGAGTCAGTTTCCAAGTATTCCGAATTTTGATCACACGACCGTGGGTGATGCGGCAATGGTCATAAGTATGAAAAAATGGTCACAAGTCACTTTTTTCAGTGCCGTTGTAACTTGGAACAATTACTAAGTGAACTGTTGTAAGTCAAAGACGACCTCAGAATCAGAGAAGAGCTGGAAGGGATCTTCAAGGTCTTCTAATCCAACCCCCTGCTCAAGCAGGAGACCCTATGCCATTTCAAACAAGTGACCCTCCAGTGTTGGAGCACCCACAATGTCTGAAGGCAAAGCAGTTCCACTGATTAATTGTTCTCACTGTTAGGAAGTTTCTCCTTAATTCCAGGTTGCGTCTCTCCTTGATTAGTTTCCATCCATTGTTTCTTGTCCTGCCCTCTGATGCTTTAGTTAGAGAATAAGTTGACCCCCTCTTCTTTGTGGCAGCCTCTCAAATACTGGAATACTGCTATCATGTCCCCCCTAGTCCCCCTAGTCCAACACTGGAAGTTTTAAAGAAGAGACTGGACAGCCATTTGTCCGAAATGGTATAGGGTTTCCTGCCTGAGCAGGGGGTTGGACTCGATGACCTCCAAGGTCCCTTCCAACTTTATTATTATTATTATTATTATTATTAGTCCAGGGATAGGCAACCTTGGCTCTTTTATGACTCGTGGACCTCTACTCCCAGAATTCCTGAGCCAGCTATGGGAGTTGAAGTCCACGAGTCATAAAAGAGCCAAGGTTGCCTACCCCTGCCCTAGTCCTTTTCTCTAGACTAGCCAAGAAGTAAATGAAATAATTAAAATACATACACAACTCAGTGGCAGAGGGGGGGAAATCTGATAGCTTTTTGACCAGCAGCACTAAAAATCATTATTCTAGAAGAACTTGAGTTGCTGAAAAGTGACACATGCACATTCATGCTGTATGACAAAAAAGGATTATTTTATCATTTGCAGGTCTGATCACTAGGTGGTGCTATTCTGCCACCACAAGGCTTGCTACCCAGGTTTTAATTTACAGCCGCTGTCTTCATGCTTTGCTAGTTGATGCAAAATAGAGACAAACTCCTGACAATCATTTGTTTTAGTGTTCACCACTGGCATTTATGCTTATTTGACTTCCTAGGAGCACCCAGGGTGCCATAAAAAGGAAGGCAGCTGTGAACACAAGATGTTTTTTCCGAAAGGCAAAGAGACTTTCTTGATTTTTTTCCCCACTGAAAACATTTCACTTCTCGTTCAAGAAGCTTCTTCATTTCTGACTGAATGGTGGGGTTTATATTTATATGGATTTATATTCTTTGCAGTCATCTGGTGGTTAGTGTGAAAAATGGCCGTAAGTCCATTTTTTTCAGTGCTGTTCTAACTTCAAACGGTCACTAAGCGAATGGTTGTAAATCTAGGACTACCAGTATTAAAATCCCACCAGACAGTTATGAGAAGCAGTAGCGGTAGTGACAGAATAACAGACTTATTCATGCTGGCTCAGGAATTCTGGGAGTTGAAGTCCACAAGACATAAAAGGGCCCAGGTTCCCCACCTCTGATCTAACCCATCCTCTTCCCTTCCCCCCCCCTTCATTTTTCATCATAATCCTATCTTCCACCTCAGAAGAAGTACGAATAAAATTAGAACTCATCCAATTGCAACATGGTGAGCTGTTCTGTCCCAGCCTACGTGAGTCCTTGTTAAGCTCACAAGGAGAAACCCCTCTTCCAACAAGCAGGCTGGAACCGCAGGAAAAAACCAATCCCCTTTTATTATTCACAGACCTGAGTCAATGTCCAAGGCAAACAAACACAGTCCACAGAAACTGAACACAGAAAACTCAACACAAACGGTTGCCTTTGGCAACCAGCACCTCCCACACCTTCCCTTTTATAATTCAGCCAAGGCGTGGCTTTCTAATGCCTTCTCCTTTGCCTTTGGAGCCGCCCCATCTGTCCTACTCGCTTCTCTTGCCTGCGCTTTCGTGCATCCTGGATATCTCCCAGCTGTGATTCATCGCTGTCCCACTCAGACTCCCAGCACAGCTGTGTCTCAGCCTGAGTGCGAGTAGAGGGGCCAGGCTCCTCATCAGACTGTAAGTCTTGGAGCTCCTCAGAGCCTTCCTCTGACTCTAATGTCACTCCAGGCCCCTCCTCCTCCTCTGATTACTCAGACTCAGCTGCCGGGTCCACTGGCTGACGAGGAATCACAACACGAGCAAACTACACAATAAGACACAGTCACCCTCTTGGAGAAGTCAAAGGTGCGAGTTTACTCCAGGGCCAAGCAAAACCACTTGCCCTCTTTTCCCCTCCCATTTTCTCCGTCTCATGAAGGATACGCATGCTTACCTTTGAATCAGGAAACGTTTCACTGAAGAATGTCGGTAGCCAGGAAAGCAGAGTGAAGAACGTGCTAGCCGCACACAACTGAGCCACAATCACCGCCCTGGGGAAGTTCATTGCCAAGTTCAGATGAGCAGCGGTTTTCTCAAGAACTTTGAAAGGGCCATGGCTCCCAGGAAGAGCGCACGGGTGGTCCTCGCATTTACGACCACAGACCAGAATGAATGTTGCTAATAAGGAGGTTAAGGGATTGGTGCCGAATCCTTTTTCCTATCCCCTTCCTTCCTCCCTCCCTCCCTCCCTTCCTTCCGTCTTCCTTCATTTTTCCTATCCCCTCCCTCCCTCCCTCCCTTCCTCCCTTCCTTCCTTCCGTCTTCCTTACTTTTTTCCTATTTCCCTTCCTTCCTTCCTTCCTTCCTTCCTTGCTTCCTTCCGTCTTCCCTTCATTTTTCCTATCCCCTCCCTCCCTCCCTCCCTTCCTTCCGTCTTCCTTACTTTTTTCCTATCCCCTCCCTCCCTCCCTCCCTTCCTTCCTTCTTTCCTTCCGTCTTCCTTACTTTTTTCCTATTTCCTTCCTTCCTTCCTTGCTTCCTTCCATCTTCCTTCCTTTTTCCTATTCCCTTCCTCCCTCCCTCCCTTCCTTCCTTTTTCCTATCCCCTCCCTCCCTTCCTCCCTCCTTCCTTGTTTCCTTCCGTCTTCCTTCCTTTTTCCTATCCCTCCCTCCCTCCTTTCCTTCCTTCCTTCCCTTCTCCATATGAGAAGGAATACAGCAATCAAGACCTCATTCAGGTATCACCATAGCCAACACAAAGACAGGACTCAAATTTTCCATCCGGAATTTCTTAAGCAGTTTAAGCAATCAGATTAGGAAAAACCCCTACAGTGTAATAATTGAACAAATGCTAAATGCTAACAAGGACAGAAACTTACCAAATGGGAGGCTTCCTAAATATTTTTCTCCAAGGCACTTTGGTCGATTTGGATGATAAGGAAAGACCCTTTGCCAAGTCACGTAGTGAGACTATTATTTCTGCAAAATATAAACAGGTATGTGGTTATAAATAGGAAACCCCGGCGGTTTGGGAAGGGAGGTTTTTGCATATCCTGGTGTCCATAGTATTTAGTAGAATCCTGCCCTCCCCAGAACTGCAATCATAAGGGGCCCTTCAGAGACAGATTTACCAACTCCAGAGACAACTAGTTTTCCACAAAGGATACATTAAACAAGACCAATACAATTGGTTCTAATCAATTGCAAAGCAAGAAATCTCCAAAGTAAATTGTACAGGAGTCCAAAAGGCACAACAGGGATCCAGACAAAATCCTATAGGTTTTATATATATTGGCTTTATTGAATTCCTGCTCTCAGCAAGGGTTTGGATGGCTGACATGACTCCTTCCAGTTCTAATTCTATGCCTAAATTTGGATTTCATCTAATAGATTCTTGTCCTAATAGATTGTATCCAGTTCAGCACTGCAAGCTCTATTTTCTTCTACCAGCACCAGCATCCTCCAAACCAGCTCTGAAACCGAAGCCAAATGTAAATTTATTTTATTTATATGCATCCTGTCTTTATTGTTTTTACAAGCAACCCGAGGCAACAAATATATCCAATGCATCTTCCTCCTCCACAACAACAGTCTTGTGAGGCGGGCTGGGCTGAGAGGGAGGGACTGGCCCAAAGTCACCCAGCCGGCTTTCATGGCTAAGGCTGGACTAGAACTCACCGTCTCCTGGTGACTGGCCCAAAGTCACCGGGCCAGCTTTCATGCCTAAGGCAAAACTGTTGTAAGTCAGGACTACCTGTACAGCCATTGGTGGATATTGTTGTGATTCCTCGCCAGCCAGTGGACCCGGCAGCTGAGTCTGAGGAATCAGAGGAGGAGGAGGAGGAGGAGGGGCCTGGAGTGACATCAGAGTCAGAGGAAGGCTCTGAGGAGCTCCCAAGACTTACAGTCTGATGAGGAGCCTGGCCCCTCTACTCGCGCTCAGGCTGAGACACAGCTGTGCTGGGAGCCTGAGTTGGACAGTGATGAAGCACAGCTGGGAGATATCCAAGATGCACGAAAACGCCAGCAAGAAAAGAGAGCAAGACAGAGGAATGCAATGGGGCGGCTCCAAAGGCAAAGGAGAAGGCAGTAGGAAGCCAAGCTTTGGCTGAATTATAAAAGGGAACGTGTGGGAGGTGCTGGTTGCCAAAGGCAACCGTTTGTGTTGAGGATCGAGTTTCTGTGAACTGTGTTTGTTTGCCTTGGACATTGACTCAGGTCTGTGAATAATAAAAGGGGTTGGTTTTTCCTGCGGTTCCAGCCTGTTTGTTGGAAGAGGGGTTTCTCCTTCTGAGCATAACCAGGACTCACGTAGGCTGGGACAGAACAGATATATCACTAGATCAGGGGTCTTCAAACTTGGCCCTTTTAAGACTTGTGGACTTCAACTCCCAGAATTCCTCAGCCAGGCACGCTGGCTGAGGAATTCTGGGAGTTCAAGTCCACAAGTCATAAAAGGGCCAAGTGTGAAGACCCCTGCACTAGATGATCTGAAAGGTCAGTTGGAAGACAGATTATATTGGAGAAGGTCTACCGACGTGGCTATTAAAAATCAACTTTGACTTGATAGCACATAATCAGTTAAAATGTCTTATGATCTTTTAAGGATGGTAACCCGGCAAAAGTACCGGTAATCCAATAAGTACAGGTAATCCTCAATATACAACCACATTTGGAACCAGAATTTCCATTGCTAAGCAAGGCAATTGCACCTGATTCTACAACTGGTTTCCCATGGTTGCTAAGCAAATCACCGCAGTTGTTAAGCAGGTCATTAAGCAAACCTGGTTTCCGACATTGACTTTGCCGGTTGGAAACTGGCTGGGAGAGTCACAAATAGTAATCACATGACTGTGGGATGTTGCAACCCTCATCGATACCTGCCAGTTGCCAGGCACCCAAATTTTGATCATGTGACCATGGGGATGCTGCAATGGTCATTAAGTACGAAGACCGGCCTAAATTCACATTTTTCAGTGCTGTTGTAACTTCAAACGGTCGCGATACGAATGGGTTGTAAGCTGAGGACATGTGTGCTAAAGAGAGTGTTTACTAAAGAGAAACAATGGATGGAAACTAATCAAGGAGAGAAGCAACCTGGAATTAAGGAGAAACTTCCTAGTAATGAAAACAAATTGGAACAGTTTGTCTCCAGAAGTTGTAGGTGCTTCATCACTGGAGGTTTTTAAAACTGGACAGCCACTTGTTTGAAATGGTATAGGACAGTGGTGGTGAACCTATGGCACGTGTGCCAGAGGGAGCACTCAGAGCCCTCTCTGTGGGCACATGCGCCTCGCTCTTTGGCTACGTTTTCGCAGGAAAAAGCCATTTCTCAAGCCCTTCCTAGCCAAAACAAGCCTCCGGAGCGAGCACACAGTTTTCAGCTTTGAATTATATCAAATCTGACACCAGAAACAGACTAACACGTGACCTGAGTGCTGCACGTGTTGCTCTCAAACTTACAAAGTATGAGCCAAGGTTAGACAAATTATCAGCATGCATACAACAGCAAAAATCACATTAATTATTCAAAAGCATGCCAAATGCAAACTTTTACCTTTCAATAAAAAGTTCTTTCTATCGTTGAAAGCTTTGTTAGTGTGTTTTTATTGTAATACAAAAGATGTTAATGTATGAGTTGTTGTTTTTTCTAAACTAAAACCTCAGTATTCAGATTAAATTGCCGTGTTGGCACTTTGCGATAAATAAGTGGATTTTGCAGTTTGGGCACTCAGTCTCTAAAAGGTTCGCCATCACTGGTATAAGATCTCCTGCTTGAGCAGGGGGTTGGACTAGACGACCTCCAAGGTCCCTTCTGAGAGCTGTCCTATAGATAGGAAAAAAATGTTACCTACCTTTTTTCGGCAGGAGGAATTTACACATGCAGTACACCCAGAGCAAAGTGAGTAGGCCCGAAAGATAGAAGACACTTTCCCATCCATACCAGTCAAGGAGCAGGGAGCCAGCTGCCCCCATCACCAACGTCCTAAAAAGGGGAGAGAGAATTAGGATGGCACACACATAATTGGCAGACCGGAATCTATGTAGGAGGTGACCAGGCTGAGCCCGGGGGAGGGTGGGGTGGTGGGGTCAAATGCGTCATCAGCCTCGAATCCCTTCGTGCCCACAAAAGATCTAAGTCCAGCTGACCTTGAATTTCATTGATTCTTATCTACTGCCAGTTTGTTTTGACGATGAGTACAGGTAGTCCTCGAATTGCAACACTTCGTTGAGTGACTGTTCAAGGCTACAACGGCACTGAAAAATGTGACTTGTGACAAGTTTTCACAGTTACGACCTTTGCAGCGTCCCCGTGATCACCTGATCAAAATTCAGACGCTTGGCCACGGGGTTCCATATTTATGACCGTTGATGAGTCCCAAAGTCACGTGATCCCCTTTTGCGACCTTCTGGCAAGCAAAGCCAGATTCACTTAACAACCGGGCTACTAACTTATCAACTGCAGTGATTCCCTTTAACAACTGTGGCAAGAAAGGTCGTAAAAATGAGGCAAAGCTCACTTAACAAAGGTCTCACTTAACAACAGAAGGTTGGGGCTCAATTGTGGAGGTAAATTGAGGACTACCTGTAGTTCAGATTCTTGTAGAGAGCTTCTTGGCTGAGTGTCAACGCTGCTGACATCGGATGTTTTTGCATTGACAACAGATGGAGATGTAGCCATCTTTTCCCTTTCGCTTTTAGAGTTAGATGATGCTGGGAGAGGGGATGTGAGCGAGAGTCCAGCTAGACATAACAACACTAAACCTAGCATGAGAATCAAGGTTATTGAGCCCAGAGCTGATAAAGAATTGGCAGGCTGGAGAGCTGGAGAGGAAGCCCGTGCTTCAAGCTAATTGGGGAATGTGATTTATGACTGTTAATTGGAGGAGGGAATTGTGCTTTGATACATTGGGTATGTCTAGTTTAATGAAGAGAAGGATGAGGGGGGACATGATAGCAGTGTTCCAATATCTCAGGGGCTGCCACAAAGAAGAGGGAGTCAAGCTATTCTCCAAAGCGCCTGAAGGCAGGACAAGAAGCAACGGATGGAAACTAATCAAGGAGAGAAGCAACCTAGAACTAAGGAGAAACCTCCTGACAGTTAGAACAATTAACCAGTGGAACAACCTGCCTCCAGAAGCGGTGAATGCTCCAACACTGGAAGTTTTTAAGAAGAGACTGGACAGCCATTTGTCTGAAATGGTATAGGGTTTCCTGCCTGAGCAGGGGGTTGGACTAGATGACCTCCAAGGTCCCTTCCAACTTTATTATTATTATTACTAGGTGCCCAGGGGAGGGGAATCCAGTTTTTGGCTTCGATTATGCAGTGCCGATATTATGCTACTCGAATAAAAGATCCTTTAAGGTAAACAATGCCTCGAAGTTCTTTTGAAGAGTTTCATCTGTCGGAACCATGACAGCAAAAGATATTCAAAGGAAAAAATAAAAACTGAGGCAGTCCAGTTGTCTTTTAGAAAAAGCACCTTGGGGTTTAGAATTACAAGGAATCTCTCCTGTCTGCTCTGATGACGCAGGAGACTGAATCCCTTTCTGCAGATCAGGACCACAGTGGGGAAAAAGAGTTAATCCCCTAAAACCCAGCCAGGTGTCATCATAGCTGCTATTTAATAAATAAAACCAAGTTCACACATGTCCCAAAGGTTCTTTTTCTAGAGGCAACTGGACTTCCTTTGTTTTTCTTTGAAGACGTTTCGCTTCTCATCCAAGAAGCTTCTTCAGCTCTGACCGGATGGTGGGGAATGGAAGGATTTATACTCCTTGCAGACAGTTGGTCATTTGCATTCTTTTAGAGAGTCATTGAGGCCACTTGGAGGTTTACCTGCATCCTCAGGGTCACCTGAGTAGTGCAAATGGGTGTGGAGCCTTCTTGGAATCGCTTCTTGGAATCAACTCACGGTCAGCACTGTGTTGCAGGCTGGAGGTAGATGATGCTTGTCCTTTTAGCAGTTCCAAGAAGGCTCCACACCCATTTGCACTACTCAGATGACCCTGACGGCACAGATAAACCTCCAAGTGGCCTCAACGACTCTCTAAAAGAATGCAAATGACCAGCAGTCTACAAGGAGTATAAATCCTTCCATTCCCCACCATCCGGTCAGAGCTGAAGAAGCTTCTGGGATGAGAAGCGAAACGTCTTCAAAGAAAAAGAAGAAAGTCCAGTTGCCTCGTGAAAAAGCATCTTTGGGATAACTGTGACCTGGATGACTGAGAATCGCCATAGACAAGTCCACACATGCTTCAACATCACACTGAGCTTGTCAATTCTGACCATTATTCAGCTGAGAAAACAGCAACTTTGCCAGATTGCAGGAAATGGCCCCAGAGGGCAGGATGGGAGAAATATGCATGTATTCTTTTTCAATCTTAGTCTTAGTCTTAGTCTTAGTGGACAATCAATTAAATATGAGTCAACAGTGTGCGGCAGCAGCCAAGAAAGCCAATGCAATCCTAAACTGCATTAACAGAGGGATTCAATCAAGATCACGTGTGGTACTAACACCACTCTATAAAGCCTTAGTAAGGCCACACCTAGAATACTGCAACCAGTTTTGGTCTCCACGCTATAAAAAAGATGTTAAGACTCTAGAAAGAGTGCAGAGAAGGGCAACAAAGATGATTAGGGGACTGGAGGCTAAAACATATGAAGAACGGCTACAGGAACTGGGCATGGCTAGTCTAGTGAGGAGAAGGACCAGGGGTGACATGATAGCAGTGCTCCAATATTTGAGGGGCTGCCAAAAGGAAAAGGGGGTCAATCTATTTTCCAAAGCACCCGAAGGCCAGACAAGAAATAACAGATGGAAACTGATCAAGGAGAGATTCAACCTAGAAATAAGGAGACATGTTCTGACAGTGAGAACAATCAACCAATGGAATAGACTGCCTTGTGGGAGCTTCATCACTGGAGGCTTTCAAGAAGAGACTGGACTGACATCTATCAGAAATGGTGTAGGGGTCTCATGCTTGGGTGGGGAATTGGACCAGATGACCCACAAAGTCCCTTCCAACTTTGCTATTCTGTTCTATTCTGTTCTGTTCTATTCTATTCTATTCTATTCTATTCTATTCTATTCTATTCTATTCTATTCTATTCTATTCTATTCTATTCTATTCTATTATTACATTACATTACATTACATTATTATTCTATTCTATTCTATTCTATTCTATTCTATTCTATTCTATTCTATTCTATTCTATTCTATTCTATTCTATTCTATTCGATTTGTATTTTACAATTGGTGATTCTAGTCTGATGTCAGCCATTCCATTCCATGCCATTTATTATTCTATATATTCTTATCTATTCTATTCTATTCAATTCATTCGTATTGCTATTTATTCCATTCCAGTCCAGTCCATTCCATTCCATTCCATTCCTATTCATTCTATTCTATTCTATTCTATTCTGATTCTTATTATATGATTCTATTCTTATTAGAGCCTAGCCTAGTTCTAGCCAAGCCAAGCCAAAGCCAAGCCAAGCCAAAGCCAAGCCAACCAAGGCCACGTTGGCTTGCTGCTTGGGCGGGGGGTTGGACTAGATGACCTGCAAGGTCATTTCCAACTTGGTTATTCTATTCTATTCAATCTCTTTTCCTTATTGCCCTGTTCTCCGCTTGAAGAAACTCACCCAAACTGAGATCCAGTTCCGACGGTGCTGTAGATCAGTGCTCGTTGACTCTCCTGTACTTTCTGGGAAAGCAGACTAGCCAAGGCAGGAAAATAAACCCCTAATAAAGTGGAGAGAGAGAATAGAAAACAGAAAGAAAGAAAGAAAACCCATTATAGGTATTCCTCAACTTACAGCCATTCATTTAGTGACCATTCGAAGTTACAACGGCAGTTAGAAAAGTGACTTAGGACCGCTTTTCACACTTGCAACCACTGCAGCATCCCCCATGGACACGTAATCAAAATTTGGATGCTTGGCACCTGGCTGATATTTAGGATGGCTGCAGTGTCCTGGGATCCCATGATCATCGTGGTGGCGCAGTGGTTAGAACGCAGTATTACAGGCTAACTCTGCCCACAGTTGGGAGTTCGATCCTGACCGGCTCAAGGTTGACTCAGTCTTCCATCCTTCCGAGGTCGGCAAAATGAGGACCCAGATTGTTGGGGGCGATATGGTGGCATTGCAAACCGCTTAGAACAGAGGATCTCAACCTTTTGAGCACCGGGGACCGGTGCCATGGAGAAAGGTTTTTCCGCGGACCGGAGGGGGCGTGGTTTTGAATATTGCCTGCATCCCGAGGATGGAGCTTTGCTTGTTTGTGCGGCCCACTTGCTGCCATGCTGCGGACCGGTGCTGGTCCACGGACTGGGGGTTGGGGACCCCTGGCTTAGAGAGGGCTGTAAAGCACTATGAAGCGGTATATAAGTGCTATTGCTGTCATCTTTGGCGACCTTCTGACAAGCAAAGTCAATGGGGAAGTTATTCCCTTAATAACAACTGGAGGGATTTGTTCTGTCCCAGCCTACCTGAGTCCTTGTTATGCTCACAAGGAGAAACCCCTCTTCCAACAAGCAGGCAGGAAACCGCCAGAAAAGCCAACCCCTTTTATTATTCTCACAGACTTGAGTCAATGTCCAAGGCAATCAAACACAGTTCACAGAAACTCAATTCTCGACATGAACAGTTGCCTTCGGCAACCAGCACCTCTCACACCTTCCCTTTTATTATGCAGCCAAGGCGTGGCTTCCTAATGCCTTCTCCTTTGCCTTTGGAGCTGCCCCATTGCATTCCTCTGTCCTACTCGCTTCTCTTGCCTGCGCTTTCGTGCATCCTGGATATCTCCCAGCTGTGATTCATCACTGTCCCACTAGACTCCCAGCACAGCTGTATCTCAGCCTGAGCGCGAGTAGAGGGGCCAGGCTCCTCGTCAGACTCTACGTCTTGGAGCTCCTCAGAGCCTTCCTCTGACTCTGATGTCACTCCAGGCCCCTCCTCCTCCTCTGATTCCTTAGACTCAGCTGCCAGGTCCACTGGCTGACGAGGAATCAAAACAGGATTCCCTTAACAACTATGGCAAGAAAGGTCATAAAGTGGGACAAAAGTCGCTTAACAACGGTCTCTCTTAGCAATGGAAATCTGGGGCTCAACTGTGGTTGTAAGCCGAGGACTACCTGTGACAGCAAGTCTCTACCGTGTCCCACTCTCGCCAATGCAGCAGCCAATTAAAAATATGGTGTTTTCCTTTTGGAGTGTTGAACTAATGAAATCCCCATTATTCCAGTTTCCCAGATGAGTCAAGTGTTAGGAAACAGATTGTCTCACCCTGCAAGACCCCCATAAGGAAGCGAGTGAAGGTCATGAGAATCAGGTGGGAGGAGCTTGAGGAAATGAGGACGGGCGTGATGGCGGTGATGGATCCCCAGGCCGATGCAGAGAGGAGAAGGACTTTCTCTCCTCCTATCCTGGAAGACAATTAGGACATTGACAACATTTCCTGCACACCAAAATGGCTTGTTTAGAGCAAGGGGTCTCCAAAGGTGGCAACTTTTAAAGACTTGTGGACTTTGAGTCCCAGAATTCCGTGGCTGGCCGGGGAATTCTGAGAGTTGAAGTCCAGAAGTCTCAAAAGTTGCCAGGTTTGGAAAGCCCTGGTTTAGTGCAAGAAGCGGCGGTTGAAAACAGGAAGCGAGCATGACGCAAGGTGCGCGCACCGAAATCCATGCAGAAGGAATTAATGTTTTCCTATGCCTGCCGTGCTTTAAGCACAGGATCAATCCTTCCAGAAGGAAAATTTGCTTGCATTATTTGTGTGCCATTCCACCTACAGGGTTATTTTTTAAGAAACTAGGTTTCTCTCTTCAAGAGACCGTCATCGTGCACAGATATTGTACGGAATATTTGGTAGTTGACATGCAGTGGAATTGTGTATCGGAAAGCATTCAAGAGTTGACTTCCATGAGCCAAAGGTGTTTTTTTTTTTTTCCAAAAGGCAATTGGAATTTTTGGGGTTTGTTTTTTTTTCTCTTTGAAAACATTTTGTTTCTTATCTAAGAAGCTTCTTCTCTTCAGAACTTTTTCAAAGGAAAACAACTAAGAAGTAAAATTGCCTTTTGGAAAAAAGCACTTTGGGACCTGGCTGATTGAGAATCTCCGTAGACATTTGAGTTCAATGAGATAAATATGCAATTGCTGATAGTCTATATGAGGTTTTGTAATAGGCTTCTTTGAATGCTCAACAGATAGACAGGATCAATTGAATAAATAAAATGATGGCCACGAAGATGATAAAGAAGCAATGAAAGAGAATTCGAATTCTTATTGAAAATGCAAATTTATCCACGTTTCATTAAAAGGTGAGTGACACATCCTTATTCCTATTGTTAATTAGTGACCGAATGTTATTTTTACTGAATGTTGAATAATGATAAAAAAAATATTTAAAAAGTCCTTCGGTGCCAAAGCAGCACTAAGACCACAAAGTAGTATTGTTCATACCGGTCACTCAAGTGGCCCCCAACAACTTGAGTTAGACAGTAACCCCAAAAGAAGCTGCTCAACACAATTCCAGACTGTTTCTTGTCCCAATTGAAGATACTGCTCATGGTGACCACACAGATGGGCATTAGGACCCTGGTACAGTAAAGCAGGCAGGTTCCGAGCAGGAGCATTGTGGTCCATAATCGGGATTCAGGCCTGTTAATATCAGAAGACAGAAAATATTAGTAGGAAGTTAGTACCCCCCCCCCCCAGAGAAGGAAATATTTTAGGGGATATTTAAAAAATGCAGAATGTTATATTTCCCCAAAGGAATAATAGAAAAAAATCTTAGACAAAACCAGCCCCCAGAAACCAGTCCCCAAGCAGATACTCAGCAGGCCAACTCTGTAGAAATGCAGATTTGATAATCCTATTCAGAAAGACTGGGCCATCTATTCATAAGCAAAATGCCTTCAGCTACAGCCCCAGAGAAGCAGGACATGACCTTTAGGACACAAGAGGATTAACCCACCACCATTAAAATACCAAAAGGGCACACTGCACCTCATGTCAAAGTTCATTGCACAGGAACAGGAACAACCTCAAACAGGAACAACTCCAAACACAAAACCCCAAAGAAGGTATAAAGCCCATCACTTCCAGCTCCATTTTGTCAGCTTTCCCAGAACCACATGCAGTTGGTTCTGTTCTTCAACAAACAGAACCTTCTTTCCAAACAGCCTCCATTTTATTATTTCCCAGCTTGGACTGGACCCTGATGAAGATTTTTCTTTCAACATTAGCATGTTATGTATTGTTCTCACTGCTCTCACTGTATTCCAATGGTTGCAGCATCCCGGGATCATCAGATCACCCTTCGCAACCTTCCCAGTCAGTTTCCGGTGAGCAAAGTCAATGTGAAAATCATGACTTGCTTAACAACCATGTGATTCATTTAACAACCGCTAACACAAGCCAGGCCAGAATTTTAATTGCTAATCAAGGTGGTTGTTAAATGAGTCACACCCGATTTTATGACTCTTTTTGCCATGGTGGTTAAGGAATCACTGCAGTTTCTTGATGTATTTTGCAAAGTTTTTATTATTATCATTATCATTATCATTATCATTATTATCATCATCAGTTCCTTTCACAAACCATGGTTAAAAACAAAACATGATTTAACCTAGCAATAAGAATCTTTTTTAGGGGCCACCAAACACCCCCTGAACATTCCTTCCAAAAGTCACTGTCATGGCTATCTTCCATTTTAAAGAGAAAATTAGAAAACTCTGCTACAAGGGGTAAAATAGACTTATCATACTTTAAAAAAATGTCTGTGTGTGTGTGAGAGAGAGAGGGAGGGAGAAATCCTTCTTTTTCCAAAATCAACCAGAATAAAGAAATGATGAATATTGAAAGGCTGCCCGTCCCTAGATTAGAGGGATGGGTGACTCCGCCAGTAAATCACATTTAGTAAGAAAATAAAGAGTTCAGATAGTTATGAGCTGTTTGCAAAGTGACTAATTTTATGACCCAAATCCTCTCTTTAAGCACGCCTAAACTCCAACTTATTTCTAAGGGTCACTTAGTAAATTGCACTTAATTCTCAACCTATAATTAAGTTAGTGTTGCCATCGGAAACCACACGAGGCCTGATCTGCAAAGCTGATGGGCCGAGCAACAATATAAATGTGTAGTACTTTGGCTTCAGGATTTATCTTTTTGTTTTATTCTTTTATTAAATTAAAGCATCTGAAGGCAGGACAAGAAGCAACGGATGGAAACTAATCCAGGAGAGAAGCAACCTGGAACTAAGGAGAAACTTCCTGACAGTTAGAACAGTGGAACAACCTGCCTCCAGAAGCGGTGAATGCTCCAACACTGGAAATTTTTAAGAAGAGACTGGACAACCATTTGTCTGAAATGGTATAGGGTTTCCTGCCTGAGCAGGGGGATGGACTAGAAGACCTCCAAGGTCCCTTCCAACTTTATTATTATTATTATTACTTATTCTCAACACAATTACACAACTATCCCCCAGTTCAGAACTTGTCCCAAGAGACCAGAAGGGTACTCCACTGTCTCACAACACAGGAAAGATTTTGCTTCAGCTCTACTCTAAATTCCAACATTTAAAAAATACAGGCACTGCCCCACCTTTTTTCCCCTTCAGTTGTGAACAACGGCACTGAAACTTAGGAAACAGCTTTTATAGGGTTAACTCTGCTAGCACTTAAAATATTTCCTTCCTCCTTGTGCTGTTTGCACCATCACAACACAGTAGTATTTCTCAACTTCGGCCGCTTTAAGCTGTGTGGACCAACTCCCAGAATTCCTCAGCCTCACGTATAGTTGTATTTTAAAAGCCTCCCGGCAAAGCTGGCTGGGGAATACTGGGAGTTGAAGTCCACACAGCTTCAAGTGGCCAAGATTGAGAAACATCGCATCGCAGTGTACCACCTAAGCCTGGCTTACACAACCTAAGGCAGTCCAAATGTCGCTATACCACAACTCTCATCATCCATCACCATTGGTCCTAGCTAAGGAAGATGGGATCTGTAGTCCAGAGGCTCCCATTCTGCCCATTCTTAGCCTGAAGAAAAAAAAAGGACTGCAGATTTCCCCAAGCTGATACCTTCCAGCCGTTTTGTGCATTACAAACCAATATGGCTATCAGCAAGGAATTCTGGGAGTGGTAGAAGAAAACAGCTGGGAAGCACAGCTGTGAAGGCCTAGATAGTCATAAAAAGACCAAACCTGCCTGCAATCGCCTCTCACAACCTTACAAAGTTAACATCATGTCCACTTATTCTCTTCCCACAACTTCTTTTGCTTAGAAACATCCAGGATTCAAAAGATAATTCACCATTTGGTGCCATTTTGATGCCCATCTCAAGCCCTGTAAGTTGCGTTCATTCTTCCCCAACTTGGACACCTGGGTGGTCTTAACTCCCAGAATCCCCCAGCCCTCCTGGCTGCCGCTAGGTATTCTGGGACTTGAAGTCCACACCCCAACCTGGCCAGGAAAGGCTGGCTGATCTACTTAGATTAGGCCTTTCCTCCAAAAAGCTTAAAAGCAAATGTGACATTTGTCTGCTAGGATAGCAGCCATGTTGGCACAACCCACGTAGCCCGCCTCTGGATTAAACAGAATTAAACCTCTAACCAAGAAAAGAGGCACCGGGCAACACGGCAAGTCATGGCTGGCTGTAGTTTCCCAGGTCCTATTTTGGGGGGAGGGGGGGAGATATCCCAGCATCCTTTGGGGCAGCTGGCTCTTCCTGCTTCTTGCCTGGAGGACTGTTGGCTGCAGATAGGCAAAAATGGAATTCAAAAGTCTTGGAATGATCCAGTTAGGATCAAGCTCAGGAACTGCACCTGAGAAAGAAGGACAGATCTGAAGGGAGGGAGGGAGGGAGGGAGGGAGGAACAGAAGGGAGGGAGGGAGGAACAGAAGGAAAGGAAAGGAAAGGAAAGGAAAGGAAAGGAAAGGAAAGAAGGAAAGGAAAGGAAAGGAAAGGAAAGGAAAGGAAAGGAAAGGAAAGGAAAGGAAAGGAAAGGAAAGGAAGAAAAATAGGGAAAGAAAGGGAAGGGAAGGGAAGGATGAAAAGGATAGGAAGGAAGGAAGGAAGGAAGGAAGGAAGGAAGGAAGGAAGGAAGGAAGGAAGGAAGGAAGGAAGGAAGGAAGGAAGGAAGGAAAGCAGATATACCATCCTAGGAGAATAGCTTAGCGTGGTGGCCACTTCTGCTCCTTGTGTCACTTTCCTGAAGGACTAATCAATGTATTATGTTACTGATTGCATTTCCAACCAGTACTCCCCTAGTTTAACACCCCTGCCCCAACAACAACTTTTTGAGATGCTACCTAACAAAGGAGTCACTGTAGCACATTGGCCTCCCTCCCCCATCCCCCCCCCACCCCAAAACAACCATATCTATGGAGATTCTCAGTCATCCAGGTCATGGTTGTCTCAAAGGTGCTTTTTCAAATACCAACTGGACTTTGTGTTTTTCTCTTCCAATTACCTTTTGAAAAAGCACTTTGGGATAGCCATTAAGCTGGACTGGGATGGGATGTTCTACAGCTGCCAAGGCTGAAACAGGAACAGACCTTGGGTTCATCTGAGCCATGTTCTGGCTTTGGACAACACAACGTGACTTAACCTACCCCACAATTGTGGTCAGCAGGACTGCTAAAAACTACCCAGTTTCTTTTGTGGTTGTAGGTGTGGTTCTGCTGTTATTTTTTTTAATGGATCAATGCACGTAGACAAGTTCATTTTTTAAAAAAAAAATGAGGGAGGCGTTAACAAAACCACCACGTACAGATTCCTGCATCCTCCTCCCTCTTCTAGAACAAAAACACCTTTTCTTGTTTGCCCTGCCGCCTTCAAAGCAAACACGCTGTAATCTTTAAGTAAGCAGTAGAAAAACTCATCCGGGGAAATGATTAACCAAATCACACCCCACAGGCCCAGGTTAAATTCTGATTTTATCCCTGCTGCCTTAGAGTCAGGGTCATGGAGAAGCCAGGGAAAGACACTGAACTCTTATCAAACTCTGTGATTTTGTGTATTGCGTGTGTATGTGTGTGTAAATGAGAGAGAGAGAGAGAGAGAGAGAGAGAACCATCCAGAAGAAAATTTCCCTCTGTCTTTGATGTTGACCTTCTCTTCTCATCTCTCTTGTTCATCATTGCAAAATCCAGCTCAGATACTCTACATGTCAGTGAACTGCTTTTATTTAACGTCCCCAAAACAGTTGGGAAACAGATGTTGACCTACAAATATCCACTTTTTTCAGCTACTCAAGCAAAAGTTCATACACGAGGCTAAGAAACAACTGCCAAACTGGTTTCTACATAGTAAGGTAGGAAACAAACTTGAAGATAATCTGCTGTCACTCAGTCAATGCAGGCTAATTAAGGCAGTTACGGTTGCATTAACACTACGGATTTTCAGTTTGTCACTGATTTATTATTTCCTATAAGAAGTTTTAGTTTAGAGACTTCCACATTTGCACCTAATTGTGCTCCAAACATGCCCTAACAATCTTCTTTTCCACTGTGTTCTCATGATGTTGCCTTTTTCCGATTCCCTAGCCAGCATCCAGAAGAGATCCTTAGCTATACTGGGTTCAAGAAGTCTTCCCTCTTTTATTCCAACGCAAATTTTCCCCGTGGATACAATCTGATGCAGTTCTTTGACTAAGTCCAGTATTTCTCAAGCCAGGGCACTTCAAGTTGTGTGGACTTCAATTCCCAGAATTCCTCAGCCAGCATTGTTTCAGGTTCAATGGACATTTGCACTCTATTGATTTAGGCCAGGGGTCTTCAAACTTGGCCCTTTTATGACTTGTGGACTTCAACTCCCAGAATTCTCCAGGCACGCGTGCCTGGCTGAGGAATTCTGGGAGCTGAAGTCCACAAGTCATAAAAGGGCCAAGTTTGAAGACCCCTGATTTATAGGGTATCAGCTCTCAAAGTGTGGTCCTTGAGAGCTTTTCGGGGGGGGGGTCCGTGAAGTTAAATAAATACATGTTTTAAAATTTCCTAGTTTTAATTTCTGATGCAATAAAGATTGATAGATATAACTCACGTCAGACAAAGCTCTTTGGAGCCTTCAATCATTTTTAAGGATGTAAACAGAGAGCCTGAGTTCAAAATATTGAAGAACCAGTCTCTTAGAGCAGGGGTGTCAAACTGCCAGCCCGCAGGCTGGATGTGTCATGCGGAAGCTGCGCCAACCGCAGCTCCGGCAAGGGGGGAAAAACCGTGATACGTTGTGACACGTCACGTGACGCGGCGAGTTTGACACCCCTGTCTTAGAGCATCTTAATTCTAATCCCCTAACAAGTCAACAGCAGGAAATGTAAGTACAACTCTTCTTAATTTTAATTGTTTTTATATTTATCTTTCTATCATTTGTAAGCCGCCCAGAGTTGCCTTATCCGTGAGAGGGGTGGGGTGTACATTTAATAAATAAATAAAATTGTACCTAAAGGATTTGACAAAGAAGAAGAATTGCAAAGCTTCTTAAGCCTCTAAATCAAGGGTCTTCAAACTTGGCCCTTTTATGACTTGTGGACTTCAACTCCCAGAATTCCTCAGCCAGGCACGCTGGCTGAGGAATTCTGGGAGTTGAAGTCCACAAGTCATAAAAGGGCCAAGTTTGAAGACTCCTCCTCTAAATAATGCCCGCGAAATAATACCAATCCCAGAGGCATCATTCTGTTAAGACGCAGTGGAAGAAGAAAAAGCCAGTACAGGTAGTCATTGACTTATGACTGTAATTGAGCTCGGGATTTCTATCATGTCATGACGGTCGTAAGTTGAGGCATCCATGTGACCGACCTGATTTTATGCCTTTTCTTGCAGCGTCGTTAAGCAAATGCAGTGGTCATAAATCAAACGCAGCAGTCATAAAGCGAACGCTGCAGTCGTAAAACAAACCCATTGTCTGCAATATGCGTGTTTTGCCGGAAATTGGAAGTAAACACCGGTTTTCAGCAAAAAAAAAAACCCATTGCAAATCATGCTGACATGACTGCAGGATGCTGCAAACATTTGTAAATGCAGGCCAGTTACCAAGAGCGTAGAATGTAATCACATGAGCCTGGGGGGAGGAGGGCAAATGTCTTAACACTGAATCCAGGCCCTAAGTCCCTTTTTTGAGGTACATCATAACTTTGAACAGTCGTTAAGCAATCGGTCATTAAGCAAGGACTAATTCTATATACAATGCTGTCTGGCTATGCTAGTGACAGCTGGATGGCAGCTGGCCAATTTTGGTGCTTTGAAAAGCTAAGGAAGTTCAGACCCTATTTGGAGGAGATCTCACCAGGAAAATCCTCAGGCTATATATTAAATTAGGAAGTTAAAAAGAATATTATTACTGGGAAACAGTAACAGCGAATCCTTTCCGTATTATTACTAACCAAACTGCATGGAAACTCCACTGAAATCAAGCTAAGCTCTGAAGCAGGAATGTCTACAGGTCACATGCAGCCCTGATCAGCTAGTAATGTAAAGATCACAAACTTTTAACATTATTATGTGATTGATATTTCCAAAGCGCCTGAAGGCAGGACAAGAAGCAACAGATGGAACCTAATCAAGGAGAGAAGCAGCCTAGAATTAAGGAGAAACTTCCTGACAGTTAGAACAATTAACCAGTGGAACAACCTGCCTCCAGAAGCGGTGAATGCTCCAACACTGGAAGTTTTTAAGAAGAGACTGGACAGCCATTTGTCTGAAATGGTATAGGTTTTCCTGCCTGAGCAGGGGGTTGGACTAGATGACCTCCAAGGTCCCTTCCAACTTTATTATTATTATTATTATTATTATTATTATTATTATTATTATTATTATTATTATTATTATTATTATTATTATTAT
Source organism: Azemiops feae (assembly GCA_023970755.1). Classification (NCBI taxonomy): domain Eukaryota; kingdom Metazoa; phylum Chordata; class Lepidosauria; order Squamata; family Viperidae; genus Azemiops; species Azemiops feae. Next base: position 294,466 of record JALGBA010004235.1, read on the forward strand.
TATTATTATTATTATTATTATTATTATTATTATTATTATTATTATTATTATTATTATTATTATTATTATTATTATATATGTTAACCATATTATATATTTTATATGTGCCCCAAGACAAATCCCTCTTCATTCAATGCAGCCCAGGCAAGCCAAAAGGTCGGACACCCAGGATCTAAAGAAAGTTTATAATGCTATCCATGTATCAGTTTTTGCTTTGGTGTATAAGGGTAGTCCTTAACTTACGACCACAACTGGAATTGGAATTTCCATTATAAGTTGGGGCGGTCGTAAAGCGAGTTACTACATGACCAGACCTTATTTTACAACCATTTTTTACTGGGGTTGTTAAGCCAATCACCACAGTCACATGGTTGCTTAGCAAATCCAGCTTCCCCAACTGAATTTTTTTTTGTTGGAAAAATGGAAATCGGCTGGGAAGGTCCCAAATTACGATCCCATGATTGCAGGACACTGCAACCAGTTATAAATGGAAACCATTTGCAAACTGCCCAAATTGTGATATTATGATTGTGGTTGTGGCGTGAAGATCATAAATGTAAGGACAGGTCGTAAATCACTTTTACTGAGCTCATCATTAAACAGTTGCAAGTGAAAGACAACTTGTATAAGTCTTGACTTCCCCATTCATTCATTCATTCATTCTTCATCCATTCAATTTCTATAGCCACCCATGTCAAACAAGCACTTCTGGACAGCTATAGAAATTGAATAAAGAAATAAGTAAGTATTTGTATTTTTTTTTTATTGTACCATTATAAGTGGGCATTATTATTTATTATTCTTTTGTATCTTACTTTAGTAAGCTCATCAGATTCCCAATCAATCTTGCAGTGGCTTGTCACACGTGGGTGGTCTTAAATTCCTTGCTTTCATCTCTTCTACTTTGGATTCTTGGTACAGATCAGGGGTCTTCAAACTTGGCCCTTTTATGACTTGTATTCCTCAACTCCCAGAATTCCTCAGCCAGGCACGCTGGCTGAGGAATTCTGGGAGCTGAAGTCCACAAGTCATAAAAGGGCCAAGTTTGAAGACTCCTGGTATAGATTGACCACGAGGTCCTTCTTTGTCTAAACTAGGATACAGGTAGGTAGTCCTTGACTTGTGACCATTCAAAGTTATGGCAGACCCCAAAAGAGGTACGTACAACTTGGATTCAAAGTTCCGACAGTCTCCCAGCAGAGCTGGCTGGGGAATTCTGGGAGTTGAAGTCCACGCATCTTAAAGCGGCCAAGATTGAGAAACGCTGTAGCATCAAGTCACACTTGTTAGGGCTCCAAAGGGCAGATCACCCCATTTGGACCCAGTCTAAAAAATGACATTTATTTACACTTCTGATTTCTTTTCACGCAGGGTTGGATCAAGTTCACCCTTTCTTTTCATAGATTTACAGAAGTGACAATACCCAGCAGTGATTTCCAAACGTATGAATGAAGTTAGTGTTCTGCTAGGCTGAAAGGGGAATATCTGAGGTCTTCAGAGATACGCTTAAATTGCTTTCTTGGTGATACTATAGGTCAGGGGTCCCCAACCTATGGGCGGTGGCCTTCTGGCAACCGGGCCGTGGGACAGGCTGGCCAGTGTGCATGCCTGTGCATGCACACCCCCTCACTTGCACTAGCACCACAGCCGCAGGGTGCAAAAACAGGACGCCACGCCACGGGGCACAAAAACGGCCCGCCATCACACTGCAAGGCGCAAAAACGGCCGCCGCCACACTGCAGGGTGCAGAAACAAGGCAGTGCGCCACGTAAGAACGGGGCAGGGCTAGTGAGTATTACGTGGGTGCTAGCCCCGCCCTGTTTCCAACGGGCACGTATTCGCGGCCACATGCGCACGCGCACGCATGTGTGTAAAATGCTTCCCCCTCCCTTTTCCTCTGGTCCGCCAACTGACAAAGGTTGGTGACCTCCGCTCTAGGTAGTTCTTGACTTACAACCACAACGTGAGCCAAAATTTCCATTGCTAAGCAAGGCAGTTGTTAAAACTGTGCCCCCATTTTACGGACTTTATGCCCTGGTTGTTAAGCAAAATCACCACAGTTGTTAAGTAAACCATGGGGTCATTGAATGAATCTGGCTTCCCTCGTGGACTTTTGCTTGTCCGAAGCGTCCCAGGAAGGGTGCAAATGGCAATCATGTGAACCCGGGACGCTGCAACCATTGTAAAGGCATGAAGGTTGCCAAGCACTCAAAGTTTGACCAAGGTGTCTATGGAGATTCTCAGTCATCCAAGTCGTGACTGTCCCAAAGCTGCTTTTATCAAAAGGCGGCAGGACTTTCTTCGTTTTTCCTTGAAGGCGTTTCGCTTCTCATCCAAGCAGCTTTTTCAGCTCTTCAGCCATTGTCATTTTGAATGGTTATTAAATGAAGGTTGTAAGTCGAGGACTAACTGTCTGTAAATTATTTGCTCTTGTCTTCTCCTGAATATTATTTGGATTCTCACAGGTGTCTACTGTCCCTGGGATGTCCACCACAATACAACAGGTAGTCCTCGACTTATGACTAAAGTTGAGCCCAACATTTGTTAAGTGCGTTTTGCCCCATTTTACGACCCTCCTTGCCACAGTTGCTAAGTGAATCACTGCCGTTGATCAGTTAGTAACCCACCTGGTTAAGTGAAACTGGCTTCCTTGTTGACTTTGCTTGTCGGAAGGTTGCAAAAGCAGATCGCGTGACCTTGGGACACACAGCAACAGTCATAAACATGAACCAGTTGCCAAGCATCTGAATTTTGACCACATGATCCTAGGGATGCTGCAAAGGTCGTAACGGCGAAAAATAAGTCACATTTCTCAGTGCCGTTGTAACTTTGAACGGTCACTAAACGAACTGTTGTAAGTCGAGGACTACCTGTAACCAATATCAGCCGTGCTGACATTTTCTAGATCAGGTCAGCTGGGATGAACACTCTCACCCAGGGGGGTCCTCGGCTTACACCCATTCATGTCGTTTCAGACCCAGCCAAGGTTCTCCACTGTGGGAATGGACAGGCAGACCAGCCACCAGCTTGGGGGCTTGGGAAAGGTCCCCAAAGCTAAGAGGACCACCGATTCTCACCTGGACCAAAAGACATCCCCGATTCCTCCATCTTGTTTCGTGTCTTCCTGTTGGGGGCTTTTTACGGGCGGTGCTTGATGCTGCTTGTGATGTTGGGATGCGAGCAGGTTGGCCCCCGAATCCTGCGCTCCATCGTTGCCGACGCTCAAGGCCATTCAACGGCTTAATCAAGAAAAAAAATCCACCAGTGAGAAAACCACCAGGCCAAAATAAAAAATAAAAAAAAAAGAATAAAAATAAGAGAGAGAGAGAAAGTTAGAAGCTCCCATCTACCGGGGAGGAGAAAATTGAGAGGACAGAAGCATCCACAAGAGAAGAAGAAGAAAAAAAGTTTTCTAACTTGCTCACCGCCACCACTGCAGCAGTCTTCGCCAGCTACTCCTCCTTCCCTGAGAAGTGGAGCTTAAAAGACCGGGCTTAAAAGTCGGATTTGGCAGAGGAAAAGGGGATGAAAAGCAGCAACCGGGGAAGCCGTCGATTTGGGGAAAGGAAAGAGGGGGGGTGTCCGCCCTGAAGGTAGTCCTCCCCACGACTAATTCCAGGTTTGCACCGGAGACAAAATTCAGTCAAGCATCACCTCCGCCCGTCCGTCCGTCCGTTCTTGGCAGGGAAAAAAGAAGAAGAAGAAGAGAGAGAGAGAGAAAAGTCCACGTGTCAATTTTGTCTCTTCCTGCCCGGGTCCCCTTCCAGGAAGTCTCGTAACCCGGGCTGCGGGTGCAAAAGGAAATGTCAAACCTGGTTTTTTTTTCTCGGAAGACTAAAGCGGGGGGGGATTCCCAACCGTCCCGGGTCAGCCTGCAGCAAGAAAAAAAGAGCCCGGCCGCTTCTGGCTTGGCAGCCGCAGAGGGGGCCAAAGGGGCCCCCTCGGGCTGGAGGCGTCATCGCCGTCCCGGAGCGGCTTCCTCGTCGTCGGCGCGGGTGGGGTGGGGTGGAGGCGATGCTGGCTGGCGGGGGGGGGGGGGCTCCCCTTCGCCGTTAGGGGCGGGTCGTTGGAGAGCAGCGGGCGCCCGTTCATTCAGCGGCGGGCGGCTTGCGCGCTCTCCGTTCCTTCTCTCCGGCGCGCCGGCCGCTCGGTTGGGAGAGAGCCGGCTGGAGGCGCGCAGGGGGATTTTTTGAATCTTCCCCCTTGCGCGATTTCGCGTGGAGTCTCCGCCACTCAGAGGACGATCTTGCCCGGTCTCGACCTCTCTGGAGACTCTCAGCCATCCAAGGGTCGCGGTTGTTGTTGTTGTTTTTTCCTCCAAAGGTGCTTTTTTTCAAGAGGCAAAACTGGACTTTTCTTGGTTTTTTAGGCAGTGAAGGAGAATATGGGTCGACCCGAGGGGGTCCCGGGTGCTCTCTTGAGCCGGCTTGTTTCCTTGCAGGCGCTTTATTGCCCCTAACTATGATGAGGTTACCTAGTTCAGGGTCTTCTGCAGTCACGACCTAAGCCTAAGACTGAAAATCAGGCTTGTCAGATGCTATATTTTTTCTATCCTGCTCTGTGGAGTAGAGAGTGGGTCTCTGACAGAAGGCCACCTGAAGAGACTAGAAGCATTATGAAATGTGGATTTACAGGCGGCTGTTACGCATAAGCTGGGTTGACAAAATCAGAAATGAGGAGGTGATAAGCCACCTGGGAAAGCCAAGGGAAATCATCAAAACAATTAAAAAACGAAAATTAGAATATTTCGGACATGTGATGCGACACCCAGAAAAATACGGCATACTCCATTTAATCCTTGAAGGCAAACGAGGTCCAGGCAGAAGAAGAACATCATGGCTTCAAAATCTAAGGGACTGGTTTGGACAAAACTCAGCAGCACTTTTTCGTGCGGCTGCTGATAAAAACAGGATCGCCAACGTCTGATAACGGATATGGCAGAGGAAGAAGAAGAAGAAGTTCAGGGTAATGAGACGTCTGCAAGAAAACAAGCTAGCTCAGAGGGCACCGGGGGGGGGGGACCCCCTCGTTTCTTGGTTTTGGCTTGGAAGGCGTTTCGCTCCTCACCCCCTGAAGCTTCCTCGGTTCGCTGAAGAACTCTGGAGAATGGAAGAAGCTTCTTGGATGAGAAGCGAAATGTCTTAATAATAATAATAATGATAAAGTTGGAAGGGACCTTGGAGGTCATCTAGTCCAACCCCCTGCTCAGGCAGGAAAGTCTATACCATTTCGGACAAATGGCTGTCCAGTCTCTTCTTAAAATCTTCCGGTGTTGGGGCATTTACAACTACTGGAGGCAAGTTGTTCCACTGATTAATTGTTCTAACTGTCAGGAAATTCCTCCTTAATTCCAGGTTGCTTCTCTCCTTGATTAGCATCCATCCATTACTTCTTGTCCTTCCTTCAGGTGCTCTGGAGAATAGCTTGACTCCCTCTTCTTTGGGGCAGCCCCTGAGATATTGGAACACGGCTATCATGTCCCCCCTCGTCCTTCTCTTCATTAAAAACTTCAATGCAAAAAACCAAGGAAGTCCAGTTGCCTTTTGAAAAAGCACCTTTGGGACAAACCGCGACCCTGGGTGGGGCTGAGAATCTCCAGAGAGGTTAGAGCCGGGGAAGATCGTCCTTCAAGTGGCGGAGAATCCACACGAAATTGCGCCTGGGGGAAGATCCCCCGCGCCGCATCCGGCGCTCCTTTTCCTGCAGTGTCTGAAGATCCCCCCATGCGCCTCCAGATTGTTGGGGGTAATAAGCTGACTCTGTAAACCGCTTAGAGGGGGTTGTAAAGTACTGTGAAGTGATATATAAGTCTAAGTGCTAGTGCTATGCTATTCTGGTCTATTCTACTGCCACGTTGGAGCAGTGGTTAGATTGCAGTATTGCAAGCTAACTATGCCCACAGCCAGCAGTTCAAGTCTCGCCAGCTCAAGGTTGACGCAGCCTTCCATCCTGGTAAAATGGGAGCCCCGATTGTTGGGGGCAACATGCTGACTCTGTAAACAGCTTAGAGAGGGGCTGTAAAGCACCGTGAAGCGGTATATAAGTCTAAGTGCTAGTGCTATTACATTGCTGCAGACGTTGCTGGATGAAAATAACATGGGGTGTGTGTCTGTAAGGACTCGCTGGGTGAGATATAGACCTGGAAGGGACCTTGGAGGTCTTCTAGTTCAGCCCCCCCCCCCCGCTTAAGCAGGAGGACCTACAGTATCTCAGACAGGTGATTGTCTAGTCTTTTCTTAAAGATCTCCAGTGATGGGGCGTCCACGATTCCTGGGGTCAAGTTGTTCCACTGGTTGATTGTCCTGTCAGGAAGTTTCTCCTTAATTCCAGGTTGCTTCTCTCCTTGATCAGTTTCCAACCATTGTTTCTTGTCCTTCCCTCTGGTGCTGACCCCTTCTGCCTTGTGGCAGCCCCTCAGATATTGAAACACTGCTATCATGTCTCCCCTATTTCTTCTTACTGCACTATGCCTAAGAGCAGCCATGAAGACCCTGGGAAAAATAAATAATAATAATAATAATAATAAAGTTGGAAGGGACCTTGGAGGTCATCGAGTCCAACCCCCTGCTCAGGCAGGAAACCCTATACCATTTCGGACAAATGGCTGTCCAGTCTCTTCTTAAAAACTTCCAGTGTTGGAGCATTCACCGCTTCTGGAGGCAGGTTGTTCCACTGGTTAATTGTTCTAACTGTCAGGAAGTTTCTCCTCAGTTCCAGGTTGCTTCTCTCCTTGACTAGTTTCCATCCATTACTTCTTGTCCTGCCCTCAGGCGCCTTGGAGAATAGCTTGACTCCCTCTTCTTTGTGGCAACCCCTGAGATATTGGAATACTGCTATCATGTCACCTAGTCCTTCTTTTCATTAAACTAGACATACCCAATTCCAGCAATTGTTCCTTATATGCTTTAGCCTCCAGTCCCCTAATCATCTTTGTTGCTCTTCTCTGCACTCTTTCTAGAGTCTCAACGTCTTTTTTACATCGTGGTGACCAAAACTGGATGCAGTATTCCAAGTGTGGCCTTACCAAGGCATTGTAAAGTGGTATTAATACTTCACGTGATCTTGATTCTATCCCTGTTAATGCAGCCCAGCACTGTGTTGGCTTTTTTGGCAGCTGCAGCACAATGTCATGATCTTTCAATAAATACAAAGATCAGAATCTCGAAGGCCTGGTATTCCCCATGACGCCGCGTGGAAATCCAAATTGGACTTTATGGAAGCAGGATAGGAAGAATACAGTCCTCAACTTATGACCGCAATTGAGCCCACAACTTCCACTGCTAAGCAAGAGTGTTACATGAGTTGCGCCTCAGTTTGGCCCCATTTGTTAAGCAAGTCACTGCAGTTCTTAAGTGAATCATATGGTCGTTAAAGGGATTCTGACTTCCCCTATTAACTGCTTGTGGGAAGCCAGGCTGGGAAGGTCACAAATGGTGACATGACCCAGCTCAGTGCAACTGTCACAAATACATTGCCAGTTGCTAAGCGCCACAATTGTGATCCTGGGGATGCTGCAAAGGTCGTGTGAAAACTGGTCATAAGTCAGGGTTTTTGGTACCGCTGTAACTTTGAATGGTCACTAAACAAAGGGTTGGTAAGTCAAGGACTACCTATATTGATGCCTTTCAACTTCGGTGTTTGGAGAAGACTCTTGGGAATACCGTTGGACAGCCAGGAAAGCAAACAAAGGGATTGTCAAACAAATCTTCATTCGAGGCACAAAGTGACCAGGCTCAAGTTGTCCTATTTCAGACACATTCTGTGAAGACCCAGGAGAAATCTCTTGAGGTTGGGAAAGGGGGAGAGAAAGAGAAAAGCATAACCAGGTGGATGGGCTCAGATACATTGGTGATGGATGCACCATTGGAAGACTGGATTGGGGCTAGACCGTGCAGGGGTAGGCAAGCTCGGCTCTTTTATGACTCGTGGACTTCAACTCCCAGAATTCCTGAGTCAGCATAGCTGACTCAGGAATTCTGGGAGTTGAAGTCCACGAGTCATAAAAGAGCCGAGCTTGCCTACCCCCGCCGCTAGAGGATTGTGGGGAAGAAAAACTCCATGTAATTCCTAGGAACTGACAATCATTTGACAGCACAATCCAAGTGAGGGAGTCAATAAAAGGTTGGACACAAATTATTACCCGGAGTTTTCAGATTGGGATAAACCTAGAATGCTAGCACGACGGGTGAATAAACGTATCCCTTTGTCCCGATGCCATCTAAATGTCCTTTACAGGCTTTAGTACAGAAAACACAATACAGCCAAGTTACAATGGCTGAAATGGAGCCAAGGCACTGATAGGATGACAAAATAATCAACTAGTGACTTTCTAATTATGGCCACGGTGTTGTTGTTTTTTTAACCAAAAACCTGATTGCTTACATTCCATTGCAAAACTAAAGAATTTTTTTTTTCCAAATGCTAACATTGAAGGTCCTTCTCCAAAACCTGCACGAACCGGCATTATTTTAATGTTACAGGTAGTCCTCGATTTACAACAGTTCACTTAGTGACCAAAGTTATAGCAGCACCGAAGAGTGACTTATGATCGTTTTTCACACTTACGACCAAGGCAGTATCCCCGTGGTCACGATGAAAATTCAGATGCTTGGCCACTGACTCGTATTTATGACGGTTGCAGTGTCCAGGGGTCATGTGATCCCCTTTTGCGACCTTCTGACACACAAAGTCAACGGGGAAGCCTGATTCAGTTAATAACCGTGCTACTAGTTTACCAATTGCAGCGATTCACTTAACACCTGTGGCAAGAAAGGTCGTAAAATGGGGCAAAACTCACTTAGCAAATGTTTCACTTAGCAACAGAAATGCAGGGCTCGTAAGTTGAGGACTACCTATATTTATATATGTTGTTGTGAAAGTTGAGCCTACCTTCCAACCTCGGATCCCTTGTGGAGTAGCCAGAACCCGTTTTGAATTTGAGATGCTTTGCACACCCCCTCAAAAATACACACCGTGTGCTGTACGTATAATCCAGTCTTCGCTACGTGGACTGCAAAATTTACTCAGACCGAGAGGAGCGATTAGCACGCTTACATTCTCTGAAACATTATTTCTACAAAGAGGTTCATAAAAATAAACTAGAAGAAAAACCAGATGGGAAACGTATTGATCAAAGTTGTATTTAATGCTAAGCAGTGAAGAGTGGTGATCTAACAATACGGAGATAAATTGCAACCATTTTTTCACAGCCACTAGGCAAGACAGTTCTCATGTGTATGACAAAAATTCATTTATGTAGTGAGGGCTGTGGGGTTTACTTTTTGTGAATAATATTTTCATAAGTTATATTTTACACCCTCCCCATCTGAGAATAATTCAAATTGATTATATTATAATTTGTATATGCAAACTATTTTATATACATGTGAATATAAAGATCCCTAAAAGTACCACGGGGACTACACCTTTGCACGCTCTGTAAAATGCATAGCTTTCTTTCATACCCTTTTAAATATTTTTCTCTAAAGTTACCCCCAAGAAACCTTTACAGATTAAAGCTGCTTCAGTGTGAGATGTTTTTAACAAAAACCAAATTAAGTAAACTGTCGTAGTTATATCGCATATTTGGCTCTTAAAACACTCTTTAAATTCCAGTTATTATGCAACCATGGCTTCAACAGAATGCTTGGACGTAAAGGAGACCTTTTAAAACATGGCTGCAACACAGGGTATCACCTTTCGGTCAGGACTACGCTGAAAGCTGAGGCTTTAAACCAGGGCTCTCCAAACTTAGCAACTTTTTAAGACTTATAGACTTCGACTCCCAGAATTCCTCTGGCTGAGGAATTCTGGGAGTTGAAGTCTGCAAGTCTTAAAAGTTGCCAGGTTTGGAGACTCTGGAGAAGAGGAAAGATAAATTGGTCCTATCTGAAAAAAGCCTAGTAGATGTTTTGACTTTCAGCGTAGCTGTGCTTAGTCAATTCAAAGAACTTATCAGGCCAAGTTGAGTTGTTAGGAAACATTCCTCAAGAATATAAAATAACCCAGGACACTGAACTCCGTGACCATCAGTCCCAGGTTGAGTGATCTCCCAAAATGTTAAGTAATGTTCTGTCAGAGCTTTCTCTCCGATAGGCTGTACAAGCTTCAGTGCAAAATACAAGTGCCATCTTACCTTCGAACTACTGTTAACACTAGTCTACCTGTGGGCCTCATCCAGAATGCAGCTGCATACAAATACATATCCCTCATCAGGAACCTCCGCTGTGTCACTCTCAAATTGTTTTTAGGAGCAATATAGAGAAGCTTCTGGTAGTCTATTACACTAAGCAACGACTGTAGCAACAACCCTGCTGAAAGCCAAATGTTTGCGTTCTATAGCTTGCTCATTTACTCACCAAGAGCACTAGGAGTAGTAGTACTAAGCTACAACTACATGACTTTTTTTTCTCCTTTTGGCAGAAAGGTGTAAAATGAGCCCAGAGAGGCAGATTGCTCCTAGTTGGCAATAACATTAATCAGAGCTTGGCAACTGGAAATATCTAGGCTTCAGCAATCTTGGAGATAACTGAGTTAGTTGCACGATGGTACTCTTGAAACTAGCCAGATTAGCACTTCTTACTACCAGCCAGATAGGGGAACAATGTTTTTAAATCAGCCTTGCATTGCCATTAATCATCCATAAAGGAGACTGCAATGCAGCAACTGAGTAAGAAATAACTCGTGGAATTACAGGGGCTTTAACTAGGGCAGAAATAAATCCTAACCATGATAACAACACCCCACCATAAAGATGGGAGCTCCAGGGAGGAGAGTTCAGAGTACCAATTACCCAAGATAAGAAACGGTTAAAAATAATTCCATCATTTAAAAATTATGGCCCCCAAACATTTATACTGTTCCACTGGGTTTACATTAAGCTATTTCTTCTTACTGGGAATGGCTAACATTATTTCCATTTTCATATCGTCCGTAAATATATTACAGGCTTTAAGGCTGCAATTGTCACCCCAAGCAGTGTAATGACTGCAACTGGCATTAAGAAATAGAACCACAAAAAAACTCTGGGGAAAGAACGCCTACCTATAATGTGATTACGTTTTTCTTCAGAGGCTATTTTGGTCATTCTTGAAAACTACAAAAGAAAATGCTTTTATTTTTAGCAATGCTTCTGAGAGAACTAGGCCCGTCATGAACATAACATTCAGCCCCATATAAATAAGTCACCAAGGTGTGAAAAGCAAGGGCAGTTATCTTCAATTACAGCTTACAAGCTTTCTATACTATAGTCTATGCAGTAAACAACACTGGCAGGAGGTTTACAAAATGATCACTTTAACCAATTGCTAGCTTATAAATAGGGAATGCATATTTGGCTATAAATTAACACAGAAATAAGTCCATGTTCAAGTGAAAAACAGGTGAAGTTTAACTGGAGAGTTGCCAAGAGCTTTAACATCAATTCACTGGCTACCAAAATATGTTTCAGTGGCCAGACACTGCAAACCTTCAGCACAGTATTTTAAAAAAGAACCTTGGTATTTGGCTAAAAAAAGTACGAGAGTGCATAGCCTAAGTCAGATGGACAAAGTGATGTAATGCTTTTCCAATGCCATTTTGCTGCATTTTAAAAGGGACCCCTTCCCTTTACGTATGCTTGCCAAGGAAAGAAACAAAAAAAAAACACACACACAACCAAATTGCAAAAGTCCTGAACTGTAGTAAAAATATTTCAGTCACAGACTGATTAAAAATGTATAATCACTGTGCAGGTGTGAGATTTAGTGTCCATCTGCACATTTTACTTGGGTTCCTCAATTGTCCCCTTGCTGAGATCTGTCATTTTGGGATATTTTACTTTCTTCTGGTCCAGCTCATTTTGAGCCCAAAGTAGTAGCTTCAATAATTTAGCCAGTTTGGGGGTTGACTCACGATTTTCATAATCTAACACAGCTTGGTTTACTTCACTCCACACCTAGAGAGAGAGAGACAAGTAACTTAGATTAGTAACATATTTCTGTGAAGCCAGACACCTAATTGAGTTTTGCCCCGTTTTATGACCTTTCTTGCCACAGTTAAGTGAATCACTGCAGCTGTTAAGTTTAGTAACACGGTTGTTGAGTGAATCTGGCTTCCTGATTGACTTCGCTTGTCAAGTCCCCAAAACAACTCTGTAAGGTGGGTTGGGTTGAGAATGTATGATTGGCCCAAAGTCACCCAGCCGGCGTTTGTACATAAGGCAGAACTAGCACTCGGCTTCCTGGTTTCTAGCCTGGTGCCTTAACCACTAGACCACACTAATAGAAGTTTATTTTACAATTGTATGCTGTTCCGTTTGGGGCAGATACCATGAAACCTATCGTGGTAAGAATCTCTATTATTGATATAGCTATCTACTAGAAAAGTAAGCAGTCGTTTCTTCTTTATATTCACCATTCTCAGGCCTATTTGCTTCACCAATCCAGTTGAATTCTCACAACTGATTAATTAAAATAACAGTTGATTAACTACGCGATTTAGCTGATTAAGATTTTCTTTTAAGTGCTTGCTCAATCTACTATGAAAAAGATATAAAGCTACCTATTCTCCACAACCCACTAAGACAGTGGTTCCCAACCTTTTCTATACCCTGCACCCCTAGAACGCTTCTCATATATTCTCGCACCCCTTACAAAAGTTTGAAATAACGGCAACAAATTATGCATGTACACTATAATGTTGAAAACCCAAGTTTTTGCACCCCCTGGAATATCGTCTCGCACCCCTGGTTGGGAACCCCTGCACTAAGAGATAAATGCAAATGCACCAGCAGTTAAGAGTTCTGCAATCTTTTAATTTTAGTTCCATAACTAGTAGTTACTTTCTGCCTCTGCATCATGTTGAGCAAATCTCCAAAAGGGGATTCCTCTGGATTATCAAAAGCAAGGAGAGCAAGTGTGCGCTCCATCTCCGTCAGACATTCCCGGCTCTCTTCTCCTTGTTCTGCTAACTGAGTCTGAGCAAACTCCAGAGCAGCTTCAGTTTCCCGCTGCCGAATCAGTTCAATTAAATGCTGCTGCTGCACAGATTAAAGAGGAAAAAAAAAACAGAAATAGGAAGTTAAACACACTTTCTCTCCTACACCATAAGCATCATCTGAATATCCGGCTTTGATCAAACATCTTTAAATTAAAAAAAAATATATCTAACGGTCAGAAGCAAAGCTATGCAATTTAGCTTTTCAAGCTTTTATTGTGTCAATAAATGAAGAACGTGGACATTCCTAGACCAGGGGTAGGCAACCTTGGCTCTTTTATGACTTGTGGACTTAAATTCCCAGAATTCCTGAGCCAGCCATTCTGGGAGTTGAAGTCCACGAGTCATAAAATAGTCAAGGTTGCCTACCCCATCCTAGACCTCTCTGACATGATTCTATCATTCAAAGATTGCCTTTTCAGGCTTAAGATATTTGGAGTTTTAATGCTCATCTAAAGAACTGCACATTTAAATGCTTTTAAGGGCAACAAGAACACGGATAGCAAATCCTCTCCAATTCCAATTTGATTCAGGTTAATGTCAAGGCCAATATGAACATAATACTGTTACAGGACTGGAGCATCTAGCCAGTTCCACTGTTCACATTTAAATATCTGACACAATTATATTCTCACAAGGCCAAAGGGCATTCAAAATGTCTACCCTACATATTAAGATAAATTATGAATTCAATCATTGTAGTTCCTAAATAACCAATAAATGTATTATTTAGATACATTAACTATAATCCCTGCATCTTTCAATCTGTTAGCTTACCTGCAAATGGAAGTAAAGGTACCGGTTTGTGTCTAATAACTCTGGATGAAGGCTATTGATCAGTGCAATGGCTTCCTGAATCTGACCTTTGAGAATCATCTCCCGAATTTTTATTCTTTCATCCAGCGTCTCTAGATCAACACTAGGTTCAATTCCAGATTCCATTCGAAACTTCTCAGCAGCCTCTTTAAAACCTTCTGAAATGAAATGGAAGAAGAAACTTGTTACGAAACAAAACAACAACAAAAAGTCATCTACAAGGCTTTCGGCATTGAATGACTTTTGGTGTTTTTGCTTTTACAATAAAAAAAAGGATCTGAAGTTTCTGATTGCAAAAGAGGACAAAAAAGAATAAAAGATGTCATTCTCTTAACTAAAGCTCCTTCTCAGAACTAACTTCTTCAATGGCCAATTCTTGAAGTTAATCAAAACTTTCTGAAAAAATTAGTAGCTATGTAGGACTCCTTCCTTGTTTCTCCCTTTTCCTCTTTTTTCTACTTGTCCTTTTGCCTATAAGCTTCTAGGAAGAGACTCTATTGTTAAAACTTAAAACTTTTGCAGAGTTTATATAATAATATGGCACATAATTACAGCTTGTGGAGTGGGTAGCAGCGGTGTTTTCGGTCTTCACAAGACATCTTCTAATATAGTGCCATCAATGAATGTAAACACGTGCTGGAAATGCTGTTCTTAAATACCATTCTTAAATTAAGAGGCAATCGTAAATCTCGTGATTGTTACCTGTAACAAGGTAGTTCATAATTAAGCGATTCATGTCAGCTCTTTGGATGTGTAAATTATTGAGTTTTTCCATCCACTCATCTTTTGTAATTTCATCGGGTTTTTCCGCATAACTCATTTTTGTCCTTCACTAGAAAGAGAGGATAAGAGATCTTTATCCACCCGAGACACAATCTTGAGTTACGTGAAACAAAAACAATTTTAAAATATAGTGAACCCCAGATCTCCATACAAGAAACTTTCCATGAAACAATGTTTTTTTTTTGAAGATGTATTTTGCAATATTTGCAGAACTACAGGTACTTCATTACTCAAGTGATGTACATTACTGTGCTGACATACTTTCTGAATGATGGACACGCAACTCCAATGATCCATTAGAATGAGATTTCATTGCAGCTAATCATTGAGCATCAGTAAAAAAAATGGTAAAAAGCAAAGTTAAATTTGCAGTCATAAGATTAAATGCAGCTCTCTAACTCTGATGAAAGACTTGCATTTTCTATTGGACCCCTCTGCTGTCAAATGGAAATTCAATAAGCATGCTAGATGACACGAATCTCTAATTTTGACTTTGATAACTTCAAATTCCACTCTCAAGATGATTATGTTCTAGCTGCCTATTTTGATTCAAGCTATCATTTTATCCAATCTTACCATTCTTCTATTCCTTGAATAAGCTGAACAGATGATATGGAACAATATGCATCCTTCATTTACTCCCTTTCCTATTCTCTACCTCTGTTTCAGTTCTTACAATCGTTTCTTGCTCATAATAAAGAGTCCTCAGAAGAATATGCGAGTGCTCTGGTATACCCATTAACCTAGATTCTGGTACACTTAACACAAAAGCCTTGCTGTAGTCAATAATGCAAAAGAAAATCCCACTTGCTGTCTTTGTATTCCATCTTAGGTTACCTATCTGACCTTGTAGCCTGCTGCCTTTTTCTAAAAGTTGCTTCTCCTTATGGCTCTACTCTGTAAGGTTTTAAGTAATATTTTGACTTGTGTGAGGAAATTAGCCTGTTTTGACAATCTACACATTGCTTTATATATCTTTGGTTTGGTACAGGCATATTTTCCAACCATACAATCTTGTTTCCTATTTGTTGACACAGATCTGTTAGCACTTCCTTTCACCCTCAGCTTTAAACAATAGGCATCTCATAAGCACCTGGTATTTAACAGCTGTTCCACTGCATTTTGCACTTTGTTTTCTATTGCAGTCACCTGTTGTGTACAGTCTCTCTAAATGTTTTTGTTTTTCTATGAGCCACAAGGAGCTGGCTCTTCCCCCAGGCACTGGGTTACGGTGTGAATGAAGCCTAGCAAACATAGAAATGTAACTGTTTGATGGAAGCATAGGTATTGAGGGCATCAGAGAGTGCTATTGTTGTGTATTGCTTTTTAAATCTTATTTTGTTTTACTGATCTTGTTTATGGGCCACCCTGGATTACTGTATATAAGATGCATGGGCATACAATTTTTTCAGTCAGTAAATCTTATGTATATACTGTATCTTCTTCCCATGTTCATTTAATATCCTTTGCTTGTATTCCAAGCTTACTCAACTATTCATGCCTTAGCTGTAAATTTTCCTGCAATTTCTTTGTTCTTAAATCTATCCCTCACTTTTGCACTATTATATTCCCCTACTTGCTGACAATCTTGACTGAAGTATAGAGCCTTGTTCAGACATGATTGCTTGACACTGAAAATGCTGCATTTATATAATTCATCCTTACTGTGCGACCAAGCTTCCTTCTTTTCTTGTTTGTTATAATTTCTTCTGAAAGCCACTTGGATCTTTTACTGTTACAAATTTGGGGATCATTTTTCTACTTCAATTTTCACAACATCTCTTTCCATTGTTAAAGTTTTATTTCATATAAAGTAAGCATACAGAATGTGTATGAAGTAATATTCTCACTATATATCTTTCAGAACTAATTTTGAGACCATACCTACTCTTTAATTTACTAAATTGCTATCAATTATGCAGATAAAATGCCAATAACTTATAGTCTGTTTCTAGAAATGTCTGTCTTATTCTATTGCACTTCTTCACCCTGTTTTTGTTACCTAAATGATCAAGCCAATTACAGTCATGGGCACTCAGTTCTATTCATGAACACAATCTGCATTTTTGAAACTTGAAGCAAGTGTCATCAATAAATCATAAAACATATTAACCTATCTCCTGCATTATTGCATTTATTCAATGTAGATCTTCCAGTACTTTCAGGATCATTTATTTTTTTTCAACACCTGCATTCCATTCAGCCAATAAAAATATTGTACTGTATTGTTAAGTCTGTACAGTGTTTAGCCCTATTTGCCAAAGAATTCCTCACTGTTTTCCACCTCATAGGAACTTGGAAATCATGATATTCACCTTAAAACCACAAATTCTACTATAGATGATCTGCTGTTAAGTTATAGCCAACCATATATTTAAGCAATGGTTTTTTTTGAGTAATATTGGTATCTATTCCTTTGCATAATCTCACATACTCATCTGATTTAAAGTGGCCCATTCCATAAACCTAAGGTCATATATTCCCAAAATATGCAATTTAGTGTGCAATTCTGATTTCAAGTTCTCTCATTCCATACTTCAATCTTATACATACTTGTAAAACAAGAAATTCCTCTTTCAATATTGGTACTATCAATGGCCAGGCTTCCTTATGGCTTAGGTCTCCTCCAGAGTCACTATCATTCTTGACCAAATACTAAGATGTCTTCTGATCTGGGGTTTATCTGGGATTACTATCTTTCTTGATCAGATACTAAGATGTCTTCTGATCTGGGATTTATCAAATGATATGTAACGCTATCTTCAGATTTCAGACATGTCCAGAAAATCTTTTTGGCAATAAATCCCCAAAGAAATACATAAATGGATATCGGGGTTGAATGGTAGAGTTCTTGGTTTTTGACAGAGTGTACTGCAGAGTATACTGCACTAGTTTAAACCACTAGAATGAGCTGTTAGCTCTAAAATGATGAAACTAGTGCATAAGAGTGATCTCTGCAAAAATCTTCCCAGCCCTAGCTGCCACTCACTCTTCCCTCAGGAGCCATGAGTCCCAAGAGGATTCCCAAACTAGTTCTGTCTGAAGAAATAGAACTTGATTGAGAACTAAAGATGAGGTGTCCCAATTCCTGAATCAGTTACTTTATCTTGCTAGGACTGATCCCGTTTCTCCCCAAACAGACACTAGGTCAGCACCTTAGCAGCATCACTTGGATTCCGATGATAACTGAGTCCAAAACACCAGATAACCTGCATTATGCATGCTCATATAGGCTGTGCATACTCATGTACATGTTAAAGGCGATGGGGAAAATGCTGAGTCCTCAGGCATTCCAGAAAGCAGGGGCCATGGCTTTGACCTGCCTTTCCCTATCAACACAAGACTGCAGAGAAGGAACAACTACTGCAAAACAGTACTTCCCATACTCATATACTAAACTGGTCCAAAGAATGATGATCAGTGGTGCAGGAAGTCACCAAGAGATGGACAGCCAAGAGAACTGCACCACCACCCCCTTATTCTACCAGAAATCATCCACAAATGTAATCAATGCTGCCTCAGTAGAATATCCTGGCCTGAAAGATGACTTAAAATGGTCCAGATAATCTGTTTCTTCTATATCCCTCTTAAGTTGCAGCCCAACCATCTTCTACATACTCTTCCCCCGCCCCCAAAGGGAAGTTGGGGACTGGACCGAAATTGTGCTATATTATTGTATCCAGTGAAGGTTTTTTTGAGGATGGGTGTACCACCACCTCTTTCACTATGCCTTTTGTTCAAGGATGAATTTGCTACTACTCAAATTCAACTACAGGTGGTCTTACCAGCCAGAAGGGTTATGGATTTTATATACAGGAGGCAATGCTAACAGCACTAAGAACCTGTCCACTTCCTTAAGATTCACAGGATCTAACAATATAATTGGTTTAATCAGGGAGTCATATTTGCTTTCCAAAACAATACATGCCATAACTTGCCAATAATAATTGTTCATTCCCCAAAATATACGGACAAACAGAAGTGACAAAATGGGGACCTCATAACTTTTCAGGATAAATTTTAAGACAGCAATTTTCTAACATAGGAATGTCGAAGACAGATTAAAACATGCTGAGTGACCATTCATCAAAATATGTAATTCTATCTGCAATTATTTAAACATGAAAAAGACTTTTTTAAAAAAATTCAAATTATACAAATCCCCCCCCCCCCCGCAAAGGTAGAATCAATGGGATGTTTACTTCAGTAATTCTTATACCATACAGCATAATAATAGTCATCTATTTTGTTGGAATCTTATTTTTGAACTGCAGTTGAAAGATTAGGAAATGCTGACTATCTTAGACATGTACTGAGGTGAAATAGCAAAGTATAATTTTGACTTTCTGGTTCACAGCTCACCTTTTAACAATCTATAAGCACACAGTAATCAAGCAAATTGCCATGATGTAAATATGCCCCAAGTTTATCTGCATACTCAGAACCTCTTGTTCTCCTCTCTTTAAAAGAGATATATCCTACTATAACTAAAAACCAAAAAATGACTTGAAGAATGGCAAAGGAAGCCTAAGTGGAAAAGGATATTTTATTTTAGAAAGTGAATATCAAGAACTTACTAGAATTGCAAACAATGTTAGCTCTAGAACTTTAGCTTATCTTTTTCTCAAATAACATAGCTATAGATTTCGCCAACATAAACATTTCTGTAGTTTTCCTGGCAGCAATAAGGACGGGACTTATCATTGCTTTTTTTCACAGTTGTTTTTTTTACTTTCACATTCAGTCTACAACTCTTGCATTTCTTGATGGTCTCCCATCCCTCACTCAGGCCCAACTCTGCTTTTCTTCTTTGCTGAGGCAAGATCAGTCAGGTGCTGCCACCTGCTGAGTCATGATAATCATGATTAGTACTTAAAATAGTTCTTTAAAAAAAATATTCATGAGTTAGTGGAAAGGGCCCTATCAATAACCTGCAAGCATTAACGAAAGTTGAGTGATTGATATCCAATTGGACCCAAAGAAATGGGAAACCTCAGAAATATATTGTGCCACCCCAGAGACATCTTGTAGGGGAGATGTGTGGGATAAAAAAATTAATAAATAAAACAATACCCACCAGCACCATCTTTACAAGACTCTACCATTATTTACGGCACAAATTTGTTTGCAGTTTTAATTATTAGTTTGAGAGCTTGGTGTCTCACATAAAACCTGCCTCCAGAAACGGTGAATGCTCCAACACTGGAAGTTTTTAAGAGGAGACTGGACAGCCATTTGTCTGAAATGGTATAGGGTTTCCTGCCTGAGCAGGGGGTTGGACTAGATGACCTCCAAGGTCCCTTCCAACCTTATTATTATTATTATAAGCCATTTAGAGTCCATTTACTTCCAGGCAGTTCCAAAACCTCACAAACAACTTATTATATATTCTACGAACGACCAGGCAACACCCAGCCAACGTCTTTCGGAAAGGGAAGGCTTCATTAAGAAACTCTTAATCCAATTACAGGCAGACCACGGGACCACAACTGAGCCCAAAATTTATGTTGCTAAGTGAGAAATGTGTTAAGTGAGCTTTGCCCCATTTTATGACCTTTCTTGCCACATTTGTTAAGTGAATCACTTCAGTTGTTAAGATTGGTAACATGGTTGTTAAGTGAATCCGGCTTTGCTTGTCAGAAGGTCGCAAAAGGGGATGGCGTGACCCCCGGGGGACACACCGCGACCGTCATAAATACGAGTCAGTTCTCAAGTATCCAAATGTAAATCAGGTGACCGTGGGGATGTTGCAACGGTCGTTAAGTGTGAAAAACGGTCACAAGTCACTTTTCCCAGGGCCGTTTTCACTTCGGACGGGTCACTAAGCAAACTGTTGTTAAGTCGAGGACTACCTGCAGTAAGGCCGGAAACCAGCATCCACTAAGCTATTTCCTGCGTTGTGTATCCGAGTTACAGAAGCAACCATCCCTTTCCCTAAGCTTGGCGGAGTTAACGAAGGAAGGCAGGCAGGCGCTCTCTTCAACTCGGGTCGAAAGAGGGCGGCCGTCTTAATTTGGCAAGCTCGAACTCGGCCCCCGTTAAGGCTTCGCTACCCTTCCAGGGGCGGCTTTGAAGCCGAGACCCAGCGCGGGAAGGGGAGAGGCAGGCGGGAAAGGCGCCTCGGGCAGCAGCGTGCCTGCGGAGGGGGGTGGTGGGAAAAAGTAGGCCGGCAAGCGGGCAGGGCCGGCGCTGGGCCTCCGAGCGCCTCAGGTTGCGGCTTCCTGTCTCTCGGCGCTCGCGGCAGGCCCAGGAGGGGGCGGGCCAGGCGAGCCTCTCACAGGCGCCGAGCGGCCCCAAGATGGCTCCTTCCCGTCACACGCCAGTACGAGCCTTCCCCCCTCCCCTCCGCGGCCGCCATTTCTGCCACTCACCCGGGAGCGAGCCAGCCGCCTCCTCCGCCTCCGCCGCCGCCACCACCGGGACCTCGACGCCAGGCCCTTTCTCCCGCTCCGCCCCCTCCCTTTTTTTTTCTTCTCGCCCGCGCGCTCTCACCCCGTCAGGCCGCGCCTCTCGCGAGAACGCCGCCGCCAATCGCGCCGCGCCGGCTTCGGGAAAAAAAAAAAAATCGCTGGGGGCATAGAGACGGGAATGAAGGAGAGGACCGGAAGTGCGAGGTTGGAAGCGCCGGAGAGTGAAAGGAGGAATGGTGGTTGTTCGGAGGAAACGCGAGGACGAAGCGAGTGATTTGAAATCTTATAGTTGGGGGGGGGGCGTTTTATCTAGTCTCGACCCGGAGCAAGAACTCTAAATGCCTACTTTATTCCCTCTGAGCGAGCCTTCACGTGGTCGGTTTCTGGTTCCTGAAGTTGACACAGTCTGAATCAGTTTGTTTAATGGTGGTTGACACACTGAATCACAGTTTAATGGTGGTTGACACTGTCATAGTTTATTTAATGGTTGACACACTGAATCACTAATGGTGATTGACACTCCAAATTAGTTTGTTTAATGGTTGACACACTCAGTTTGTTTAATGGTTGACACACTGAATCACAGTTTGTTTAATGGTGGTTGACACTGTCATAGTTTATTTAATGGTTGACACTGAATCACTAATGGTGATTGACACTCCAAATTAGTTTGTTTAATGGTTGACACACTCAGTTTGTTTAATGGTTGACACACTGAATCACAGTTTGTTTAATGGTGGTTGACACTGTCAGTTTATTTAATGGTTGACACTGAATCACTAATGGTGATTGACACTCCAAATTAGTTTGTTTAATGGTTGACACACTCAGTTTGTTTAATGGTGGTTGACACACTGAATCAGTTTAATGGTAGTTGACTGAATCATAGTTTATTTAATGGTTGACACTGAATCACTTTAATGGTGGTTGACACTCCAAATCAGTTTGTTTACTGGTGATTGACACTGAATCAGTTTAATGGTGGTTGACATCACAGTTTAATGGTGGTTGACACTGAATCACTCTTTAATGGTGGTTGACACACTCTGAATCAGTTTGTTTAATGGTGGTTTCCTGCATGAATTACAATGGGCTGGTTATTTATTAAAAAGATTTATACAGTTTTGAATTTATACACTGAAAACATTGAAACGTGAAAGCCAATTGGGTGACTAGGCCAATCACCAGGAGACAGTGAATTCTAGTCCCACCTTAAGCTGGAAAGATGGTAGGTAACCCTGGGCCAGGCCTGCTCTCTCTGCCCAACCCACCTCACAGGGTGGTTGTTGGGAAAATAGGTGTGTTGGATATGTTCGCTGCCTTGAGTTACTTATGAAGTAATAAAGATAGGATAAAAAATCCAGTAAGTAAAATAAATACAAATCCACAGCTTAAACCGCCCTCCTGTTGTTGTATGCTAAGCCACAAACAGGCAAACTGTATTTACTTCTGGGCTTAATCCAACCTACTGTACTAAAGCAGTTTTTCCTCATCTGATAACAGTAGTTTTTAATTACCTCTCCCATTATTCCCAATACCATACTACAAATGTATTTGTAGTTGTGGCAATTGTTTTTTCTCAAGGTGTAAAATATTTTAGAGATTCTGGTATATTTCATTGTTTCTTTACACACCATGTACTAAGCCTTTTGTTTAAACATTTACTAATTGTCCAAACCATGCTTTTTAGGCTTCATATAATACACAAAACTTACAACTATGCTGGCTGAGTTTATCAAATTCAGGAAGCTCCAAGCAAACCAACTCTCTTTGGTGTAGCGAAATGACTGAATCCAACCCAGGATGGTGAGATTTCAGTTGTGGCCACTTGAAATAGTGTTATATTGTGAATAGATAACCCTTGCTTTAAAAGAAACTTCTTTTTTAACATCTACCTGCTGAGGGAGCACACTGTGCTTCTCTTAAGTAAATCAGCTGCCACCTCCAATCTTTACATGATGTAACCCAGTGGTCTTCAAACTTGGCAACTTTAAGACTTGTGGGCTTCAACTCCCAGAATTCCTCAGCCAGCCAGGGCTGGCTGAGGAATTCTGGGAGTTGAAGCCCACAAGTCTTAAAGTTGCCAAGTTTGAAGACCCCTGATCTAATCTCATCCATTTTGAATCTCTTACCATTTAAATGCCAATAATACATGCAACTTCCAGTAGTTTTTATAAGCAAAAGAATCATTCCCCCTTAAGGTTTGTTGCATATCAGAAACTCCGACCAGAACAGAAAAATATTTCTCAAATAAACAAAACCATCCAGAGGGACACTTGAAATAATACAGCTCTTAGAAGCATGATTGCCTATGCTAATGTCTTCGGTCCCAGAAGTTGTAATAAAATTTCAAGACATGCAGCATCTTTCAGAGAGAGGAAGGAAATTGAATGAATGAAAAGTCATATTCCATACGTATTAGGTTTGGTTGGTCATTTAGAATGACTGCCCAGCATATTTCATCAGTCAGATCCCAGTCAGCTGGAAAACTCCCCTGCTCACCTAATGTTTTGCAGAGAATTCTGGTGGCTGCAATGTGTAGAGGTGTTTAATTGGGGGAGGCTGAGCTACATTTTTAAAACAGTAATCCTTTTACGTATTGCTTTTTGGGTTAGGACAGGTGTGGGGAACCTTGGCTGGCTCAGGAATTCTGGGAATTGAAGTCCACAAGTCATAAAAGAGCCGAGGTTCCCCACCCCTGGGTTAGGACAAGGATGCTGAACCTTTGGAATCTATCAGCCTTAAGTCCGCGCTAGATATATCTAGAATTTAATTCCAAATTGTAATTTTAATATATTATTGAATAGATAAGGAAATACATTACATCACTAGGGAGTGATCAGTTAGGTATTAAATGCCATTGTGTTGGGTGTGATTTTTCCTAACTATGTATCATTTCAACCCATCCCTGGTACCAACGCACAGCTTTCCAAAGGGCACTCTTAATGATCTTCATATCATCCGTCCCTATTATGTAGTCTTTTTTTCCTAAGCCATCATCACACAACCAAAGTAAATGAATTTCCGCTTGTTGATTAATGCCTCCAGAAATTTTATTTAATCTAGGAGTAATCGACTTCTTCCTGTAGTCCAATTAGTCACCGTCTTCAAATCCATAATACAAAGGCTTCTTTCCCTAGGTCTTGCTCATTGTCCAGCTTGACTTTATCATAAAATATTTTTTTTATTCTGGCATTATCCACTAATTCTGAAATTTAATGGTTGCTTATTATCCCTCAAGGGCCAAGGGTAGCTCTCACCTAGGGCACTCTCACCTCGGATTAGAAGATGGGGCTAGAAAATGTTAAGTAAAATAGAAATTGCCTGGTTTTAGCCTATCTTCAGCAAATGTTTATGGAGATTCTCATGTTGAAGGAAAAGTCTTCATAAGGGTCCAGTCTAAGCCGGGAATAAACAACATGGCGACTGCTTTAGAAAGAAGGTTGCAGTTTATTGAAGAGGAGAACCAGACAGAAAGATGGCTCTGGAAGAAAAGAGAGAGAGCACATGTAGGGAGTGGGTTTTATACCCTCTGGGGCTCTTGAGTTGTTTCCTCTTCCTGTTTGAGGCTTTGTATTTCCTGTGTCATGTACTTTGACCTGTGTCCCTTTGGCATCTGTGGGTTAATCCTATTATGTCCTGTCTTAGAGTTTGGGTGGGGTATGTAGATTTTAGGTGTCTTTGTCTTCTTAATCTTCTAGCTTCATCCTTTCTGAATGGATTATTTACATCTGCAGTTCTACAGCGCTGGTTTCTGCTTGTGGGAGGGAGACTTGGGGCTATTAAGAAAAACTGGGCATGCTTTTCTGCCTCTTTAAGATCCTTTGAGGAAATATAATATTCTGTCCTTTTAATATTTCCTTCTCTGGGGGGCGCTGACTTTCCACACTCAGTCAACTAGATCAGGGATCTTCAAACTTGGTCCTTTTATGACTTGTAGACTTCAACTCCCAGAATTCCTCAGCCAGCATGCCTGGCTGAGGAATTCTGGGAGTTGAAGTCTACAAGTCATAAAAGGACCAAGTTTGAAAACCCCTGATCTAGATCATGGTTGTCCCAAAGGTGCTTTTTCGAAAAGGCAACAGGACTTTCTGTGGTTTTTTTCTCTTGAAGATATTTCACTTCTCATCCAAGAAGCATCTTCAGTTCTGAAAGTGCTTCTTGAATGAGAAGCAAAATGTCTCCAAGAGAAAAAACGCAGAAAGTCCAGTTGCCTTTTGAAAAAAGCACCTTTCAGGCTATCCTGAATAAGTTTGCTTAAATCTCCCATACTTGGGTTGCAAAACTCTAAACCACTAGATGGCAGCAAAGAGATATAAAAATATCTACCTAGAGTAGACCTAGAGAACTGTAATTTGTTGCCTTCTAGTGGTTGTTGGAAACTCTGCAGGCCACGTGGTATGGGCGTGTGTGTGTGTGTGTGAATATGTGTATGTGTACACTTTGAGTCAATATTGATTTCTGGTGACTGCCTAGACAAGTCCTTGCAGTTTTCTTGGCAAGATTTAAAAAGTGGTTTGTGATTGCTTTCTTCCAAGGGCTGAGAGAGTTGATTGACCCAAGGTTACCCAGCTGGTTTCGTGCCTAAGGTGGGACTAGAACTCACAATCTTCTGGTTTCTAGCCTATAGCAAACTGGCTTGCCCGATAGGCCTAGTCTTAGTTCAATACATTTAAATACTCCTGATCTGATTTATAGGATCTGAAGAAAAGCTAGAGAATGTTTATTTTGCATGTTCTACTCTGTTGCTCTAGTTTGTAGTTTTATGTAGTAAGTTTTATTTAGTCTGGGTTGCTGAGCTTTAATAATTTGAATTTGGATGATTTGAAAGCACTGGGAAAGATTCAACAAATTCACCTCAACGGAATTTCTGGGTCCCCAATTGAGGACCACCTGTGTTAAATCTAATGAACCATGTGCAGGAAGCACTCCAAACATTAGACAGTGTGATACAAATTGCTGACTTTTCATTGTGTTTCACCTGCACTAAATCTCTCTCTCTCTCTCTCTAGGAGCACAAAGACACGCTGGTGAGCTCAGACGGTGCTTTGGCTCAGTTTCAGAAGCTCTTCCAAGAACAAAGGTCAGTTATTGCAAAATCAAGAGTCAAGCTACAGAATGTTTAAACCCTGCTGATTGATTCTTCAGCCCTGACATGATGAAAGTACATTTTGCTGCCCGTTTCTCTGCCTTGGATCACCAGAGCATCTACCGGGTGTTTTGATAACTTGTCTGGCCTTATTCTCTCTTAGTTTCACAGGCTTCAGCCTTGAGCACGGCGGTTTTTCCTTCAGAAATGCTGAAAGGCACAGGTAATAAAGGTAGTCCTCAACTTACAACTATTTAGTGACCATTCAAAGTTACAATGACACTGAAGAAAGTGTCTTATGCCTGTTTTTCACATGGCCACTGCAGCATCCCCACGGGCACCTGATCCAAATTTGGTAGCTGGCAACTGGTTCATATTTATGATCAGCCTTTGCGAACCTCTGCGAAGCAGTCAATGGAGAAATCCAGATTCAATCAGAATAGAGCTGGAAGGGACCTTCAAGGTCTTCTAATCTAGTCCAACCCCCTTGCTCAACACTTAACAACATTTACTTAATAACTATGCTACTAATTTAAGAAATGCAGTGATTCAATTAACTACTGTGGCAAGATAAGTCGTAAAATGGAGCAAGCTCATTTAGCCAATATTTCACTTAGCAACATAAATTTTGGGCTCGGTTGTGCTCGTAACTCGAGGACTACCTCTGCAGATTCTATTGCACCAGCAGCTTCCACATTCTCTTCCCTTTACCAGGCACTTTTATATTCACATAAAGAACAGATTGCATGAGACACTGACTTGCTTCATAACATGTAGTTTATGTTTTAGAGCAGGGATTTGATTTGGGGATTCAAGCTCATCTGCATACGCGCGGCTCTTCCCGCCTCCCATGAGCGCTTCCTTCCCCAACCGCAAGGGGCGCCTCGTCACTCGGCTGAGCTCGCGCTCCTTTTTATTCCCTCCTCGGCCGCGCCTCCCTTTCTTTTCCCCTAAGGAAAGGAGCTCGTCTCTATGGTTCGCGCCGAACAGTCCTCCCAAAGTGCCAGTGTGTCCGCCCGCGAGGGCGGGAGAGAGCGGTCATCCCTTCGGCGGCGCCTGCGAGCGCTCTCCGCCTCATCGGGCGGCGGCCATTTTGGCGACGGGTTCCTCAGCGCGGGCGGAGCAACAAGTCCCCCGCCCGTCGCTGCCGAGAGCGAGCTCGAGGCGGAGGAGAGGAGGAGGAGGAGGAAATGGCGGCGGCGGCGGCCGCCGATCTCAGCTGAGGCGGCGAGGCCGAGGAGAGGCAGCGACCCCCGGTTCCCCCCCTCAGCGTCTCTGCGCGGCCCATTCCCCTCCTCTCCGGTGAGTGAGGCACGCGGGCGAGCCCGGCGCGTCGGGCCTGCTAGGAAAACGGAGGAGCGGGCGGGGCAGGAGTGGCTCGCCCGCTCCCTCGTCCCCGCCGACGTGCTGCGGCCTAGCGAGAAGCGTCCCCGGCGGTGACCCCACAATCGCTTAACGTCAAACGGGTTTCGTGACGTGGCCTCCATCGTCCTCCTCAGAGAGGCGGCCCGGGCGAGCGAGGCGGATCGCTCTCGGCCTCGCTTCTCCCGGATGGGACGAGGAGGGCGGCTTTGCAGGCCTTGCGGGGAGGTGAGCGCCAAGGGAGGCCCCGCCTCGCCCGAGCCGACCGTCGTTGGCTCCGACCTTCTTTTCTTCTCCCCTTTTGGGCCGGGGAGGGCGGAAAGGAGGGATCGGGACTCGCGTTTTTCTCCTCACATCGGGGGGGGGGAGGGCGGAAACGTTTCAATAAATATTTTTAACGCGGGAGGGGGGGTTAAAACCAGGCTCTCCAACATGGTCAGTGTTGACACCCCCCCCCCCCCGGGATCGATGGGACTATCCAAGGGGGTCGTCGTCGATGATTTTGTTATTATTCGGTTAGTTCAGGTAGCCTCGAATTATTCGGGGCTCCGACACACAAAACTGAAATTTCACGGAAGGCTTGAGGAGCTGAATTTGGGGAGCCCTGGGTTAAAAGCAAGGGACGTAACCGCCCCTTTTGCTTGTTGAGGTTTTGCACGGGGGGGGGGAGGGCGCGGCTCTGTGTATTTTTGGACATGCTTTCGCATCGCAATTGTGTAAATCCGTCTGCTCAGAACCCCTTCAGTCTGGAGGAAGCCCTGCAAACGAAGAGTTTCATATTTTTTAGGCCTTTTGAGCTCCCCTCCTTGAGCTGCAAACATGCAGACAGCCACCAGATGGCAGCAGAGTGCCCCGTGTTCTGTATCCCAACGCTGCCCTCTAGTGCAGGGGGTCTTCAAACTTGGCCCTTTTATGACTTGTGGACTTTCAACTCCCAGAATTCCTCAGCCAGGCATGCCTGGCTGAGGAATTCTGGGAGTTGAAAGTCCACAAGTCATAAAAGGGCCAAGTTTGAAGACCCCTGCTCTAATGGTTGCCTCAGATTTTTGCATCCCAAATAGGACAGTTCTGTGATGCAGCTCTCCTTCCAGATAAAAGTTCACTCTGTCATCCCCAAAGATAGATGGCATTAAGAAATAGCGTATGGTCCAAATAAGCTTTGTTGGTAAATGGAGATTTCAAATTATATGTTCTCAGTTCAGCAGCTACAGATTTTATGAGATTTATACAATCTGACTGGCAGTGCATGTGTAGGGTTGCGCTATCAAGAAACTAGCTGTAAGAATGACTATATTTTCTTGATCTTTCATGTAATTCTTGTTAAACCCATGAGACTTGCTAGACATCAGTAACTCCCTCCCAATAACACCTGCTTTGTTTGGTTTTGCTAGCTGCAGGCTGAAACCTATTTTTTAAACTATGTTTCCATCTACTCACCCAGTGATTAATTTTTGAGGAGGGAGATTGAAAATGAACATAGCATAAGTGGTTTCCCTTTAGTATTTCTTTTCTGTGTATTTAGGGATTTATGAAGTTAAACTTCTTAATTGCATACAAATTATAATAATATTAAAAAGAACCTTATAAAGGGTGTGGAAATATATATTCAATGTGTAGAAAAATGGGGGGAAACGTGTGAATTGCTTCTATAATACTGAAATCCTTTATTGATCTACTGTTCTTATATCTAAGCACAAATAATTTCGTTAATGATTAAATATCTTTTTATACCAACAGTCTGCATCGTATTTTGCAGAATTTTATAAGCCAGAGAAAGACAATTTTGTCCCGTTTCCAGGAATTAATAGTTCTGGTCTCTTAAAATAACAAAACAGATTTGACTGTTCCTAATGCAATTTGGGAATTGAAAAATTCTCTCCCTCAGGAAGTACAAATATTTTTTTATACTTGTGCAACTAATAAATTATTCTTTAAATCTTTAAATAAAAATACATAGGAATATTACAGTTTGGAACCCTTGTATTGAAGGCCACATACTTTGGGGGCAAATTATGCATACCAAACTTCAGGACTCTGATACTAAGTTCTTTCTTACATTCACACTTTCTTAATAGAATTGATATATTGGCATCTGTAAATGCCTAGAATTATCTTTTTGCATATTAGCAAATACCATATTAGTAATATTTAGAACAGTTCATTTTTGTTCTAAGTTTCCCAATTATGTTTATGGATAATTTTTTCAGGAATGTCATAAGATTAATTAAAGATTGAATTATTTAATCTGTGATTGCTATTATTTTGCAAAGATAATATAGACTTTAGCTGTAATATATGTGGATAATAAAATGTTCACCAGGACTGGATGTAGCTCAATATTAGACATGTAAGAAAAAACATGGCATTTATATTCTGTTTATCTAGTAACATCTTGTAATATAGTTTGGCAGTTATAGAAACCTTGAACACTAGCATTTTCTTTGTCTCAGTTTGAAAGATCATAAGCAATGTTATCTCTTAGAAAGATTTAGGAAGGATTGTTAGTCTTTTCATGATTTGTTTATTTTGCAATAATTGTAAACCACCCCATGAAAAAGATTCTATGAGGGAAGACAATATAATAGCCCAATCCATAATAACATTAATTTTAAAATAATTAACAATATTGTACTCAAAATGGCCACCTATAAGTTTGCTGAAATAAAACAGTTTTAAGGATCTTCAAGAATGAAAGGAAGGCTGGAGCCAGGCATGTGTATAAGGATAGTATATATCAGAAGGTCATTTGAGGATATCTTATCCCTTTCTTGATGTTTGAACTGTATGGAAGAATCATGCTTAGCAAGACAGCCTCCCCTTTTCTCTCTATCACACACATAGACATAGATAGGTTGGTAGCATGATATATAGAGCTTTCTAGGTGATCACTAAGCACTTTGAATGTGTCTTGGAGCTTGGAAGCCAACCAGCTGCTCATGCAATAACCTTAAAATATAGTTGTCTAGGATAGACTGCAGTAGCCAGTTCTGACCTGATTTAGGGAGCTAAGGGGGAAATAGGATGCTTTGGATTCGTCCCTCCCATTGCTAGTGAAAGTTTAAGAGGCTTTCCCAACATTGTAGCAGAAAGCATCAGCCACAATATTATGTTGCAGGGGACAGTCAAAAGTGGTCTGAGATTGTGTTGGGAATCTGGACTTTGTAATGTCCCACCAGCCAGTCTTCATTGACATTGAAAATTAGGTAGGGTTGGGCGTAATTGATAGACCACCAGAGAATACAGGCCTGCAGTTTTGATTTCAAATTTAGAATCTCCATAGACATCTTTCCTAAATAAGTTATTCACATTTCTAGGTTGCTGGTCATGGAGATGACCCTGAGATAGCTTCAGGATGTTATTTGAGGGATTGTGGAATGATTCCCCCACCCCCATTCCTGTTTAGGATTGCTCTGGCTGTTTTTCTGTAAAATAGAGAATTATTGATTTCATGTTCACTGGACTTCTTGCTAGTACTTTAAAGCTGTACTTTACATTGAAATAAATGTAAATACAGTATGTGAATAAGTGTCTTACATATAGTGTTTTCAAAATTGCACCCTTTTAAATTAGGCAACAATATTTTAATGACATATTAAACCTATATTATTTTATAGTGTTAAATACCTGATTCAGTTGCTCTAGTATATCCTCTGATATAGCAGTATAGATAATTGTTTGAGTTACTGCTCTGCTACTATGAGGAATTATTTTTACTGAGACATTAAAGATCAGAATTTACTTGCTTAACTCTTCCTCAAAACATAATATACTAATATTGGGTTTAGGAAAATGGCACGTTTGTTGAAGATTTATGAATTCCAAAATGTTATTACTTGCATAAAATCTCATCTGCCTTTGGCTTTTCCTTTTGTAACATACTTGTTTCCATTTGACATTTGTTGTCCTTGGCACCATGATATGGTATGATGGGTCAGTATGAAAATAGAATTTCATAACACAGCAAATTTTCCACATCTTGAAACTTTAGCTTAGAAATTATTCCAAAGTGTTGCAGAAGACATTTAATTGGGTAATTGATCCTCTAATAAATAGTAGTTATATAAAATCTCAACTTTTATGTTTCATATATAGTTTTGAAATTAATCATTCTTAAATAAACTATTTAATATGTACTGATTTCTTTCCTTTCACCCAAATTCTGTCATCCATTTAGCTAACACTGTCGCAATAATAGAAATTAGTAATATGCGTATTAGCGCTAGCTATATTTATATACTAATATTTATTGCCTTTTTGTAGTTTAATTGCTAGTTCTCAGATAGTTTTGTTGGTAAACACTATAGTTTAACAATCCAGCAGAAGAATGTGATATTCTCAGAAAAATGATGAAAATATGAAGATGGTTGCAGTTTAACAGACGAGAAACAAATATTGTATGCGCAGACTGACTTACTTAACATTGTGGTTTATGAGTCAACAAGCATGTATTTGACACAGTTGGAGTATAATTAAAATGAATCCTGCCATTAAAACATTTCTAAATAGGTATAAACTTTTTTCACTCAAATACCGAAGCAATTATTATTCTTTCTGCAGATTATGTACAGATTTCACATAATCTCTTTCCTTTAATTAATAAAATTAAAAAGTTATATGTGATTATGCACAATTCTTAAATCTGCACAATTATATTGCATAAAACATGGTCACTCAAGTAACATAAAGAAGTTAGTCTCCCTTTTTCCTCTTTGTCTCCAGAATCACATTAAAATGATTGAAGGTTTCTTTTAAATAAGATTAGGCATTTTGTTTGGATGATTTATAAACATATTCATGGCAAGAATTGGATCCAGAGAGTGAATAATTAAACTTTTATAATGTTCTTTTCCTCTTAAGTATTATTTTTGTTATTGAAGCTTCAGGACAGTAATTGGGCGTGGGTAAGCTACAACAGAATATGAAAATAAAAATCTGTTGAGCTCTTCTATAGAAGTGCTTTTCTATTCATACATTGCTAAATATATACACATAGACTAGGTCCAGTCTCTGGATTTGAAATGAGAAATCATCTCTCGTGGTACATATTATTGTGAATAAAAGAACTGCATGACCTGTACATTATGTCAAAGAAACTATATTAAAGAGTACCAGGACTGACTGAACCTTTAAAAAAAAACCCTTCAGGCCCTGTTATGTAATTGAATTGAATTATTGAAGGTAATTGCCAGGTATTATATATAGGATACATAGTGTATTTTAAGAATCATAAATCTTCAGTTGACAAAAAGTCTAGAATAGCCTGTTGCAAAACATTTAACTTCAGAATTATCAAAGTTTTAGCTGATAATTCATTGAGTGGTCCTTGGTGTTCTCTGAGCTTGGTTGTTTTCTTGCAGATGTTTCATTACTCAAACTAGGTAACAACATCATCAGTGCCAGTTATTCATTATTCATTGAACTAGAAATGTGACAATTTAGCAACATTGCAAATAAATGATCTAGCTATATGGACTAGATGCTTTAATTGTAGAAAACCTTAGTCTGGAAATTAGTACTGCATATGTCTCATCGATAACTAATGCTAAGCTTTGCAGATTTGTGCCCCTCAAATTTTTCAATGGACATTTCTACCATCAGGGTAGCTAAAGAAAATAAAGCCAAAATGTTATGTTCTTCACGTTTTAATATTTCTTCTTTGTTACTCATTTTATGTATAAAACATTGTGAAAAATACCAGTGTTAACAATCTCTTTTATCAGATTATTTAAGATCAGATGGTAATTAAGCAGCCTCTTAAAAATGGAGTATACCAATTTCCTTGATTCGCCTACTGACTAGGAATAGATTTAAATTAATTAATTAACATGGGGGGAAGGGTGAGAATAAGGAAAAGCCTAGATCTGTGTTTTTAAGTAAGAGAGGTATATTGATTGTATTCATTATATGCTTTTTTATAAGTTTTCAGTGGTCCTTGTTTCCTGGGTTCACATAATAATGAGCTACAAACTTACCAACTATGTTCAGGCAATACATGTTGTATGAATCCAGCTTTAAAAAAAAAAAAAAAAAAAAAAACTAGCCAAAAGTAAGTTATTCAATTGATTAAGAAGTTAAATTCTATATTAGGAGATTCACTTTAAAATTTTATAATAATATGGTCTGGATCTTGGCTTTTAACAATTGTCAGTCATTAAGTTCCATATATTTTCTTCCCTCGGTCTCCATTTTGCATTATGGTTACTTAATATTGGTCATACTGGAGTTGGTCCAACAAATTCAGAAGGGTATTGAGTATATACTTTATTGAGACTTTGCTTCCTTGTACACTTTACTGGAGAACTAATTTGGTCTAGTGCAGGGGTAGGCAACCTTGGCTCTTTTATGACTCGTGGACTTAAACTCCCAGAATTCCCCGGCTGGCTCAGGAATTCTGGGAGTTGAAGTCCACGAGTTATAAAAGAGCCAAGGTTGCCTACCCCTGGTCTAGTGGTTAAGGCATCAGGATAGAAACCAGGAAACTATGTCCCGCCTTAGGCACGAAAGCCGGTTCAGTGACTTTGGACCAATCCCTCTCTCTCCGTCCAACCCACCTCACAAGATTGTTGTAGTGGGGAAAATAGGATGAGGAAGGAGTATTGAATATATTCACCATCTCATGTTATTTATAAAAATAATAAAGGCAAGATAGAAACTAAATAAATAAAAATTATAAATAAATCAGACTAGACGTGAGCCCTACTCCTGCCTAGGGCACAAAACCAGCTCGTGACCTTGGGCTAGTTTATTTCAGCCTAGGAAGTAGGCAATGGCAAACCACCTGTGAAAAATCTTGCCAAGAAAACTGCAGGCAATCTCTTGAGAATCAGGCATGATTGAACGGAAAGGGGGGGAAAACCCCACTTTACTGACAGAACCCTATTGAATTAGTACTAACCTTGTTATGTGTTTGCGTGGATCTTGCTGTCCCTCCACAAAATGTATGTGAGTTTCTCACACACTATTATTTGTTCTTTAAAATACTCTAAAAAGGCAAATCATCCTTCATTACTATCCCTATCCTCATTTTCAGTTAAGCAGTAGACATTGTTCTCAACTTAAAACCATTTATTTCGTGACTATTCAAAGTTACAACAGCAGTGAAAAAGTGACTTAGGACTGTTTTTCACATTTATGACCATTGCAGCCTCCCCATAGTCACGTGATCAAAATTTGGACACTTGGCAAGTTTTTATGACACTTGCACTGTCCTAGGATCATATGATCACCATTTGTAACCTTCCCAGCTAGCTTCAGACATGCAGGGTCATTTTAGAATTGCAATGATTCACTAAACAACTACAGAAAAAAGTCATAAAATGAGGCACAACTCACTTAGAAACTGTCTTGCTTAGCAATAGAAATATTGGACTCAATTGTTGTAAGTCGAGGACTAACTGTACAGCAGAAGATGATGTTCTGCAAGACAAATCATTGATTGCTTAATTTGATCTTGATCTATTTGCTTTCTAATAAAAATGGGTCAGTGGTCATTTTTATATATGATAGAGATTGCTGATGGTCAATTCTTGAAAGAGACATGGGGGACAGGTTGTGTCTGAGGACTTCACCTCTGTTGAGGGAAGGATTTCCCACTTTGGCATAAATGGATTCTTTCACTCCTCTCCCAGATCATTTTTATTCCTTGTCCAAAATGTGGATGTTATTGTCCTCAAAAGAGTGGGGTTTTTTTTTCCTTTTAAATGAAGGTATACTGCTGATTTCTAGTTCTGTGGTGTTGCTTCTCTGGGCCAGCAACAGCGATGTAGCTTTCATTATTTAATGTGTGGATAATCTTGTTGCATGGCAGAGAGTTTATGGGCTAAGGTTTTTGTTTGATCCAACTTTGCTTAATTCACAGAATCTGATCTCTGTCACTGTTCATGCAGTGAGATTGGGTAAACTGTACTTGAAGCTTGAGATCTATCTGTTGTAATTTTCTACTAGGCAGGTTTAATAATTCTGGAATAGTGATGTAACTCTGAACTGGCAGGGAAAAGGGACACGTGCCTTGTTTTAGACTGGTTCCAAGAAGCATTGCCAATTACTAGGAACCATGGGACTTCAAAATCTGTAGCTCACTTAGTTGGCTATCCTTCTAGCCTGATATTGTTTTGAAGTCTAGTTTGAAATAGAGGCTTGACTGAACTTTCTCCAATTATGCCTGTACTTGTAAACAGCCAGTTGAAATGTAGCTACTGAGAAACAAAAATTTAAAATAATCTTCCTTCTACCCACCCTTGTAGAAAAAATGAGGCAGAAAAATATGTATAAGCACATCCAAATTAATATAATACCAAACTTAAGAGATCTTTCTCCCAGTAAATGGGTGGATGTAGTGTGCTTACACTTACTTATACACATTTATTTATATCAGTATAAACTCACACTTAGAGGTTGCACTCCCCTCCAAAAAAAAACAGCCACCACAAAAGGTTAAGCTACTACTATTTGAATTAATAATAATGTAAATGCCTGTAAAATAAGGCACCTTTGTAATGCAAAGATAGAGGCTCAGATAAGATTACCAACTATTCTTTTTCACACGATTCCCCTTCCCTCTTTTTAGTAGAAAATTTAAAACAAGAAAGGTAAGGAAAAGGGGTAGGTAGATAAACAGAAAAGGAGAGTGAAAATGGTAAAAGAAAATAAAGTTAGAATTATGGCAAGAGAGAAGGGAGGGGGGAAGGAAGGAAGGAGTGGAAAGCTCAACAATTATGCTGGACTCAATGAGCATGAAATGTATTCTTACATGTATGCTTACTAAATTATCTAAACATGCCTATATGGTTAGTCTGTAAAAAGTTCCTTTAAGTATCATGTTTCTTATTTTCCAAATAAGAATTAGTAGTTATGTTTAGGTATTACACAATACCTCAGTGGGAACTGGACTCTAGAAAAATACTGGAATTCAAAAATAGAAAAGTCTCACGGCCTATTCTTTCCAGATAAACAATAATTGTCTGAAATAGTTAATTTTTATTATGAACTAATATATGGTAGCAATGAATCTAGGTTTATGGAACTTCCTTCTTGCAGCTATAAATAAACATGGCTGCTAGAGGTTTTTGGTGGCAATTTCTGACATTCCCTCTCCCCTTCTTTTTAGGTTTAATAAATTTGTCACTTGTCCTAATAGTATCTATCTTCCCCTGGATTTTAGGAGAAAGCATTCAGTCTCCTTTAAGTCAAATTTGACTCCTAGATACTACATGGACACTATCACAATTTTCTTGGCAACTGTGTAAGGCCGGTTAGTCACCATCTGTTTTTTTATTTCTTGGTTTAAACTGCAAAGGTTGCATTCTACTATGGTCTTTCCTCCAAATTCTGATTTGGCCTAATTAGGTTTAGCTTCTGAGCCCAGATAATTTCACCTAAGTGTTGCTTTTTCTTAAGGTATACTACGCCAGAAGAACAAGGAATTGTCCAGAAAGTGGGTCTGTGTATATGTATAAAAAGAAGCTTGGATTATCAATATTACTGTATTACTGGCTTGTTTTCGGCAGGAAATACTGTGTGAAACAAAGTAGACAGGAAAAGTCAAAACCAGTTACAGTTCAAAAGTGGATTATCTTTTTATGGTTCCAAAGACCAGTGTAGATCAAGGAAGCTTTATTAAAAGGCTAGAGCATAATCTGTCCTTACTTAAGTTTTGGTTCGATGTTTGTTTGTTGTTCTCAGATTGATTTCATTTCTTTAAGACTTCAGAGAGCAGTGACCTTTAAATGTGGTAACTATGCTATTCTATCTTTCCTCCCTCCGTTTTAAGGAGCACTCAAATGTTCACACCATGACCATTTTGGTCGAAAAACTTGTTAATTTTAAAAGTTTTTCATGGGCCTATATGGTTGTCTCTTTGTTCTTATTGTGATTTCCTACACTATTTTACATCACTTCTAGTTTTGATGTAGTTTGATCTAGTTTTTTTCTGGTCAATCATATTGTCTTATTTCTCAATATTTAAATATAAATATATTATAGAGAGCTAAATTACAGTGGAGATGCTTATATTATCCAACTGATTCTGCATGTATTTGTATTAGTTGCATTGGTGCCCAGGAGCATCGCTAATGCTGTCACCTGTTCTTGCCAGCTTTAAAGAATATTTTGTACAGAGATAAAATACTGCCTCTGCTATACAGACCATGTACTTTCAGAATAACTAGTGTTAAGAGATAATTTATGTAACCACCTTTTACTGCCCAAACCCACATCCTTTCTTAGCCAGCTGAAAAACAGGCATGTTGTATCTGCATAATACAGTCCATGAAGCAAGATTTAGGTACAATCTTGATTCTGTTCAGTACCTGGGCAAACTCAACAGGCTCTCTCCATCTCTTTATCAGATAGTGTGATTTGTACAGATAATAGCAGTAAAAATTGTTTTTTCTAATTCACGTGCATGAGAAAGAATTTGGAATCTGAAAAGTCTCTGTCATTTTAGTTGCTTCTGATAAAAATGTTTCCCATCTATGAGTTTGGAGACATTTTCTCCTTATGTTTCCATGCTGTCGTTTTTGAGGTATGCATGTTTCTTGCAGTAGTTTCTGTTAGAGGTGTTGTAGTAGTGTATCAATTTTTAAGAGAATATTAAAAAATAGATTATCATAGGACTTTATTCAATTCTATTTATTTCTTTATTAAATCAATCTATATTCACTTATATGGCTGCCATCTTGCACTTTTAATTGTTTAATTCTGGATTTGTGTGTTACATTCAGTTACATTGCTCTTGGTAACCAAACTAACAAAATATTCATTTTTGGTGCAAGGTTTTTGGGTTGAATTCCCTGTATAACAAATATTCATTCTTTTGCATTTGATACATCTGCAATTAATCCCTTATTCCTAGCCTTCCATTTTTTTAAGGTGGCTCCTTCATTGCCTACATGATGCATTCTAATAACCAGATTAATTAATTTTTAATATCCACATACTTTATACATTTATTGAATAAACTTTACCAAATTTTCTTTCTGCTTTCCCAGTTGGAAAGAAACTTAACTTTTTCAAAATTTTGAGGGGGAGAGAAATGTAAGAAAGCAATTTAACCATGCCTCTCTTTGGCTAACCATGTTTATTCATTGTTATTGTTACTGTGGAAAAGAATTGCACACCAATAGCAATAGCACTTACACTTATATACTGCCCCATAGTGCTTTGCAACACTCTCTGAGCTGTTTACAATGTTAACATATTGCCCCCAACAATCCTGGTCCTCATTTTACCGACTCGGAAGGATGGAAGGCCGAGTCAACCTTGAGCTTATCAGGATCGTCCAGACTGTGGGCAGAGTTAGTCTGCAATACTGCATTGTAGCCACTGCACTACCAGAATAAGTAGGAAAAGATAGGCAAAGGGAGTTGCATTGTCTGACTTGTTCAGTCTGGTTTGAATTAATATATTGGGTTCATAGACACTTAGAAATTTGAAAACCAATTTTTTCATTGGTCACTATGTTCTCCCTGTATGAACCTCAGAGTCTCCATTTCACTTCAGCTGCAGTATTTATTTTTAAATAATGTTGAAATGTTTATATGACAAGTATTCTAATATTTGCAAATCCAGAAAAAACAGTTGTTTTGAAAGACGTAGGCCACATTGCTTAATATAATATAGGCAGGCAACATAAAATACATGCTAACGGTATTTGCAATCAAATGTAGAGTATTATAGATGCTGGCTCCTTCGTGGATTACTGCCTTGTCATGGCGAAGGGGCTTGCGTAGCTCAATGAAGCTATGAGCTATGCCGTGCAGGGCCACCCAAGACGGACAGGTCATAGCAGAGAGTTCTGACAAAATGTGATCCACTGGAGAAGGAAATGGCAACCCACTCCAGTATCTTTGCCATGAAAACCCCATGGACAGTACCAAAAGGCAAAAAGATATAACGCTGGAAGATGAGCCCCTCAGGTCGGAAGGTGTCCAATATGCTACTGGGGAAGAGCAGAGGGCTAGTACTAGTAGCGCCAGAAAGAGTGAAGCGACTGGGCCAAAGAGATGGTAGAGGACAGGAAGGCCTGGAGGAACGTTGTCCATGGGGTCGCGATGGGTCGGACACGACTTCGCAACTAACAACAACAACATAGATGCTGGGTTTAGTGAAAACCTGTAATCATAGTGACTTCTTTTTATGATTAAAGTAACTTTTAGTATCACTCTTACATTAGTCCATTATGTACGGCAAGTGGCCTTCCCTTGGATTGTTTCTAGGTATCAATTATGGTACTTGTAGTTTAGCATATCTAGAAATCGTGATTTTTTTATTTATAATTTAACACCAGATCTTTCCATTGGGATCAGGAAGAATTAGTGTGCTATGCACACCTTCCACTAAACTGCCACATATCAAGATTCAGGAAGTTTGTTGTCTCTGTTGCAGTATCTACCCTCCTTGGAATAGCACCATCCCAGAAATCTATAGTCCTGGAAATATTTAAAAAACTGACTCTTTTTCCAGGCCTAGCAAAGGGGAGCTGTTAAGCCCATCAGTATATTTTGAGTAGTATTTGGAGTGTGTTTGTTTTGATTTGCATGGTTTCTTCTACCTATTAGTACTTTTATAGTATAAGGCACCAAAAGTCGTCCTTCTGGAGTCAGGCAATATTAAATCTAATAAATAAATAGATAAATAAATGATATACTCACCTTGAGCAGTGTAATATTGCTGTCTTGTTTTCAGAAATAATAGTTTTCATATTAAAAAAACCATACGTAATTGCACCCTAGCTTAGGTTTTGGACTTAAATGTGCCTTGAAAATCATCTTTTACCCTATTCTCCAATGTTAGAAAGCATTATCAAAATTGAGATAATTTTGCTTTAAAATGAGGCTGTGGTACAGTATTAAGAAAGAGGGTCCCCTTTTGGCTAAAAAAAAGCTGTTACATTTTTTAATGTACAGATAGTCCTTGATTTACCACCACAATTGAGCCCAAAATTTCTATGGCTAAGCAAGATAGTGAGTTAAGTGAGTTTCGCCCCATTTTACAACCTTTCTTGCCACAGTTGTTAAGTGAATCACCACAGTTGTTAATAGTAACATGGTTGTAGAGTGAATCTGGCTTCCCCATTGATTTTGCTTGTCAAAAGTTCGCAAAAGGGGATCACATGGCCCTGAGACACTGCAACCATCATAAACATGAGTCAGTTGCCAATTGTCTGATCATAGAGATGCTGCAATGGTTGTAAGTGTGAAAACGGTCATACATCTCTTTTTTTCAGTGTCACTTTGAAGGGTCACTAAATGAACTGTTGTAAGTCGAGGACTACCCATATATGCAGTCTTTCCGCTTAACTAAATACAGTTTAGATTTTAAGTATATTTAAGTATAATTATCTTGAAATTACATTTAATGAAAACATTGTTAATAGAAATACAGTAAAGCAGGGGTCTTCCAACTTGGCCCTTTTATGACTTGTGGACTTCAACTC
This sequence comes from Azemiops feae, assembly GCA_023970755.1. NCBI lineage: Eukaryota > Metazoa > Chordata > Lepidosauria > Squamata > Viperidae > Azemiops > Azemiops feae. The sequence continues at coordinate 335,336 of JALGBA010004235.1, forward strand.
CCAGAATTCCTCAGCCAGGCATGCTGGCTGAGGGATTCTGGGAGTTGAAGTCCACAAGTCATAAAAGGGCCACGTTGGGAAACCCCTGCAGTAAAGGGTATAGTTTTAATCCGTGGCTATGTAGAAAACACAAGGAAATCATGTTCTCCCTAGCGTTTTATTGCTAGGGGGATGGATGCAGGTCAGCCAAGTCTGCTGTCTTCTTCCAGATGTTCCCAATAAGACACTCATGTCCTGATTTCTTAAAGCTGAAGATGCAGTATTTACCCTTCATAACATATTATGCTGGCAGTAGTTTTAAAAATATTGTAGGACAAATATTTGTAGACATAAATAATAGTAATTAAATAATATTTCAAGTTAATTCAACATTTCTAGCATTTGAAGTATATTAGATTTATGATGATATGTGACAAAAGGATAGCTTTTGTGTTAGTATCATTAAATTAGCAAAATTGGGGGCAAATACAATTGGTTCAGTTCAATAAGGCATACCAACAGTATCATTTATGAGATTAAGGATGAGTATACAAAGCAATTCCTTCCATGGCTTCCCACCATTTTGAGACAGGTGATATATAAAAACTATAACATTCAGTATAGACTCAGGATAATGAAAGGAAAAAGAAAGAAACATTCAAATTTTCTCTCAGCCTCCAGCAAAAAATACTGGCTGTGTACATATAGCTGATCCCCCCCGCCCCCAGTCTGGTCCCCCAAAATATTAAATATTTAAGTAAATATCTAAATATTAAACGTTCCATTATCAAAATGTTTGTCTGCCATAAACTACAGTTCAGTAAGAGTATGAGTGGCTCTTTTTTTAAAAGCATTGGCTGGTGTGACAAATTCAAAAGCAGATCCATTCTAGAATGAAAATTGGCTGAAATAACTTCGGCATTTCAAAGCTGCAATGCCACTCAGTCATTACTGCATTAATGCATTGTGTCATGTATTTCTATAGCGATACAAATTTAAATACATGAATGAAATGCTTATGAACCTACATTTATTTTTGCAATACATTAATTAGTTTCAACTGGAGTAATTTCCCCCATTTTCTGCTATTTTAAAGGCAGCCAACAATACTCTTCTTTCAGATCTACTTTTAGAGTTGCTGAAGTGTGATTTCTTACAATACTAATTAAAACGGAAATCCACAAGGTTGCCATGCCACCTGAATTAATTAGATTCAAACATGGGTGTAGTCCTTATCCTCCAAGGAGTTTCACAGACCTATTCTAACAACACAAGCAGAAGCTGTTGGGGAAGGGACATTGCAAGGAATGGGTAATCGGGATCTGCCTCCCATTACTCCACGCAGAGTCAATTGTTTTCTTTTTTAATACATATTTCAGGAATGAGTTACAAGATGGGAAATGGGGAGGCTTTTGTGTGCTGGAGTGTTTCAGCCTGTTTTCTTGCATTCCAGTTTTGATGGGAGAGATGAAGGCAGAACCCTCTCTTCTTTGTTGCTCCAAAAAAGGAGTCAGTGTTCGCTAGCTGCTCTTGATGTGATGTCTGTTTTTATTCAGACTGAGGCATGATAGGGATGTAAGTAAAATACGAGTAGGTTTCTTAGCATAAATAGCCTTAAGTTCCATTGATTCTTTCTGGATTGTATATAATGTTTTAAGGTACCTCTTCGTGGAAACACGGATAGACTTTTATAACTAAAAGTTTGTGTGTGCATGCGTGTGTGTGAATTGAACAAGAAATGATTAGCCAATTTTTCCCTCTTCTTCTGGCAGATCTTTTAAAATTGCATGATGTGTGATGAGTTGGAGATTCTTAACAGGGAGATTGAGAGGTTATTGCAAAGCAGCATCGTGGGAAGAAGCTCTTTGAGCTCAGAATCTCTTCAGACATCAACCTCTGATTCCTGGGATGTAGTTACTGCTTCAAGCAGTGGACCACAAGGCAGTTTAGTGAAGGTATCCAGTACCTTAATGTTGTTTCAGGTTTAGCAAGAGCATCCTGTCTTTTCTCTGTTGACTTAACCTTCATAATATCTAGATAGCCTTCGGTGATTGGCCTTCCACGATAAGTGTTAATCTGGATTTATTCATCATGCAGCACATTTTAATGTGAAAACAACTTATATGAATAGAGGAAAATTGCTGTTTTAACCAAGAAAAGATATTTCACATGTCCCTACGAGTTACTGGATAATAAGCCAGTTATGAAATATAATTGGGCGAGTTTTAGAGAATGTTAAAATTTATTGCATCCAGATGGCAACTACAAAATATTACAAATAAATGGGAAACATTGTAATAACTAAGGGTGTTGTTCAGTAGCCATTGTACCAAGATACAAAAGTCAGGGTATTGTTTAAAATGTGGCTAGTTTTCTGTGAATATCAAAAGTCAATAGCAAAACGTTTCCTGTGCTGTCCCTTTAAGGGAAATGGGTTAGAATTTTCAGATGTTTGATTTTGTGGTGGCTGGGATTTGTCAGTTGGGAAATACCACATTTATATTAATAATAGCTGGGGGGAGCAGAGAGGTAGATAGCTGGTGCCATATAAACAAATGTTTAGAAATAAGAAATCCCAACAGTAATTAAAGAACTTACAAATCCTCAGGAACACAGATTATTCTGAGAATCATTTACTGAACAGAGTGAACATGTATTTTATGTGTAATGCTTTGCTTTGGTTCTATAAATTATGCCAGTATTGTTTTTAATACCAAAAACATATTTGAGGACTTAGTGGTTGCTTTTCTGTAAATTAGTGATAAAAGGATAAAGACTTGGTGATTCTTGTAGCCCAGGGGTGTCAAACTCGCAACGTCATGTGACGTGTCGTGACGTATCACGACTTTTTTCCCATTGCTGGCAATGGGGATGGGCGCAGTTTCGGCATGGCGCATCCGGCCAGTGGCCCGGCAGTTTGACACCCCTGTTGTAGCCAAATAAAATGCTTAATATGTATTAGATCCCATGTTGCTTGTAATGTATTTAAATTAACTAGTAAACTTACTGATGAAAGTTTTAATAGTTTTCTAACTTAAGCAGTAATTTAGGTGAAGAAAACTATAAATAAATTTTCCTGTAAACAGGCAGCTGTATCGAGTGGAGCATTGCTGGTTTCAGAGTCTTCAGGATGGCATCCAGATGACCATTACTCTTCTGGCTTCTCCAGAATAGCATCTGTTGTTGGGATTATGCTGAATGACTCTGATTTACTTCTGCCCTCCTGTGATTCCTCCCTTGGCTTAAGTGGACAGGAAGAACTAATTCCAGCAACCTCTAATGCTGTGTCAGGTAAAAAGCATTTAGAGGATAGTGAAGACTCTTCTGTTTCTCTTGCTTATTGTGGAGACGGGATTCGTCTGTACTGTTAACCTTTCTTCACCTTCAAAGGTAAACCCTTTCATTAAAATGTCAATTGCATGTTGTGATAAGACTGTACCACACCCTTCTTTTTCTTCAGAAATTGTAGTGTGACATTAAATCAAATTGGAGATTTTAAATTTCACTGAGGGCTACCCTCATGAGGACAAGTGATTGACATATTGGGAGAGAAAGTGTGGCATGCTGCTCAGTTTATGTGATAGCAATGTTATAAGCTGAAAGGAGAAAAGCTGTTTTCTGAGCGAGCATTGGTAAAACCTAGCATTGTCAAGTGGAAAGCTGTAGAAAAGTTGTATGTGAACTCTTAATCATGAACAAGATACATTATGTGCCATTCTGGTCCCAGTATTCAGTGCTTCCAGCATCAAAAGCTATTAAACTTACTGCATTATAGGGCAGAAATCATTTTCCAAGATCTTAGGTAGGACTAATGCATAGCATTGCTACCCTAGATCTGCTAATGCAAAATTAGGCACTGTGATATTATCAAACTACCCCGTTAGCATAATGATTTCCATCTGCTTCCAAAGGCAGTCATATCTTTCATTATGACTTGATCCCATGATAAAGGACTAGAGTTCAACGATGCAAAGTGTACTGCAGGGATCGGTTACCTTCTTGCCTGTAGGCCAGAAACCACACTACCAGCACTATTTCCAGGGGACATTGCTTATTGCTCTGCCTGTGCCAAGATGAAGCTGTTGCCAAAATGGTCACGTGAGGAGGTGGTGGCACTCTTTCCTTCCCTCGCAGGCCAGAGGAATATATTTCTTTTTGCAACTATGAGTCAGATAATCATGGGTGACGGACCACATTCATCACGCAGACCATAGGTTGCCAATCCCTTGTATTCTGCAGATAAGGAGACACAAAACAACTGGGTCACAAGTAGAAAAGAATCTGAAATCTGATTTGGTGGTGGTATGATTTTGGAGATTTTTTTTTTCTGCTAGGAGCAATTATTATGCCCATATCAGGTAAAGCAGAAATGATGGTAGCGTAAGGAAATACATTGCTAAATATTTACTAGAAAATGTAACAGTGAAGCCTGAACCTTTGAGAGGGTGGAGATGTCCCGGAAGCTGCAAGTTATCAAGTTATGTTTAAATCATCTTCAGTATTTATGATAATTTTGTGAGAGGAGAGAGAATGCAGATGTAAGGCTTTGTTTTACTAAGAATATGTTTTTGTTATGTGTGTTTCTTTCACAGTATACTTACTGTGTAACCTATCTCCTGTTCATGCAGGTCTTGTCTTGAAAGACAAGCTGTAAATATTTCAGAACATTTGATAACGTTGCATTCAAAAAGCTCTAATAATAGACCAATTATTTAAGAATTAGGATCTTTCTAATAGACATGATGAAACGGATACTAAAACGCTTGCCTAGTTAGTTTGCTGTTTAAAATGAATAAGTGAGGCTATATCAGAATTACATTTATGTCAGCTGGATGACCTTGGGCCCGTCAGGCCTAGCAAGGAGGCGGTGGCAAACCACATCTGAAATCTTGCCAAGAAAACGACAGGGACTTCCCCAGGCAGTTGCCAGGAGTCACCCATGAATTGAAGGCATGTGCTCACACACAAACATACACATATGCTGATCATTACTTTTTATCTGTTTTCAGAGGTGACTTTTTGGAACAGTAATATCAGTACTATGGAAGAAGATAATTTGGAATCTGTGACACTGGAATCTCAGTCTAACATGGAAAATTCTTCTCTTGGTAAATTATTTTATTTAGGGCAGAAAATTTAATAGGAGTAAGCATCATTGCCACTCTTTCGCTTAGGCTGCGAAGGCCAAAATTGCATCACTGCATTGGCAGCTTTTGATGAACTCAAGGGGTTGGATTCTAGGTAGTTTGGAGTACCTATTCTTTCTAGGGCAGGGGTAGGCAACCTTGGCTCTTTTATGACTCGTGGACTTCAACTCCCAGAATCCCTGAGCCAGCCACGCTGAGGGGAAAGGGAGAGGCTTCCAAGCTGAGCCATGCTGGCTCAGGAATTCTGGGAGTTGAAGTCCACGAGTCATAAAAGAGCCAAGGTTGCCTACCCCTGTTCTAGGGGAACACACGAATTTAGCTCTACCTCTGAATTTATAATTCAGAAGCTGACTTTTACATAGCCATACAACAGCATCAGGCATTCTCCCTTCATATTCTCTTGATCATTATTGCCAGGACAGTCAACTGCTGACTATGACCGTGGTAATGTGACTGCACTTTCCTTGCTGATGAGGATGATGCGACTTCAGGTTGTGTACACAGGCATCAACAATCAGAAGTAGCTCTCCCCCCACCCCCTGCCAATAATCAAATCCTGTCCTTTATAAAGACATTAGAATGGGGTCAGGTAGCTGAATTTTTCAAAGAGGTACAGGTAGTCCTCGACCTATGACCACAGTTGAGCTCAGAATTTATGTTGCTAAGTGAGAAATTGGTCAGGTGAGTTTTGCCCCATTTTACGACTTGCCACATTTGTTAAGTGCATCACTGCAGTTGTTAAGTGAATCTGGCTTCCCCCATGGACTTTGCTTGTCAGAAGGTTGCAAAAGGTGATCACATGACCCCAGGACACTGCAACCGTCATAAATATGAACCAGTTGTCAAGCATCCAAGTGTAAATGGTCACTTTTTTCAGTGCCATTGTAACTTTGAACGGTCACTAAATGAACTGTTGTTAAGTGGAGGGCGTATTTCTAATGATGGGATAAGAAGGTATATTTAGCTTCATACACTACAAGCGAAGCGAGGCTACATATGTATTATGCCCTTAAAAGCATTTTGACAGAGAATACTCACAGTATTCCATATTTCTCCCAGCGCGCTGTTGCTTATGGAAGTGATACTATATTTACAAGAGACATAATTCTTTCCCTTTGTTAGCTGCGGACGACAGAGATGAACAAAGCAATGAGGATGAACAAAAAACTGTGAAACCCACTAGCAAGGAGTTCAAGAAAACGTGGGGGTTTCGTAGAACTACCATTGCAAAGCGAGAAAGCTTAGGGGATGCCGAGATGGACATTGCTGAGCAGGCATCTCCTCAGCAGCAAAACCTGGCTCCTCGGCGTAGTGGACGACAGCCCAAGCGTACTGAACGGGTGGAAGAATTTCTCACAACCGTGAGGCGCAGAGGGCGGAAGAATCTTCCCGCCGCTCTTGAGGACTTCAATGAGCCCGCTTCTTGCCATGTTACCGATGTCGAAACTGCTTCTGAAGGCAGTGTAGATAGCATGCCCGATATAAAAAACGTGCCTCAAAAGAACCGTTCTAATGACAGCAAGGGCCAGCCGGCTCGAAAAGGGAGAAGTGCTAAAGAGGACGATGAGGAAGAAGATGAGGAAGATACCTCTGACAGTGATAGTGATGGGTTAACTTTGAAAGAGTTGCAGAACCGTCTGAGAAACAAACAGGTTGAAGAGAAACCCTCGGAGCTAACGCTGAAAGAGATACAGAATCAACTCGGGAAGAAACATCAAGAACAAATTCCTGCTGAGGCAGCTGATGTCCAGACCGGCAGCCAAATTAAGCATGAAATAACTGTAAAGCAAGAACCAGGAACTACAGATAATGCTGAGGCTGGAGAACAAGGATCTGTCTCCAAGGAAACCAGTGAAGCAGGTCAGATTAAGAAAGAAATAAAATGTGCTTCACAGATCATCGATGAACTTGAAGAATGCACAAAGGGCAAATCGGAAGCAGAAGTATACGACCCCAGTACGCTTTACTGCATCTGTCAACAGCCTCACAACAACAGGTATTCTTTATAAATAATGTCAAAAGTATTTCATAATGTGGTCCAGTAAACATTTGAGAAATTTGACTTTACTCTAAATGTATGCTTTATAAAAGATCAAAACACAGTTTTCATAATAGTGCTTTTACCAACAAATGCTATAGATAGTGATGATAGAAAGGGGAGAATGGAGAATTAAATGATGATGGAAACAACTGCTTATTAATTTAAATGTATGAGAACAATAGCATGTTTTAAATTGCACTGCCACTACAGGGCATTTCTGAAACAGTTTGGTTTCTCACTGACTGTATTGTATCGCAGTAAAAACTCAAAACGTTGAATGCAGAAAGAGGCTATATAGCCAAAGCTGGCAGAAGAAAATAGCTAGCTTCAAAAATGGAAATAAAAGCCATAGGGACACTTGTTCTTATGGGAAATAATAATAATATTAATAATAATAATAATTAATAATAATTAATAATAATTAATAATAATAATAATTAATAATAATTAATAATAAAAATGAAGTTGGAAGGTACCTTGGAGGTCATCTAGCCCAACCCCCTGCTCAGGCAAGAAACCCTATACCATTTCAGACAAAATGGCTGTCCAGTCTCTTCTTAAAAACTTCCAGTGTTGGAGCATTCACCGCTTCTGGAGGCAGGTTGTTCCACTGGTTAATTGTTCTAACTGTCAGGAAGTTTCTCCTCAGTTCCAGGTTGCTTCTCTCCTTGACTAGTTTCCATCCATTACTTCTTGTCCTGCCCTCAGGCGCCTTGGAGAATAGCTTGACTCCCTCTTCTTTGTGGCAACCCCTGAGATATTGGAATACTGCTATCATGTCACCCCTAGTCCTTCTTTTCATTAAACTAGACATACCCAATTCCAGCAACCGTTCCTTATATGTTTTAGCCTCCAGTCCCCTAATCATCTTTGTTGCCCTTCTCTGCACTCTTTCTAGAGTCTCAACATCTTTTTTACATCGTGGTGATATATAGGTGGCATACAAAGAGAACAAAGCTGTGAATGGGTGGACATCACAGTAGAAATCCTAATATAAGCCAAAACGTGATCTCATCTTTTACTAAGATAAAACTATAAAATTCTGTAAAGAAAAAACAAAGAAGTTGTACTCTTTTGGGAGTAATTTTTTTCCCCCCTATGACTTGTTGGTTAAATTAATTTAACTTCATAAGATATGTACAACAGGGCATGCTACATATACCAAATCTGTTTGATATATGTTACTGATATTTTGTTAATGTTTTTTTTTAAAGGTTTATGATTTGTTGTGATAGATGCGAGGAATGGTTTCACGGGGATTGTGTAGGTATTTCAGAGGCCCGTGGGCGCCTACTGGAAAGAAATGGAGAAGACTATATCTGCCCAAACTGCACCATTTTGCAAGTGCAAGATGAAATAGTTATGGAAACAGATCGACAGGGAACTGTGCTGGGACAGGTAACAGGTGATGGCACAGAGTTCACAAGCATAGGAACTATTGAACAAAAGTCCATTGAGGATCAAGGCATCAAGGGTCGTATTGAGAAAGCTGCAAATCCAAGTGGAAAGAAAAAACTCAAAATATTTCAGCCTGTGAGTGTTCAAATTACTCAATTTAATTTTACTGAATTATTGGTAAATTTCTGGTGGAAACATTCTGAGTTACCTGCCAAGTGTGTGTGTGTGTTAATGTCATATAAAAGGTTCAAGTTCTGACACCCTAGAAAAGAGCAAGACACGTCTTGTAAAATAAGACTTTTTGTAGTATAATTATTATTAAACTTACCAAAAATATAAAATTCAAGTAAAAATAAGACAGTGGGAAGTTAGGGAAGGAGAGAAAAGAACAAAAGGCATTAACTTTCAACTCTTATTAACTGCAGTAGAATAAAAGTGGTAACATTATACAGCCTCAACTTTTTACTTTTGCATCCTTAATATATGCTACCTATTTCTCTAACAACAAACCTTTCTAATCAGCAAATCCAAAAGTCAGAGATTCAGTTATTGCACAAAATCTAGAAACTGTTTCCTAGTAGAAAGAAAATTGGATGCATTATTTTCTTTGATTGAAGCAGTTAATTTGGCCATCTCTGCAAGTTCCATTACTTTTTCCGGCCATTTTTCCATTGTGGGAAATAATTCTTAGCTCACGTTTACCTTTGTATCCTGTTAGGAGTTCAGTTACTTGTTCTGTGAATTTAATTATGTTTTCATCATACACAACCCAAGCTTCTAAGCCCCTCTTGAAACGCAATTGCTGAAAACCAAAAGCGTATTATCCTTTTTAAAGGTAATACAATGAAAATAATAATATAAAATCTACATGGAAAAAAGTCTATATGATACAGGCCTCCAGTCCCATGGATTGTTATTTTGTCATAGTTCTTTGCTGAGACAAATCATTCCACCATGATATGATAGGATAGGATAGGATAGGATAGAATTAGAATTAGAATTAGAATTAGAATTAGAATTAGAATTAGAATTAGAATTAGAATTAGAATAGAACTGGAAGGGACCTTGGAGGTCTTCTAGTCCAGGCCCCTGCTCAAGCAGGAGGACCTATACTATCTCAGACAAATGACTGTCTAGCCTCTTCTTTAAAATCTCCAGCGATGGAACGCCCATGATTTCTGGGGGCAAACTGTTCCACTGGTTAATTGTCCTCACTGTCAGGACGTTCCTCCTTAATTCCAGGTTGCTTCTCTCTTTGATCAGTTTCCAACCATTGTTTCTTGTCCTGTTATGGCTTATGTTATGGCTTAGCATAATGTATTACCCTAGGAAAGGACAAGAAGTAGAATTTGATGGGGAAAACAGCAATGGAAAACTGTATTTTATTTCTTACAATTATTGCATGCTAGAAGCCAGACATTTACAATGACAGACATGCCTATAATTATTTGCAAACACCTTTAATAAAGATAGAAATTGATCTATTTGGAAGGAAACCAAACAGCTGACACCTTCATTTTCAGAGGACTATATATACAGTAAAAGTATTAGTAAGCTAATAAAATTCTGCATTGTTACATAGTTAAGCAAAATCTATTGTACAGTATTATGGCCGTAAAATATTTTCTGTATGCTACGTTTCAGGTGGTTGAAGATCCCGAAGCAGCCAATTGCATTGGCCCAGGATGCTCTAAGGTGGCTCAGCCAGGTTCAGTATACTGTGGGAATGAGTGCATCCTTAAGCATGCTGCTGCGACCATGAAATTCCTCAGTGAAGGCAAAGAACAAAAACCCAAAGAGAAAACCAGACCCAAGCCTGCTCTGATAAAACCTCAGACTATGGTAAGTCTGGATTCGCATTAAATCACATAAAAGTAGTCCTTGAATTACCACCATTCATTTAGAAACTGTTCAGAGTTGCAATGGCACCGAAGAAAGTAACTTGCAGCCAACCTTCACGCTTATGGCCAGCCCGGAGTCCTCAAAGTAAAATGATCCAAATTTGGATACTTTCCAATCGGCATATATTTATGATCGTTACAGCATCACGGGTTCATGTGATCATCATATGCAACCTTCCCAGCTGGCTTCTGGCAGTCATTTGGGGACAGCTAGATGGCTTAATGATCCTGGGATTCACTTAAAAACTGCAGTTACTCAGTTAACAAGCCAAAAAGGTCATAAAATAAAGCACAAGTCACTTAACAACTTGCCCTGCTTAGCAGCAGATATCCTGGTCCCAATCATGGTCATAAGTCAAGGACTACTTGCAGTCTCTTGGTGGTGGTTTGATTTCAGAAGACAAATGCCCCTGTATGGCAAAATATTTTTTATTATTTACCCAACCTCTGTGCAAATTACTTTTGCTGTTTAGTACGCACGTAAACACAGTGCTTCCTGTATTCATATAATCCTGGATACGTCACTCTTTTCTTGGTTTCTACTATTGTAAAACCATTAGCGTGAGAAAGATTACAAACACAGAAAAAAGTGTTGGTCACAGAAAGGTCATTTGTCTTTTAACGGTTACCACATTCAAAGAGAAAAAGTATAAAAATTATTTTTTTTTCTGGAAAATGCACTTAGTATGACTTTGAGTATTTAGTGCCCTGTTTAAAAGCCCTCTGAAACCTGCATTCCAGAATGCTTCCAACTCTTCTCTGACATAACAGTTTCATATTCCAATATAATTCCATGATCGATTACATAGCTATGTAACACTAGCTATATTTTTGATGATCCAGGCAATACTGTAAGGGATGTTCATCCTGCTGTTGCATTGAAATAGCTAGCTCAGTTTTTCTCAACCTTGGCAATATTAAGATTTGTGGACTTCAACTCCCAGAATTCCCCAGCCAGTCTTGTGTGGAATTCTATCATGTATAGTTTTATTTTAAAAAAGGAGAGTATTAATATATAAAAATACAAATGAAATGCATTTTTCAATATTATGTAAATATTAACATCAAATAAATTAATAATGAACATTATAAATTCATTTATAATGCAGTATTACTTTCTAAAACTTTCATTTTAAAGTAAACATGAATATTCATTTGTAACACAGTATTGGATACAACCTAAGGAGTAATGTGAATACATGATTGTACTATTGTATAAAAAGATAATGTATTTCTTAAAAGGAAAAAAACCCTACATACTGCTTAGGAGAAAAGGCACAAAAGAAAAAAAATCTAGAAAATAACAAGTATAACAAAAATACAAGTAAATAAAATCCAATCTACTTTATGTTTAATTCAAAATATATAAAGCAGGAGTTAAAGATTAAGAAAACAAGATAAAATTCTTACAAGAAAAAAGGCGAACACCAGGATAAAAATAAACAAGGCTGTTTAATATAAACAGGCCTGTAGATAAAAGAGCACTTAGCTTTCGTCCGCCAAACTACGGACGTCCTCAGAGTTGGAGTGGGAGGCATTCTGGGAGCTGGCCTATATAGCCTCCTGCCTCTGCGCCCGGCTTCTCGAGCGCGTCATCGGCCCATTGGTTGTAATAGTCCACAATGTGCTGAGTTGGTCTACACCTGGCAATCTGTCAGTGGCCTTGCTGGTTGCCTTCAGATCCTCCTTCGCTTTCCTTGAGCGCGTACATGCACTCGGGGGGGTGGCTGTCCAGCTGCCTTTGCTCCTTATCTCCTTCCCCTCCCGTTTTGGAGCGATCTCTCAACCTACAATTAAGACGCCCTGTGAGGCTGTCACCCTCCCCCAAGGCCGCTGTTGTCTCACCCGTAGCTCCCTCGCCCCAACCTTGCGAAGGATGGCCATTCGGGCATTCCTGCTCTCTGTTTCCCCCCCCCCTTTTTTTACTCTTTCCAAGCCGCTTCCGCACGTTCGTTTCAAACGTCCGATCATAACCCCTTGTTAGTCCATCATCTCCTCCCATGGCAGTCATCGCCGCTTCACCTATAGCCCTATCTCCCCACTCCTGCAGGGAGCTGTCCAATTGTTGTGACTCCTGATCCCCCTCCCCTTCTTTTGCCGGTTTGCTATCCTCTCTGGGGATCGCCACCTCCATGTTTGTAATTCCATCCCCCTGCTTTTGCAAAGGGCGGGCTGGCCGTCTGCTCCGTGGGTCACCGCGTTGTCTCTCCCACCTTCTGAGGGTCTGGTAAGCCAGTAGGAGGTCTATATGTCGGTTAATAGAGTTCTCATCAGACGTCCGCAGTTTGGCGGACGAAAGCTAAGTGCTCTTTTATCTACAGGCCTGTTTATATTAAACAGCCTTGTTTATTTTTATCCTGGTGTTCGCCTTTTTTCTTGTAAGAATTTTATCAACGTGTGTATTCCCAGGATTCGCATTTTTATGGAGTTTTTGATCATAAAGAATCATTGTCCAGTATTTCCTCTTCATCTGGATATAACATATTTAACAACGTTAATAGTTTTGCAACAAAAATAATATACTGTACATTATCTCAATCATTACAGGTGTTCCTTTATATTTCTTCTTACCCTGTTTTTAACAAGTTTTCAGAGCAGCTGATTAACAGATTCATGAATACAAATATTTTTTAATACATCAAATGGTAGGGAAAAAACCCAGCACCAAGCCATTCTTATATGTATTCCCCCCCCTTCCCCCCAGCCAGATTTTTTGAATTAAGTTTGTTTTTACAACTGTATAGTGAATTTTAAATTTTTTAGCATATTCCTGAATGGGGCAATTCTTAACGCTTATTGTATTATTGTAGATTTTGGTCAAGCTTCACATTTTTCTTAACAATTGAAGGTATAATTAGATCTTGATTGCTATCAGAGTAGCAGCATCAAAGGTTTCGCTAAGCCAAATACTTAGTGAAATGTTTTTGTCTTCATTTAAGAGTAATTAATGTGTGTCAGAAGTGATTTCAAGTTGGTAGGTAAAGATTTTTGGATAAGTGTGCAATATTTGGATTAGTCTGCTAGAAAGTCAAACACTTACCAGCAGGAAATATTTTAAAAATATGTGCAGAGTGAGAGATTGTGTCTGGGATGTGACTTCTGCTTGGAAAAAGTATAGTGTTCTCTTTTTGCATAACAAATCTTTCCAGTATGTCTAAATTGATTTGCCCTCTTCCTGTGTCATGATGATTTTATCATTGCAACATATAGTGATTAGGGGGTTCTGCTGGTTATACAGGCGGGTACCAAACCTTTGTCCATCCAGAAGAGGCCAGTTGCTGAGAAGAGAGAGATGATCATGAAGAAAACACCAGTGGCCATTATTAAGACAGAAGCGAACGCTCAGACAGTTGCTAAAGAGCCAACCCCAGAGAGCAGCACGCCATCCTGGGCCAGCGATCATAATTATAATGCAGTAAAGCCAGAACAGACTCCTGCCATTTCACCAGCACTGTTATTCAAATGTATGTATTTTCCAGGGATATTCTTCTGCAGTCGTTTATTCTTCCTATCAATACATTTTCAATTTTGGGGCCAGCAAAAAAAAAAAAAAACGGAAAGGGATTTTAATGGCTCCCTTGCTCTATCTTCAAAGATTGACACACATATTTCTCAGGGAAAATTCCTTGCAATAGTGTTAATAGCAACTCGGGTGTTCTCGTTTAGTTGTATATAATTGGAATTTAATCTGCAAAAGGTAGGCCTGGTTTTCTTTATGTGCTCCATAGATGGTAGCTATAGTCTAACAGAAGGTAGGTAAAATCATTTACAATATTATTATGTAATGTACAGAGTAATTGTATCTACTGTTGAGCTTGGCCTCTTGTTAGTCCTTTGCATTTTGACTTGGAAATGTCAGAATTTGTAAGCTTTTAAGGGATTTGAACCATTAATTTACCTCTTTACACAAACACACCTTTTTATCAGTTTTGAGGAAAAAACTCCTACCAAGAAAATGAATCTCCTGAAGTGATTCCAGAAGCCCAGCATAAATCCAGATGCTTCTTTTTGTTTTGTTTTTTTGCTTTTTTAAAAACGTGAAAGCTATGTGCTATATACGTTCTCTTCAAAACAGGAAAGTAGACTGAGAATTCTCATCTTATATATGATAAGTATACAGAATATCTTTAACATCTTGGTAGCTTATGAAGGTAAGTAAATGGATGCTTGATAATGTAAAACCATTCTTTTAAGAACTTTTTACCCTTCTGTTTAAATATGTTGCAGTCTGGATTTTTGCATTTTTTCATTTCTGATGTATTATTTGAATCAATGTGAACCTTGGATAGGGTTCCAGGCATGCAAAAGAATTGACTTCATTTTTTTCCATAACCTCTGATGGCTGAGTGTGGCTACATCTTTATAACCATTGGAAGATGACTTTGGTGAACCCCCCCTGGAGGAGTGGAGCTCCTAGGCTTGAGGAGAAACTATCCAGAACATCTTCCTGTTCCCCTTCACAGGAGGGGTGTAGTCCTCCATGTTTACAATTCTTGCTTGACAGTCATAAGAAGAAATACTTTGTTTCTAAGGCTTGTGAATCTTGAACCCTTATTTTAAACTCCTATGACATTTTCTTGGAGTGTCATAGAATCATAGGGTTGGAAGGGACCTTGGAAGTCTTCCAGTTCAACCTCAAATAGTTTTTCCTCCGTCTTTTCATTAATTGAGATGACCAGTTGAACATTTCCAAAAGGAATTGATCCCTTCTGTCTGCATATTAGTAAATTTGTTACAGCAGCAGCCTGAAAGTAGCGCTTGTTTTTCAGCATACATGGGTTTCCTTCCTGCTACTCTCATAACTATACTTGCTGGGCAGTTCGGGTACTAACAATTATATTTTTCATAGAAGTATTCTTGTAAGTAGGATAATAACAAAATTGGAGCCTTTTTCTAAAAAGACTTTCTAAACTTTCTAAAGTTAAAAGGAGATCTGTAGCTTGGTCATGTTTTTACGGTCGCTGATGGACACAGAAATGAATGCATTCAATTCAGTTTATGTTTAGTGAAGAACTTCCACCATTTTAAGACATTTTGGCTTGACTTTGAAGGTAAGTTAATTGCTGTCTTGAAGTTCTTTATGTCTTTCATAAACATACATACATACATTAAATTAGCTCCGTTATCCTGCGATGATTGAGATTGTCCAAGAAAGAATTACTCCTTTCTCTTAGTGTAGGAGAGTTAAGCAATATTTGTAAATAGTAATTAATGGTTAGTATAGTGAGTACAGTATGAATTAACCATATACAGAAGTTCAGGTGATAGTTATCTAATGAAGTAAGATTGGATCTCCTAGGCACACAAAGCAGTCTTTATTTTTATATTTATATGTCTTTCAGCCTTTGAAAGAGACACCAATATTGTAGAAAAAAGTATGTTCAGCAGCATTTGGTGTTAAGGCTATGTCACCATAGTTGAATAACAGAATAACTTGGCTCCAGTTGCATTTGTATCCCTGTTTATTGTTCACAAATATGTAAAATAACTTAAAATGTGTGTCTTCTGTTTGGTACCTAAACTGGACACTAATGTCCTCAGAGTGTTGGGAAGATCTCCACTATAATATCTGGACTTCAGGGTTGTTGTTATTTTTATTTTGAGAGGGGGAAAAGACTTTAATCTTAATTAGATGTTACATCTTTGAAATGTATTATCTAGCTGAGCTAAATCTCAGGCAGCCTAGTGCTTAATTCTAAAAAAATTACACTGACGATTCCAGATTTTTGATTAGTGGCTTCAAGAAAACACCTAGTGTACTTTAGACCATCAAATATTGTTTTTCACAGAGGTGCAAATGAGAAGAATTAACAGATAACTCTAGTGGTCTGACAGATAATTCTAGTGGTCAGTTCTTTGAGAGGAAAAGCACCATATATTTTTTTCCTAGTAGATCAAGGAAAGTCAATGATGCTCTTGGAAGAGAAGGCAGAATAGTTTCAGCACAATAGTGCATCAACATGTTATTAGGCCTGGAACACTAAATTCTATCTTAAATTTAGCTTGAAAGGATTGCCTAATAATAAGTCATTAAAAAAGTTATGAAATTAGATAACATTTATGATTTGAGGTTAATTTAGTATTTCATAATATCCTTTACAATGATAGAAGAGGCAGTGAATCCTTTACTTAATTTGGACCTTGAATGTAAGTTCCTTATATCTAAAACCAACTGCCAAGCTATTCCACAGTTCTGGAATTTATATCAAACAAATGAATATGCTGATTAGATTAGGGAATGGAATTTCAAAATACTAGCACAGCTGCACTATAAAAGCAAAGACAAGTCACAACATGTCCCTGCTGTAATGGTATCTTTATTTTGTATTAGTATTTCAGGTGCTGCTCTTTATTCTTCATTAGTGAATGAAATAGGATGTTGTTTTATTTATTGTATCATTCTGAAGGTGCATTGCTTCTTAGCCTTTGACATGGCCTTGGGATAAATGTAGTCACAAAAATGATGGTTTTGAGAATCCAAATAATGGACAAAATCATAATCATGGTAATAAGCTTTAATTGGAAATCCAGCCAGTATATCCCAAGGATAAGACTTGTGCCATCCACTGGGGAGGAAAAGGAAAAATATCCTACATTCTACTGTTCTCATTACTTTGATTCTGGCTGCCCAGAACGTTTAATCTCATTTCACATCTCTTTTTCTCAGCCACAGGGAAAGGGGGAATCCGTAGTATGACTAGAATCAAGAATCAGTAGCTGCCTAGAGTAAAAAAAAAAAACAGAAGGGCAGATATGTAAAGGAAAGAAAAAATTGCAGTGAATGCTTTAAAATAATTGAAAAGCTGTTTTTCTTTTTGTAAAAAAAACCTAAAGGAGGCTATAAGTAGCTAGATAAATCAAAGTAAAACAGAGATAGGCAATTAAGAGTAGGAAATAAACCCTTCACAAGGCAAAAAAAAATTATTTTAAAGAAAAGAAATCATTGTGCTAATCCAGATTAAGTCTGTCTTCATTGGAGAAGCAAGCAGTAAAAATTCTGATCCTTTATCATCACAAACAGTACCTTGCTCTCTGTTATGGTTTTGCATATCAAAATGTCCTATATGGAGGGTTCATAAGATAGCAATAGCACTTAGATTTATATACCGCTTCATAGTGTTTACAGCCCTCTCTAAGCAGTTTACAGAGTCAGCATATCACCCCCAGCAATCTGGCTCCTCATTTTACCGACCTTGGAAGGCTGAGTCAACCTTCAGTTGGTCAGGATCAGACTCCTGGCAGTGGGCAGAGTCAGCCTGCAATACAGCATTCTATACACTGCGCTACCAGGGCTCTAGCATATTATAAGATGGAGCTGGGATAGGATAGTAAGGATAATATTTAGGATAATAAGATATTATTCCCTGACAGAAAATACTCTAGGGACTAAATGTATCTTACCTTAGGACATGCTTATAGTTGCTCTGAGTTATGTAGCATTTAGGAATAAGTAACAATAATCTGTGCATAAAACCTAAGAATAACTTAAATTTTTGTTTCTGAAAATAGTTTAGAAACAGTTGAGTTGCCTTTGTTAATTTGTATTAGAAAATCAGTGCTGACATCAGAGTGCTATTATACATTTACCTTTATAATTGGAACATAACAGTGACTAGATCAGTAGGAAAGTTCTCTAGGTTTAGCTTGACTTTTTCAGAGGTACAGGAAACAGCCCTACATCTAACAATAATGAGGCTCCTTGAACGTCTGTGTTCAAGGACAGTAAATCAGTGTTTTCCAGAGACATCAGAGTTCTCACTTGAAATTTATAAGACAGTATTGACTTTACAGCTTAATTCTTAAAAAAGTTCTGCACCTTGGAGCGCTACAGGCAGAATGCAAAGCTTCCGGCAAAGGTTGATATGAAATTATTAAAAACAGGGTATTTTATGGAATTAAAAAGAATCGGGGGCTAAATTCTTACCTAAACAAGTGCACTTGGGAGCCGAGGGAATGGATGAGTTGTTCCGTTACATTTTTCAGGAATGCTCAAATTATCTGAGGCTTCTTTGGGTTGTCCTTTCCAGCCTTTTCTTAGCCAAATGCTGAATGTTATTGCTATATGTAATGTGTTCTGTTTTTATCATTTTCTTAAGCTGGCTGAATTAAGTCATTAGAAATCTTTCACCTCTTCCTTCCCCTCAAGTAAAAGGGGTTCTCCATGCTGGTGTATCGTATATCCAGTATTAGAGACCAGGAATCGGATCCAGACTGCTGTGGCGGCTTCCGTTGTGCTTGAAAGCAGAGAATGGAAGCTGAAGAGGCCCTCCGTGGAGCAACATCTTCCAAGACCTACCTGAGGAGATTTAAGCGGTGGGCTGCACCAGATATTGGGGGTGGAGTGTTACCAGCTGCAGAATCACACACAAATCTGCACCGGGAGTGGGTGGGAAAGAAAAGTATATAGACCATTCTTGCCCCACAGGCCAACAACTTGAGATTTTGAATATTCCAGGAAGACATATAGTCTTGGCCCCAGACCACCTCCAGCCCAAGATGCACCAATTGAGTGTTTTGTAATTGGTGTGGGTCTTGAGTGATTCGCTTGGAAAAAAGCGGGCTTCCTTTCCTCGTGTTTAGTAAGACACCGATGATAACGTTCGGTAAAAAGTCATGCAACCTCTTGCATTCTTCCAGTTGGCTGGAAAACGGGCACCGCTGCTGTTTTTGAAATCCTGTGGGAAACGTGGACATACTGTTTAAGCAATAGCTTATCTCTTGTTTTGTTACGCAAGTGCATCCACCTCTCTGTAGCTCCCTGTTGGGGGAGAAGGCAGAGTCCCATTCCTCTTGTTTTAAAGGTGGGTGAAGTATAGAGAGGTTGATGCCTTTCGTTTTAGTAGCAATGCATTGAGGCAAAAACATGAAATCAAACCTGAATGTATGTAATGGCAAAGATTTATTTAATTTTAAGTTTTTAATGTTTGTAGCCGCCCAACTCAAATCAATGGTTATGGGTTCCATTTGTTCAAACTAGAGACAAAAACAACCGAAGCTGACCTGAATCAAGAATGAACATGAGTGGTGTGGAATTAGGCAAATGCTCCTACACACATATCTCTTTCATGGTGCTTTTTATAAGGAGATCTGGGCGCGAATCTGATAAATGTCTGGTCGGATGTTGTGCCTGATAACTTGGGGGTTCAAACTGGTGTTGCTTTCAAGTTGCATGAGGGCTGGTGGGAGGATACAGTCAAGGGCTACCTTGAAAAGCACGACCCCTAGTAGTATCTTCCTCCAACCTCTGACATCTGCAGAAACTAAACATTAGGCTTGCAAGAGATATTTAAGTCCTTTTCAAGCATGCTGATATAGGAATTGGGCTCTGCAGTGTGATGTGCATCTTCTAATGCAGTGCCCATGCAGGCGCAGTATGAAAAGCTGCTTGTGGTAAGTAAATTTGTAGAGTGTCTACACTGTCTGTTTGTCTAAGATTGTTTTTCAGGTGCATAGAAGTGCATGGAAGAGGCTTCCTTTTGTGAGTAAAATACCCCTTCAGCCAAAGTTCGAGCTGCTCATTTCATAATTTGGGGTGGGTTTTGAAGTCTCTTGGTCCCCCAGGTTTATTCACTCCTCTAGGAATCTTATTTCATCCCATGTGTGTACAGATCATTAAAAAAAAACAACACCTGTGTTAAAATAGAATGGTATAATTTTATAACTTGTCAGTACATAAATAAAAACAAAACTGTGGGAAGTCAACTGTTAACCACATTTAATTAAACACATTCATGTTTTAGAGGCCAGAACAAAAGAGGAAAATTCCAACTTCAAATCATAGCAGCATGGCAAAAGAACGATCTACTCAGACGATCGGCACTTGAAGGGAGCTCCGTGTCTGTCTGTAGTCCATTAGCTTAGCCAGCATTCCAGGGTTTCGTTCCCCAGAAGATAAATGGTACAGTCCAAAAACAATGGCTTGGCTCACTTTTGAGGGGAGGGTCAGAATTCAGAATTCTCGGCACTGTGAGCTGTTTGCTTGTATCCTGGGTGTAGCAGCATTGGAATAAGGCCTCTAGGGGTTTTAGTCTGCTGCATATTTCTCCAATACTCCCTGCTTTACAGAATGGATACCTGGGGATAAAAAAACAAAACAAAACATTGAGATTCCCATGAACCAGCTACCGTGGAAATCATTAGAATATTGCAGATTATTATTTATTAAATTCATTTGCCGCCCGTCTTGCCACAAGAATATTGCAGCTCATTTTAGATGGATAAATAGCACACATCTTTCCCCAGAAATCAACGTAATAAAATAATTTTTATTTTATAAGTCGGTGCGCAAAATCCCGGGCAACCTTTGTAAAGCTGACACCGAAAACCCTGAAAATAGATGACAAAGAAAAAACGCTGAAAATAGATGACAAGCAATCTCAAGTCCTCTTTCCTATATTGCCAAATCCCCTTGTTCGTGGTTTCCTTTCAGAAGTACTTGGGAAGGTTCGATGTTCTGAATTGTAGGATCTCATTGATCTTTCCCAGTGCAGTGTCTACCCTACCACATTCTCTTGGCCCTTGCCTCTCATTTCACATTTGCACTGTTGCTGGTTTTCAGATTATGTACAAAGCCCTTGTAACAAAGCAGTTCTGTGTGCTGGTCAATAAGATGTCACCAGGTCTGCTACTAATATATATATTACTGAAGAGGATGAAATAGCAGAATTCAAATAGGCCCATCTTGTGTACAAACAGTTCCTATATAGTTTAGATTAACGGTAGTCATAATGTCAGCAAGACACTTCATTTTTTCCCCTCTTTTTTTTCTTGATTTGTTGCCATGATTCCATCAAAAAACTAAGGCTACACACACCCTACAGTAAATTGAAAATTCCTTGCTGTGGCTTAGCTAATGTGTGAATCCAAGTAGTATGGTTTGTAAGGCATGATTTTTGACAATAGTGTGCGACTTATCCACTCCAAAAGTAGCCATTTTGATTTTCTTTCTCAGAATATTAATAGTGTCTGCTGCACTGATCTGGCAGTTTGTTTTTATTGTTTTAGATATATAATTCTGGGAATGTTCTGTGAGCAGAATAGGTTATCCATATTCAAATGTAAGATTAAAGATTACTATAATTCCATCTGAATCCGCAAAATGCTTAACATATCCTGTCCCGATGGTGCTTCACCTTGGAATAGGTTGTGTTTTGATTTAATTGTGAATTTTTTGTAATGGGGAAAAGGAAGGAGTAATTTATAGCAATAAGGAAGTACATCTGCATTTTAGCAGTCACCGAGGGATAAAATCTTAAGGTAACTCACTGTGGGAGTGGTACTCGGATTCTATTTAATTTTAACATTCACCCAACCTTAAAAGTATTTTAATATTTAAGAAATTTGTCTTCAGTGAATCTGGGGGTGATTTGGAAAAGACATAGCTTAGATACAAAGGCTGCCTTTATACTTCTCAAAATGGGCATGATTTGTTACAATACCTTCAGTTTGTCTTGACTCAGGTAGACACAGACCAATTGTTAGCCATTTTATGCAGAGGTAGCAATTGTAACACCCATCCACAAACCAGGTCTGGGCTTTAATCCATCACCATCTTGTGGACTGTCTCCATGGATTGTGCACAGATCTGCCTCAGCATGAGAGACCATATCACTCTTATATCTTCCGCATGTAACTAAGAGGCCAAGTGGCTTTCTGTCCATGGGATGAGATGAAATCTAGGAATCGGATTTGCCACTCCAGGAAAAGGGATCTCATGCAAGGAATCAAACCTAAGAATGAGCAGATGCGCTCTACCTGGTGGATCTCCATAAAAATCTGCAAATCCAATTCATTGGGTCTGCTTATTAAAGAGGAAAGGAAGTTAAGAGAAAGGTATCTCCCCTTCAAAGGTTAATACTGGATCTTCAGATACTTTCTAACCATTCAATACTGTCAGGTTCAGCATAGCAACCGTTCCCACAGTGGAATTAGTCACAGAATAGGATTGTTTTGCCCTGCTTTGCCACTTAAAGCCAATTAGCTTAATGTGGGCCATGCATCCAGAAGATGCTTTGAATCGGTGGCAGGCTGTCTGCTGTTCCTCTTGGTTTTGCTCTACCGTGATCACCCAGCCTCTCTTCTGTGGCTGGAATATCACACAAGATGATGTCACAAAATGAGAATTACGAATGAATCTCGGAAGTTCCAGAACTGTCAGTTGAAGGCAACTTGATGATGACTTGTCTTTCTCCCCTCTCCTAAATCATTCTCGGCTTTCGGGGCACTTTCACAGCGTGTCAGTTAGGACATGAAAATTCTTGTGCTAATTATTCTGGCTGGGAAAGAGCGTATAAAGTGCAACAGGATGAATAAATCTCCCGTCTGCCAAAGCTTAATTGTCCCCCAGAGTGATAACACAATCCACATATCCCCACGAAAGGGGTGAATACTTTCTGAAGTTGAAAAACTAAATAGTGTGGGTTTGTCAGGCTGTTCAGGAGGGGTGCAGTTGCATGCTTGTAAAAGAATGGGCTGGCAGCTGAAACGGCAACTCCACCCCACCTCCCAGCTTAAATAAGCAGTGTAGTTGATCTAATGGGATTTAAGAGGGCTGTTTGGCTACAAATGAAGCCCAAGCAGTGCCATGGACCTGATAATTAAAGCGATCTCCTCCAAAGAAAGAGCATGCTTAAAAGTACTGTGTAGCAAATTACAAGCATGCTCACGGTGTGCCTAATCTCCCTGAAGTATATTTGATTGTTTTATATAGTTATCAAAATAAAAATAATTGAATTTAGTTCTAAGCATAAGAAAATACTTGGCTACAGCAGTCTGCTGCTCAGTAGCTCTGCTAAGGTGGATTGTGTTACAGGGAAATTTATTTAGAGAGAAGTTTGTACTGTCTGAGCAAGCTCTGTCTACTCCCATGTTATTAGCCAGACTACAGAATGCAACATTTCAGTGGAAAATGGCTTGCTTCAGAACTGACCACAATCGCCTGTGTCCCACTCAAGGATAAACCTCTTTTGTATTTTGCACTTTAGAAACTGAAAACCTGTGTGTTGACCAGACCTCCCCCTTTATCCTTACTGTGTATGGGATGCAGGTCCACACACTTGTCCGTAATCGCCAGAAGAAAAGCAGCAGGTTTCCTTTCTCAGAGAAAGCACCCAAGGGCAATGGCTCAAAAAGCTAAATTTTGATTGGAGGCAGGGCACCGAGTGGAGCCCAAATACTTAAGGTTCTGAGTTGCATTCTAACATGGCATCATCTAGTAATGTCAAATCAGATTGTGGCACTGCCATCGCCTCAGATTTTGAAAGTGCTCATTTTTTAAAAAAATGGAAACCTATCATACTTTAAATCAAAGGGCAGGTTTCAGTTTTCAGTGGATGCTAGCCAACAAACATTTAGGCCCCTTTGGCCTGTATATTTTAAATTTTATGATGTCAACTTGCATTTGAAAGGGTGAAGTAGTAGTAGTGGCTTGGTGTGACTTGGGGGTTATTGTGGGATCACGTTCCCTTTCTCTCTAACCCTCTGACTTGCCTGATTTTCATTTTTGTGCAGATCTTGCTTCAATTCGCCACAATTTTCCTGTTGCATAAATGCAGAAGTGTGATTATGCGTCCTACGGGGCTAATGGTTCAAAATACACTTTTAAGTTACTCACTTTTTAAAAGTTGGGATGGTGGTTTTACTTTGCTTTGTCTTTTCCTGGAAGAGCAGGCAAAGGAAAGAGTGAGCTTTTGGGGGGGTCTCATCTGGGCCTTACAGAGATGTAACCATAGTTAGAAGGTGGGTAACATGGCAAACTGGTTAATCTGAAGCAGTAATAACAAACTTCCAGACTCCTGAAATAAGGAATGGGGACAGGGCCTGAGAGTGCAGAAAGAGGCAAGGCTGTGTCGCATTTCATTGATTCCTAATTGTCCCTGGCATTGACAAGCAGCGAAGTCAACACCGCTGCTAGTTTCCTGCTCATTCCTTTGCAGTGTTCCTTTCCTGAATGTGCAAACCCTGGTCTTGGTGCAGCTGTGGCCTGCTTCCTGCCAGGAATGTCAGAAAAAACAGTCTTGATTCTCATCAGCTGCAATCCAGGCTAAACCAGCCCTCCCCCCCTCAGTGCAGGCTCAGGGAGGGCCCCCTGTGCCTTAGGATGGGACTTACTCAAACATGCTGGGGAGGGTGGGTGCCGTCAAGAGACAGGGCCAAAGCCAAAACTAGATTCATCTTAACTGTAGTGTTGCAATCCTTACAGTTATATAATTTTACTTCCCATTTCCCTGCTGTCACATTCAAAACTGCCCTTCACAGCCAATGTCTTTCCGTGTTCCATCTGCGCAGAGATGCAGTTAATGCCTTTCAGATCTAAAGGAATTCCCTGCACTAAAAGTTAGTGATGGAAAAGTTTCTTTTCTCTCTTTTTTTTAAAAAAAAAAATCTACTCGAGAATTAATTTTCACTCATCCTGAAATGCAACTGACAAGACTTTCTGCATCGGGTGCCATAAGTGAACGACAGGCATTTTCTGTCATTGCTGGACAAAGAACTTTGGCAGCCGTTTGGCCGTTTGCCAACCCCTCCCCCCTCCCCCACGCTCTATATATTAAGAGTGCCGTTCTTTCATTCTTTGGATTTGTAGCACGTTTGCCTAAAAAGCTGGCCACTGCTATCCATGCCTGTGGACTTCTGAAGCCCTGAATTTCAATGAGAGTCAATGCAACCATATTTCTTTCAGTTAATGCAGTGTAACTTTTCTCCTTTTCACAAGACTTTGGAAGCGCTAAGAGCCATCCCTTGAAAAGATTGCACTGTGTCTTTCAAACATCTTTAAAATGTGGAGAATGGAATTTTTCTTCAAGACTTCCAAAATGCAGTTCCTTTTGGCAGGCAAATGGATGATGCCTCTTGTCTCTTGAATCCCTGAAAGATTCATTACAAGTTCCCAAGCTGCTGTTTCTCCTTAAAGGGAAAAGCATTTTTTAAACTCTCTCCCCTGGAAGTTGACCACCCGTGGTGCCATTTACTCTTAAAGGGGGGGGGGGAAATGGCCTTTCTATTTTATTCCTAGAAACTCTAAATGTAGCAAATGTCACCACTTTCATAATTTATGATTTGTCTGTTCAAATGCCAGACTGCCAAATAGTGTTAAATTTGTCTTGCCCCACTTTTCTGTTGCTTAGATTGAACTTGTCTGAATGGAAATAATGGTGTTAATTTATGCTGGTTGCACTATTCCTGGTCAGCTGTCCACCCGGCATCTTCATGAACTGTATACATCCCTCCCTCCCTCCCTCGACTTTCAAGCCTTAGCTTCCTTCTCACAATTGCTGGGTCAAAGCTGAAGTCCTGCAGCTGCTGCATGTGCCCACCTCTGGGCTACAACTCTGCTATTCAGCTGGTCTTTCAAGAGCTGATCCCCATTTCCTGAAATGGAAGCACACAAAAAAAAAGGCTTGGATGCAATTTGAGACCTAATCTGCTCCCTGATGGGAGGTTTGGGGGGGTTTTTTGGAAGGGAGGGGGGGTGTTTGCATATGAATAGTGTTTGAAGATGCAGCCTAGTTCTTTTTTTTCCCTCCTGGCCTGCTTTTTTCAAGATTTTGACCACCGATCTGAGTTCCTTAAGGGGGTGGAAAGTGGATCCTTGCCCTTTAGGAGCTCATCTCTCCTTTGGTTGGTGTAGAATGCTGAGCAGCAGCAGAATCGTGAAGATGAGCCCACGGGAGGGGGCAACCCTCACTGAATTTCATTCCTCCCGTTGGGACCCCTCTCCCAGTAAGATTGGGATCGTCTGTCCCAACATCGCTTGCTTCTATTTACCTTGAGGCTCCCTGCTATTCTTAAAGCATTCTTGCCCAATCAGCATTTGCCACTCAAGGGACTCTGCAGGTTCACACCTGCCTAGTTCCAGTACTTCTCTATCAGGCAAGTTCAGCCTCAAAACTTTTAATACATGCGATGGAGGTATATATATATATTTGAGGAATTTCAAATGAAATCACCTTCAAGTTACTTGCGCATATCACTCTGCAGAGATCGTCTCTGAATTTCTCCTCTGCTTTTATATGCAGATTGGAATCCCCCCCCCTTCACTTTTACAGGGGCAGCAACAGAACAATGGAAAGTTTCTGCTGAGTGAAAACAACTCTGATCTTGTTGACTGCCAGGTTTTGCAAGGAGAAAGTAATACCGGTAGCTAGCAAGAATATTTCTCAAGGCATCTGCTAAGAAGGGACCATTGCAAAGCCTGGTGCCACTCCTGCCTGTCTTAAAACTAGATTTTAAAGAAGCCAAAATATGAATTAACTTTGCCCAACGTATTTAGAGTAAGGCAAAAATGTAAAATGACTTAATATCTCTTACATGATGTCCCTATTGTTTTATAAGTAGCCTCAACTAATGTGTAGCAACTGGATTTTCATTGAGGGGAAAAACCCAAAATCTACTCATTTCTCCACAATTTTAATGGTTTAGTCAGGTATGTATTGTCAATGCAATGTCAGGATGTTTTTTAAAAAATATTTAAACATCCAAGTAAAGAATAGACACTATTAAACATAGCTGGGGTGCTAGAAATCTCCCCAGTATGACAATCTTTGGGCAATCTTTCTCAGAAAATAAAGGGCTGTGTTTGGTGGCATAGCCACTTTGGAAAACCTTTCCCAGGCTTGGTAAAGCATATTCAAAGGTGTTTCTGCACCTCTGATCATCAGAAACAAAGGGCAAAGAACTAAAATGATGTGCTGCTTATTCTTCTACATATCAAGTAGTAATGCTAGGTCAATGTAAACATTTAAGTTATCCCATGTATGTAAAGTGCCAGTGGTAGTACTGCAAGCTACTGTATTTAATCATTTTGGCCCTGTATTTTACTTCAGAACAAAAAAGGGAGTGTAAAAATAAAATGAAACCACTCCAGTTCCTACTGTAATTTGCCAGTGAGCTTTGATAATCAGAATTGGATTTCTAGTGCTTGGGTTTTCTTGAATTACTGTCCTGACAGATTTCCTGATGGGAGGCAGTCACCAGAGTGTGCTAACTGGATCTCTCATCAGCTGATTTGGAAGGGGGGGGGTCAGTACAATTGCAAAGTGATGCCCCTGGCTGACCCAAGCAGGGCTGATGCTGTTTCGTAGCAGAATGCAGTGCTCACATCATATATCCGGCCACATGCACAGTGCTGTGAAGTGGCTGAGATGCATCAAGGGAGAGAAGACACCATGTTTATCCAGTGGCAATGGCCATCGTGCACTGCTGAGTATCATGCAGCATGCCAGATCACTGCTTCCATTAATTACTGGGCAGAGCTATCTATGCTAGAGATAACTTTGAAGTGCCAGGGACCTGGAGAAGCTGGCAGTTAACACATGCCTAACAATGGGCAGCAAACTTTCAGAACGAAATTTCAACTGATGGTGCAGCTTTTATCTCCATCAAGGCAATCCCAAAGCTTGATGCTTGGTCTTACACACCTGCAATAAAAAAAAAAGGGGGGGGGGTGAGGGACCATATGCTCCACCCTATCTTGATTCTGAAGCCATGGAAAGTGACATGATATAATGCAGATTCTTAACTTGATTTTTTTTTTAGCTTATTTGCATTTTATAATTGCCAGGAGAATAAGCACAAAGGAATGAACTTCCTAATTTGCATTACATGTTTCTGTTTGTGCCTTACAAAACATCAGAAACAGTTGGGCATATATGGCTGGTGCATCCATAGCTCACCCAATTCCAAATCAGAACATGAAAGCTTGTGCATTGTGTCGGGGAAAGGAAGAGACGAGAGCAGCAATAATTCTGGCAACTGGCTATACGGTGTTTAAATAAACCAGGATGAATTTGGCAGTTGGGAAACAAGTGTTTGACCGATAATTTGGGGGGAAACGAACAACTACAAGCAACTTCAGTGTCCTGTTAGCCCGTCATGACAACCTATATTCATTAATAGTAAGCCGATAGCATGATTATGACATGTTTTATTATCCAGGAACTGGTTTATTCATGACACAGCATTTGCATCTCATTCAATTAAAAACAGTTGGCCAGTGGCTTATAGTGATTTGTAAGTCCATGCACAGATGCTGATTTGACATGGGTGAACATTTGTTAATGAGAACTTTCACTTTGTAAGTCTATTAGAGCATAACAACCAAAGCATATTGTATTATATCAATTCTAGGATTTTTTCCTGCAGTGAAATGATCACTCAACATGCTATCTAAAGTTGGTTGGGGAATGATTATTTCAGCTAATCAATATATTTGACCATGGCTGTACCATCTTTGATTACTACTAACCATGGTTTCCTGGAGAGGTAACTATCATAAACTTTCACTCATTTGGGTGGAGCAGTCAGATTCGTGTAGGGCAGAAGTACAATGCGTGCAAAATGCAGCAATTACAACATGCTTAAATAATTTCTATTCCAAAGAGATCTAAGAGCTGATGACATTTTGCTTCTGAGTCAGGGTCTTCTGTAGTATCACCTAGATGAAAATAACTCCCTGGTCATTTATATTTGGCAAACTAGCAGTGTTTTTGTAAAGAGGATTATTTTACGTATATGAACAGCTTTGAACTGTAGTTCCGGTGTTTTGGGTTTGGCGGTGTGAATGGAAAAAGGCCTGGGTGTCCTTTTGCCTAGTAAACTCAAACCCTTATTAAAAGCATTTATGGGCTAGCATGTTATGAAAATGATTGCATGTTCAATAAATACTGTATATCTCTGTACTTGAAAGCCGGTGTAGCCAAGAATTACAAGTGATAAATGATCAGTAGCTTCATCATTATTTTCCAAATGGAGATCAATCTGTGAAAGCCCATTTTAATCAGGTTCTAAAAGTTACAAACCAGGTTTGTGAGCCCAGAATTGCTTGAGCCTTGTTGGTCCCATGCTTTGTTTTCAGGCAGCAGCAGCAGCAGCCAGACCTTTTCAAATTTCAAAAGTTTTAATTGCTTTTCCAAGTTTAATATATTACTTTTTTGCTTCTTAATGCCAGTCACTTACAAAATTGAACTAGGAATCAGTTATCAATAAATGCATTTATTAGGATGGAATTGCTTGATCCTACATAGCCCAATATTTTCAAATCTGGAGAAAACTTCCAATTTTTCAGTTGGCTCTTTGTTTGAATTCTGGCATGGATAACAACTGCTCAAAAAAACCAAGCTAGGATTATTAATATATATATATATATATATCTGTATGAACCCAAGTCTTTCCCCCCCCCCCAAGTCACTGTCAATAAATACTTTGAAGTAGACAAGAGATTAGGTGATTACAATGGATTTCACTGCAAAAGACTATGTAAAGTTACAATCTTGTATGAGATAAGAACATGAACATGCAGTTTATCCATTGACGGATTTTTGTAGGCGTCTTGGCATACTCGACTGCTATTTTACAAATTTTCTGTTGGTCAATTGAACTTAAACAATTAAGACTTTAAAAGAGTTTTCAAGAAGACTTGACACGGATAACCAAAACTTAATTTCACATTGTGACAAGCTTAGTTTAGTCAGGAATCCTTTGCCAATGAAGGGAGGAAAGCAATTTTCTAATTTTGTTCAGGCTCAGTCATGCCTTCTTATGAAGCAAGCATAGTTTATGGAAAATACGAAATAAAGTGAATCTCCATGATATGGGTATCTTTGGATTGAAACAGATTTTGAATATCTAGTTGTGCAAATTAATAGCATCATGAGCATATCTCCTATTGTCCTTGTTGTCACACCTTCACAAATGATGCATGGTGTGTTCTGCCTTGCATCCTGGTCAGCTTTTGTAACAGTAACAAAGTTATGTATTTATGTATTCCATCTCTGGTTCAAGATAACAGATTTTTGCTGTGCACACAACAGCTATTAGTCCCATCAGATTTCTGCATTTTTAATCATTCTGTA
The DNA here is from genome assembly GCA_023970755.1 of Azemiops feae. Classification (NCBI taxonomy): domain Eukaryota; kingdom Metazoa; phylum Chordata; class Lepidosauria; order Squamata; family Viperidae; genus Azemiops; species Azemiops feae. Next base: position 365,652 of record JALGBA010004235.1, read on the forward strand.
ATGCGTATTGTATGCTATGCATGATTGTAAATCTTCCCTGTGAGCTGGGAATAGAGCTGCTTTTTCATGCTGTGGGTTTCTTCAGAGATCACATATAAACAATCAAGATAATAGTCTGTCCTTAGTGGTGTATTGTCTTTCCCTTTCTTCAGCTGATTCTGAGCAGTTGATTGGATTTACCCATAATTTGTCATGTCGTTGCAAGTTTTCTACTATGATAGTAAAATCAATCTAATTATTTCAAGGTGATCATTTAAGCATTTCAATTGCTTAAATAATTAAGATGGTCTTATGTTTTGTTCCCTGTGGCCTGTATGTCTGGTGTTACGATGGTCACATAGAATGAAATTAAAACATGTTTTAACTCTCTGGAAAGGAAAGAAGGGTAAGAATTAGGCCTAGGGGGATATGATGGTTATTTGTTTGACAACTTCCTTCGAATTTGAAGTCTTAATTTCGATCTGTGTGTGCAATCTTTGAAGATGGAGCCTCTTTTTATGTTGAAACATGAAAATATTTGTGATTTTATTTTGTCTGTTTTAATGTGGTTTTGCTGTAAAAAATTATTCCCTTTCTGATTGATACATGTGGGTCGTAATCCTTTGTACCATGAATTCAACCTCTACGTATTGAAGATCCCTTTACAACCTGACAGACCTAAGTTCTCTTCCTTTTTCCTGTAATGCACGTCAGCTAAATCACCAGATATTGTCACATTTTGCTTTCCAGTTAAAAGCAACTGTAAAACAACCCCCAACATACCCGCAGTACTACAATCGCTGGCCTGCTGTTCTGTGCCCAATAGCTATATTTATCATTCCTTTCATGCAAAACCCTTCTTTTGTTCAGGAAAGGTAGTTCTCAACTTACAATCGTTCCTTTAGTGACGGTGCAACGGCGCAGAAGGAAGTGACTTGCGACTGTTTTTTACACTTACGACCGTTGTAGCATCCCCATGGTCACGTGATCAAAATTTGGGTGCTTGGCAACTGGCATGTACTTATGACGGTTGCACTGCCCTGAGGTCATGTGATCCCCTTTTGCTAGACCTTCCGACAAGCAGAGTCAAAGGGGGAAGCTAGATTGGCTTAACAGCTGCACGATTCACTTAAACAATTGCAATGATTCACTTAACAACTGTGGCAAAAAGGTTGTAAAATGGGACGAGGTTCATTTAACAACTGCCTTGGCTCAGCAGCGGAAATTTTTGGGGCTCAGTTGTGGTTGTAACTCGAGGACTACCTGTCCAGCCAGCAAAAGATGGGACTCTTTTAAAACATTGATTTAACGAAGTGCCACTTCTCTTTACAAAAATCAGTGTAAGTCATTCTTCAGGTTGATGGAATCGATGGCCGTGGTTAGTTATTAGATCCTTCTGTTATTTAGGCATAGCAGGTTGAGTATCGGGCAGCATACTTCAATAAATTATTAATTGTCATAATTGAGCTGGCCTTTTTTGGTGTTAACAGCACATAAAGAAGAGCGGAAGGTTGAGGATAAACCAGGAGAGCCTCCTGTGATGCTGAAGAAAACGGTTGGACCGACGTCGGTGGTTGAGAAACATGTGTCTTCCCAAACAAGAAGTGTGTCCCTGAAGAAGCCCTCGCCGTTTGCCAGTACTTCACTGGTTAAGGCCCCGGTGAAACACTCGGCCGCAAGCTTTAAAGGGGTCATACCCAAGAAGTCTTCGCTTGCAACGGGTCCTCCTGCTTCAGGCGGCCTTTCATCCTTAAAGCCACCTTTGTCCTCCTATGGAGCCTCTTCCATGGCTAAAAAACCATTCCCCCCCTCTAGCCCAGTGGCAGGGCTCAGGAGACCCGCCATGTCTTCCGCTGCTTCTTCAGCCACCTCCTTCGCTCCGCAAGCCAAGCTAGCTGCTGCAAGCGTCAGCCAGTCGCAGCCCAATTCTCAGATTCGACAAAACATACGGAGGTCTCTTAAAGAAATTTTGTGGAAAAGGTAGGAACGCTGTAATAAATGCGCCTGAGGCAACGCACCTGAAAAGCCTAATGGGTGATTCGCGTTTATTATGATTTCCCTTTCGCAACCTTAGCTTTCAAATGAGGTTTACGAAATCCATTTGTTAGCATCGCTCATGGATGGGCTCCTGTTGAGAAGGAAGTACTTTTAAAGTTTCACGTTAAGGGTTTCTATTTCAGCACGTTCTAAAGAAAGGAAAGGGGGCTTGGTTGAGACTTAGCTGCTCTAAATTGACCTACATCATTAGCAGCACTTCCATCGAATATACATTTATGGGAGATTAATAAACGTATACAGTTTACAGTTCTTTTAAATCAGTGTTTCTCAATCATGGCAGCTTGAAGATGTGTGGACTTCAGCTCCCAGAATTCTGGGAGTTGAAATCCACATATTTTCAAGCTGTCAACATTGAGAAATACTGTTTCAAACGGTTTTGAAATGTGCCAGTGATGAAGGATGGAAATCCCAGTCAGAAAAGGGCCATTCTCTCTTCAATTCCATGTTCTGTGGAGTTCTTGGTGCTCTCTGAGCTTGCTTGTTGGCTTGCCTGCAGACATCTCTTTAGCAATCTAAATCCAGAAATGGAAGCTTAGCATTCAGACAAATCAGCCATCAATAAACACATAAGAGATAAAACCACATTTATAGACCATTCAAAGACAATTAAAAAACACCTAGGAAGGAAATAGATTACAACCCATCCTCTCCAGCAGCCCACAGTTTGCTAAGCAGGCAGGCAACCTGTAATCAATACTGTAATCTAATGAAAACTCTTAAGGAGGAAACCACCCTCCCACTAAAACTGGCAGGGCGAGCTTCTATACAGTAAACAGGCAGCAAACTCCACACTCATTTAGCACTGATGGTGTTACCTAGTTGGGTATTGAAACATTTGCAAGTAAACAACCAAGTTCAGAGAGCACCAAGAATTCGGCAGTTCAATACCGAACTAGAGATATTAATAATAATATTAATTCTCTTCCAATAGAAGAGAATAAGACTAATTACAGAAGATTGCACACTCCCTTGCTATCTTTAGATTAAACTAATGGTACTGACTTTTTTCCCCCTCCAGAGTAAATGACAGTGATGACTTGGTCATGACAGAAAACGAAGTGGGGAAGATTGCACTGAATATTGAAAAGGAGTTGTTCAATTTATTCCAGGCTACAGATAATCGATATAAGAGTAAATATCGCAGTATTATGTTCAACCTCAAGGACCCCAAAAACCAGGTTAGTTTGTACTGAAATGAAGGAGCCATTGTTTTGACTGGTTTTATTTTCCTGCAGGCAACTTTCAATTTAGTAATTAATATACATATTATATTGCTCTGGAATATACAATGCATCCCTACCTCAGATTGTTAAGTTTTGGAAAAAAATGTTATTAAGAAACATTTGGTAGATGAATAAATTTATATATATTGTAAATAAAAATTGGTTTCCCTCATTTCACTAATTGGTCATGTGATAAATTGGGTTGGTATTGTAGATTCATTGCAAACAAAAATATTTGCTAATACACTGTTAATATTGAAATATTTTCAGCTTCAGGAGGCAGTATTGAGCCTCATGGTGCATAATTTTAAAGGGTGATTAATGACGTTAGGGATAATAGACTGCTAATGAAACCTAACTATCCTTAATTACGTTACTTGTATTTTATATTGAAATCCAAGATTTAACATTCCTTGTAAATGCACATAAAGTTAAATGTAAGATTTTTCATAAAAGCACAAAGGTAACAGTTGACATTCACCATATACAGCGTTGTCAAATTGCTCAGTGCTGTATTTTGTAGCAACCACATTAAAAAAAAATGAATAAGCGTTCTTTAGATCTACCGTTAGGATGATCTAAATTGGCTGTGATTATTTATTTATCTTAGAAGTCTGTATTCTCTCATTAGGATGTAATAAAATCAATCTTCTCTCTTCAGGGTCTTTTCCACCGTGTTCTTCGAGAAGATATTCCTTTGTCAAGGCTTGTAAGAATGAAACCTGAAGAACTTGTATCTAAAGAGCTGTCGTCGTGGAAAGAAAAACCAGCCAAATCAGTACGAAATAATTGGTTTTCCACATATGAAGTAAAAATTGTGATGCTTTTTGTATTATGGTTAGGGGACATGATTGTACAGGTGGTACTTGACTTACAAATGGTCACTTAGCAACTGTTCAAAGAGAGACCCTCCAAAAGGTATTTATGACCCAATTCCGAAGTTACAATGGATGCCCCCACAGTCATATGATTGCATTTTGGGGCACTTGGCAACTGGCCTGTATTTACATGTGTTCGAAGTGTCCCTCCATCACATAACCACAGTTTACAATATTTTTTGCCTGAAACCAATGTTTATTTCCAATTTCCAGCAAAAAACCCTCCCCTTGTGGACAGTAGTTTTGCTTAAGGACTATTGTGATTTGGTTAACGATCACCACAAAAAACTTGTAAAATCGAGTTGGTCACAAGCTGTCCAGCATGATTTATTACCATAAATCTAGGCTCAATTATAGCCCTAAGCCAAGAATGCCCTCTATTAGGGTGTGGTTGTTATTGTTGTTGTTGTTTAACAAAGTAGCAATTACAGTGGATTTTGTAACTAGTTACAATCTATGTAGTCATTCCCAGCCTGATGCTTTCTAGTTATTATTGCTATATTCGTTATTTTATTTGACAATGACACTGCCTGACTCCAGCTTACTCCAGGCAGCTCACAAAATAGAAACCAACAGCAATATACAATCCAGATGGTATGAGCAAATGACAAATCCAGTCAACAGCCACATACACACACCACACAAGGGATTCCAACTAGCCCAATGTCTATGGAGATCCTCAGTCATCCAGGTCATGGTTGCCCCAAAGGTGCTTGTTCAAGAGGCAACTGGAGTTCCTTGTTTTTCCATGAAGCCATTTTGCTTCTCATCCAAGAGCTTCAAAGAAAAACAAAGTCCAGTTGCCTCTTGAAAAAGCACCTTGGGCACAACTAGCCTAATCCAAGGATTGGGAGTAGAACCAGGCCTTTAAGGTGCTCCAGAATGCCACCGGGGGAAAGCCACCCAGAACTCAGTGGGTATCTCATTCCAGAGGGAAAATGCTCAAAAGATGGCCTCCTTTGGTTTGAGGGTGCCAATCAGTGGTGGGATTCAGCCGGTTCACACCACTTCGGCAGAACCGGTAGCTAATTTTTTGTTGCCCAGGCCCAGAACGGACTTCCGGAAGCAGCATCCACACAGAGAACCGGTTGTTCACCTATTTGAATCCCACCACTGGTGCCAATCCTCCCCAGGCAGACACCATGAGAGACAGGTCGGACATAAATTATATTGAGAGTACAGCATCTACCTCAACCTGAAATCTTGGAAATTATAGTCCCCAGAGTAGAAGGTTTGGAGTTACTGATTAAAAACTAACCAAATAATCTTTTTCTCCCCCCCCCCTTCAACAGATAATGGCATCTAGGCGTAAAACCTTTGAAAACAAAAAAATGGCTGTGAAACAAGAACCTATCCCAGATATTAACATGGAAGATTCCCCGCCGGTGTCTGATTCTGATGTAAGTACATTGTATTTCAGATACCTGATTTTATGCATCGTGTGTTTGGTAGCATTCCCCCCAGCTTCCTCTTCTCAGATGGATTTCTGTTCTATAACCACCTCCAAGGCAGCAAGAAATTATGAAACTTGATCATTATGAAATGATGAAATCTAGCCCTTCCTTTGGCCACCAGTTTGAGGATGACTCTTTGAAAAGACTGCTCTTCATATAAAAAGGAAACGTGCCAGGCAATTTAAAAAAAACAAAAAAAAAACCATGCTTCCAAATGTCCCAGAAGTGCTTTTTTTTTCTTTTTTTCAAAAGGCAACTGGATTTTGTTTTTCCATGAAGACTGTTTGCTTCAAGCTTGTTCTGAATTGAAGAACTGAACTGAAGAAGATTCTTGGATGAAAAGTGAAACGTCTTCCAAGGGGAAACAAAGTCCAGTTGCCTTTTCGGGGGGAAAAAAGGGAGGGGGAAGCACTTTTGGGACAACCAACACCTGGATGACTGAGAATCCCATAGGCATGTTTCCAAATCTTGCAGTATATCTTGATATCGGAAAAGGAAACAGAAGTGGGATTTACAAGACGTACTGTGGGTTGCTATTTTATAATGATATCAGCCATGGCCTTCTGATTTGGGCATCTGTCAACAGAAAACACTAAAATATTATACTTTAAATTCACCAAGAATGTTCCTTTTATCTCCGTTCAAAAAAAAAGAAAAGAATTCAACAAGACTGAGGGTTATCCTTAAGTTACGGATAGATGCCTATTGCCCTTTCGGCTTCTTAGTGATGTGGACAGCTTTTTTAAAAAAAAAACAGTTCTGTTCTTACTCGAAGAATTAATGTGTTTGTCTACATGGCTGAGGTGAATAAAATAAAATAAACCTCATGTTATTCTGTGTATTCTATATGTTGTTAGGAGCAGCAAGAATCAGATCGAACAGCACCTGAGAAGAGCAGTGCTCCTGTTTTGGATGTTTTCAGCAGTATGTTGCAGGACACCACAAGTCAGCATCGGGCCCATCTTTTTGATCTGAACTGCAAAATCTGCACAGGTGGGTACAAGGTTAACGAGGTTGCTTGAATCCTCACATGATGGAAAAACTGAACTGCCCAGTTGAAGTCAGCTGCTCTCCATGCAAGCTCAGAAACAGTTAAGGATCTGAAGTGACAAGTTCAAAAAAGTTTGAGTTGCTCGACTTTCCAATAAAAGTAATTCTTTTCTATTTATTGGTTTGATTTGATTTTGCCACTGTGACTCTTGGCGGCGTACCATATAAAAAAACAAAATACAATACAATAAATTGCAAAACGGATAGTCCTTGAGTTATTATGACTGTTATGACTGCCCCTTACAGTCATAAAATAGGTTAAGTCGTGTGACCTACCAGATTTTAGGCTGATTTTTGTGGCGGTCATTAAGCAAACGCAGTGGTCGTAAGGGTGAACTCATTGTAAGCAAGTGCTAGTTTTCAGCAGAACCATTGTAAAAGAGTTGGACCATGTTGCCAAGCGCCCCAAGTGCGATTACATGATCGCATGGGGGGGGGAGCAACCATTGAGTCCCATTGTTTAGGTAGGTCGTAACTTTGAAAGGTTGCTAAGCGACCGTAAGTTGAGGTCTACCTGGAAAGGAAATGATAAAATGGTAATTGAAACAGTGAACATTAGTATATATGCAATATATATCATAGTGTGTGTGTGTGGGGGGGGGGAAGTTCCACCCACCCTATCCCAGACTTGAGAGAACAGCCAGGTCTTTAAGGCCTCCTGAAACACCTTCAGATTCTGAAAGATGACACAGCGCGATTAAGGGGCCTGGAGCATGCGCATCCTTTGCGTCTCTTATCAGTCAGTCAAAAACCACAGGAGACAGATCACCCCTCAAATAAATGGGCTCCATGGCAGAAGTAATGTGGCAGTTTTACTGTGGTTTTCAAAAAAAAAACAAAAAACTACTGCAAAACTACCTTGAAATATAGAATGCAAAACCCTTTAGTTTTATCCCTTAATGTTTGCTGATTACTTGATTAGAATTATTTGTGTTTTTAACATTTTTATATAATGCTTTCGGAGACTCACATCTCTGTGAATCTCTCTTTTTTTCACAGCAAACCTACAAAATGAGTTGTTATTTATACAGACGTTTCTATGCCATCTCCTGCTCTTAACAGGACAAAATACTAAGAAAACATACACAATGCAAAAACAATGCATCAGCACTAAGGAGAATTAAAACCTTCAGTCTTGAATGATACCTACGAAAAGCAGGCATAATAAAAATAAAGTTTATTAGGGGTGAAATTATTCTGTCCTCACTTCTGAGGGAGTTCCATAGTCAGATTGTCATGTTACCGTATTCATTGAAGCTTTAAGAGTAACTTCTTGTCCCTTCAAGGATCATGCTCTGCCCCCCTGTGCATGAAACCATGTGTTATAGCCACAAACCCTCTTGCAGTGATACATATTAATTTTGATTACAATACAGGTCAGATTTCTGCCTCTGATGAAGAATCGACTTCAAAAAAACCCAAATCATCAGCTGCTAAGAAGACAGAACCAAAGTCAGAAACTAAGTCCAGACTGGAAAGCTCAACACCAGCAGATGATATGGAGGTGGTAAAAGAGGAAGATCTGGAGAACGTCCCAGGAGCCATTACTGGACCTGTGACTGAGACAATGGCCCAGCCAAGTTTGGAAAGAACTTACATTCCTTTATCCCAAGTGCAAAACAACTCAGAATCTTCTCTGTCCACGGAGAATTCAGCCTATCCCACATTCTACACTGCTGGGGTCATCACAACAGTGACTGTTTCTGGCAAAGATCCCAGAACAGCTGTGAGCACCTCTGCAGCTTCTGGTTCTGCTGGGATTTCCCCATTGCATCCCACTTCCACTCCTGACAAAGGTTCTGTAGCAGAGAGCAAGCCAGAAATATTAAGACCTGTTTTATCAGCTCCAAAGTCCATTTTAACAAAACCATCTTCATCAGACCCAAGATACTTGGCAGGTCCATCATCTTTAAATGTCAGGTATGCTGTATCCTGGAATTAGGGGACGATCGTAGCCTATAACACAAAGTGTTGGTGCATGCATGTATATGTCTGTCTGTCTCTGCCTGCCTGCCTGCCTGCCTATCTATCTATCTATCTATCTATCTATCTATCTATCTATCTATCTATCTATCTATCTATCTATCTATCTATCTATCTATCTATCTATCTATCTATCTATCCTATTCTTATCTATCTATCTATCTATCTATCTAATCTATCATCTATCTATCTATCTAATCTATCATCTATAATAATAATAATAAATAATAATAATAATAATAATAATAATAATAATAATAATAATAATAATAATAATAAAGTTGGAAGGGACCTTGGAGGTCATCGAGTCCAACCCCCTGCTCAGGCAGGAAACCCTATACCATTTCGGACAAATGGCTGTCTAGTCTCTTCTTAAAAACTTCCAGTGTTGGAGCATTCACCGCTTCTATCTATCCATCTGTCTAATCTATCATCTATCTATCCATCCATCTATCTATCTAATCTATCATCTATCCATCCATCCATCCATCCATCCATCCATCCATCCATCCATCCATCCATCCATCCATCCATCCATCTATCTATCTATCTATCTATCTATCTATCTATCTATCTATCTATCTATCTATCTATCTATCTATCTATCTATCTATCTATCTATCTATCTATCTATCTTATCTATCATCTATCTTATCTATCTATTTATCTATCTATCATCTATCCATCCAAAATAATTAGAGGACTGTGGATCAAGCAAATCATAAGTGTTGCCCCAGCCCAAAAGGTCATGGCATCCATCTCCCGTCATATCAAAATACTTCCTTTGATAGAAAAGCAGTCTATGTGAACCAGCAAATTGTGGAAAGCGAGATTGAGTGCTGAGTAATTGTTTTGCAACTGAATTCTGATGCATTGATTGAGTTAGCTTAAAGCAGTGTTTCTTAACCTTGGCAACTTGAAAAGGTGCAGACTTCCAACTTCCAGAATTCCCCAGCCAGTGCAAGGCTGGCCGGGTTATTCCGGGAGCTGAAATTCACACTTCTTTAGACCAGCCAAGGTTGAAAAGCATCACCTTAAAAATATATGGCTGCGTTACGAGAGAAATGTTGAAAATGTTTGGAATGGAGAAGCTGTTAACGGGGAAACATTTTGGGACTTTTTTTGTTTTGTTTTGGTTTTGCAGTATGTCAGAGATTTGGTCCCCCCCTGAAGGAGATACGTCCCTGTTTCTTTCTCGTCTGAATACCATTTGGAAAGGCTTTATCAACATGCAAAGTGTGGCTAAATTTGTCACCAAAGCTTATCCAGTCTCCGGATGCTTTGATTATCTCAGTGAGGTAGGATTTTGAAATGTTTACTGCTTTTTGTCTGGACGCTTCTGGAAACTAATTTTGTTTTATTACAGGTAAAAATGTCCTCAACTTAACAGCTGTAATTGAAGTTGGACTTATGCTCCTAAGTTCGTGCCAGTCATTGTGGGTTGTCACGTAACTGACATGATTTTATGACACTTTGTGTAGCAGTTGTTAAGTGAACCACCATGGCGGTTAGGCAAATTAGGTTAAGCAAACACAGTGGTCATTAAGCTATTCCACTGTCTGAAATGGGTGAGGTTTTTTGCTGGAAACCTGAAGTAAAAGTCGGTTACCAGCAAAAAAAAACCCATTGTAAATCATGGTCATGTGACTGTAGGATGCTGTCAATGGCTGTAGATGTAGGCCATTTGCTGAGCCCCCAAAATGCAGTCACTTGACCAGGTGGGCAGCTGTGGGAACTTTTGGAGTCCGTCATAAATTGAGGACTGCTTCTAATTGTCTTTTAAGAAATAAAAATACTGTATGTAGCACCTTTATTATACTACGTTATGTATAGATTAGTCTGAGAGCTGAGGAAATCAATTATTTTAAAATGATTTAAATGATTTTGGCCTAGGTAGGAATAACAGACTGCTATTCAGGCCTGGATGGTAAACATAACAGTGAAGGAAAGTATAGTTACATATTTACAAAGGAATTTTAATGTTTCCACTTAGATGCAAGTAAGTTTCTTCTAGAACAAGACAACTTTGCACCAACAGCCAATCCAGAAACGAGAGGTTCAGTTTCCAATATTGGATTCTTGGGGGAAGCTCCATATTTTGCACCTATTGTGATGGAAGCCCTGAATTTACTTATCTGACCCACTTGCATATTGCTTTCTGGGTCCCAGATAGGTTATAACGATTCGCAAACTGAATTTCTAAACAAGTCATAATAAGAAAATAACATAAAACTGCAATAATTAAAAGCATTCGTAATATGTAAAAGGAGCAGAGGAAAAATGATGCTGAACTTTATCTCAGGGAACACCTGGTGGAAGATAAAAGAGTTTTAAGTGAATCATAGTTGGTGGAGAAGGGAGAGAGGGAGCAGTCGTGCTGAAAATGCTGTTAAATTTGGTTCTCGCAGGTGGCAATTCACCATTTATAACACATGTAGCAGGCCTTTCTCTGATTCTTAAGGATTTCTAAGATTGAAATAAATTTAGGAAGTATACATGCACGCACACACACGCATGCATGCATACATACCTTTATTCTATGGCCAGAATTCCTCCCAGATATGTTTTTCTCACTAGAGCAAACAAAAAACTCCAAATGGTTGTTCTGAAAGATAAAGCTAAGCACGAAGCATGTACTGGTAATAGTGAATTACTGAGAAGCTGCACTGCCTATTAGCAGGGGTATCCAGCCTTGGCAGCTTTTAAGACTTCTGGACTTCAACTCCCAGAATTCCCCAGCCAGCCACAGTGATCTATAACATCAAATCCCAAAGTTAACAGGGAGTGTCTCCCCAGTCCTAGTTTAACATCACCACATCATGCTGGCATTTCCCCTGGTCGTCTGTTCAGTAGATATGCTATATATTTTTAACCTAGCAAAAAATTAAAAGCAAATTTAATAACTTGGTAACTTTAGTCACTTTGTATTGAGTAAGCTAGCAATATGATAGCCTAACTTAAGGATTTCAGATTTTTTTCCCCCTATACCACGCCAAGGTAATAATTGTATACATATTTATTTATGTAGACAAAGCTAGATTATGCATTTTGACTCTTATGAAAAGAAAGCAGTGTCAGGGTTTTTTTTCTGTTAATGTCCTAGGTCAGAGCCCTTGGCCTTCTGGATATTACCTAACAGCTGTCACCTCTTGTTATTCTTGTTGAGAGTGTTGGATGTTGCAAATTAGCAACACCTTGAAGTCCTTAAGTCCTTTTGGAGAGAATAATAGCCCTGATTATAAAAATAAGAATACGACTCTCATAATATTTGTAGCTCAGGTTGAAATGTGGTGTCCTTGGTACTCTTTGAACTTGGTTCTTTCTTGCAGACGTTTCATTACCCAAGTAGGTAATGTTATCAGTGATGACTGATAACATTACCTAGTTGGATAATAACACCTCTGCAAGAAAACAATCAAGCTCAGAGAGGCCCCACAATATGACTTTCTTTATAGACTTGCTGTTACAATATGGACAAGAAACATTCCCTCAAATTATGGCTTCTTTTCATGTTTTCTCTTTAGGATTTACCAGACACAATTCATATTGGAGGGAGGATCTCACCAAAAACAGTGTGGGATTATATTGGCAAACTTAAATCCTCTGTATCAAAGGTAATCAAGTTTGGCAGTACTGTAATTCATTTGAAATTATGATGAGGCTGATGACATAATAACAATTGGGGCCAAATACATCTTCATAGGGATTCTGTTGCCCAAGGCTGGAGTTAAGTTCAGTCTGAATTTCTGGCAAAGCAATTGCTAATCTGTTCCACTCTAAATATTTTGAATAGCAGGAACTTTTAAAAGAATTGTGCCATGCAGCTGTCAGTCATATTTTCTAAAGTAAGCTTTATTGGTGAGCCTTGCAAATAATTATTATATGTTTTGTGGGAATTTTTAAAAGATAATCAACAGATTATTAGTGCTTATTATTAGTGCTTTTAACTTCGATTTAAAATTAGCCATCCCAATAAGTATTTTTGCTGGGTTTTTATTTAAATATACCACCAAATATTAACTTAAAAAAACATTTCATATCAGAATGAAGTAAAAAATTGAATTACTAATAATTTTTCACTACCTTGAGTTTAACAAATTGGTGGGGACTTTTTTTTTAGAAAAGTTAGTTAAGACAACTTTTTAAAAATTTTACACCACTTTTTTAAGTTTTGCCACTAATATTCTGGATGAATTCTTCGTAACCTTTGTGGTCCCTTGCTGTATGTTGCTTTTACTTGCTCTTTTTTTTTTTTTCAAGAGTCAGTATTTTTCCTTTATATTTTTATATTCCAGGAATTGTGTTTAATCCGTTTCCATCCAGCAACAGAAGAGGAGGAAGCTGCCTACATCTCTCTCTACTCCTATTTTAGCAGCCGGTGCCGATTTGGAGTTGTAGCTAATAACAACAGGCATGTCAAGGACCTGTATTTGATCCCCCTCAGGGCTAAGGATCCCATTCCATCCAAACTTTTGCCTTTTGAGGGACCAGGTAAGCAATAAATTATAGGAAACACAACATACCTTCAGTTCCCAACTTAACAACTACCAGTATTAATCAGATAGGACACGCTGCATTCATTTATTTAGCATATTCACCCATCTCAAAAATATCTCTAGACGGCGTAGAAACATAACAACAGTTAAAACTACATAACAACATATTTTTTCTTAGTACAAAGTGTGTGCGTGCGTGTGTGTGTGTCTACAGTTTGTTTTCCTAAAGTACAAGATTTTTCTTTCTCTTTAAAACAGTTGTAGACATATTAGCCAAGTTTGACAACACTAATACACAACATAACATGCTTCAGCTTTGAGTGGAATCTTCCTAGCAGTTTATACAATGAAATTCAGGCTGAACGGTAGAACCTGCTTATCCGTTTTTGAATGGCGTTTTATATAAACCAGGTATGTTCTGAGTAGGCTTGATTTCTCACGTCCCAAATCTTACAAGATCTCTAGATTTGGGTACAAAAGTTTCCAAGTGAAGTAAAGGAAGAGGAAGCTCCAAAGTTTTAAAGTTGCAAATGAGGCATAACACCAAGTGCCTAATTTGCCCTGTGACATCAACCTCAGTCAAGCCTTTGATACATGGATGGAATATTCTAATAAAAATATTAGAATCACAGCTCATTCCTTAGTTTTGAACATAGGTCTTATGGCTTAATAATAGGCTTTATTGAACAAGTATTGAATGTTAATCAAGTATCCTGGAGAAAAAACCTTAGGTGGTCGCTAACAGTCGACACTACCTTGACGGCACATCACCATCATCATTGCACATTCTTATGTACTTAACAGAAATTAAAAGTTAAATATCTATACTTCTACATTTCTGATCTCTGAGAGATCATACAGACGTTCTGCCCATTCTGAAGAGAGAGTGTCTGTATGCTACATGTATGAAGCAAAATAACTAAATATTTAGTACGGTAAACGGCTTGCTCTGAAATTCTCTGGATTGAGAAATGCTGACAGACGCGAACTAAAGAAAACAAGAAATGTTCTCATTTTACCAAAGTCACTGTTCTTACTATGGATCTTTGAACCCCTTTCTGCAGTCTTTTTTTTAATCACTGAAAATTTCTATATAATCATAGTCCAGTGCTAAATTGGCCAACCCAAATATCGCGTGTGAATGTTTAGCATAAATTCATAATCTTTCTACCAACCATCCATTTATAATTTTGGCAAGGAGGTTTTTCTTCCAGCAGCTACAGGATAAATGAAAGAAAGTGAGAGGGACATATTGGCTCCATGAATTACTGGCAGGGAGCAGTCCAATCGCAGCTTTCAATATTAAAATTCTGATCCCCTGGTTCTGGTAGAATTCTCAGTTGTAAGACCCATTGGGGAAATCTTGAAGCTGGCAAGAAATGGGAATACTCCTTAAACAGGGCAAAATGCTCTGTGTTCTTGAGGAAAGATCCATAGCCACGGACAAATTATCAACATCTTGATGAATTCCGGATATTCTTCTGAAGAATGCATGCATCCTTGGAAAGCTAATTCCTAAGAACCATTCTAAATCGAATAAATAACTTGATGGCCAAAACAATCGGGTTTAAAAATACAGTCTGTGCAACAGATTGCCTTGTTATAAATATTTCACTTAAATTCCGGCGAAAAGGAAGCTGTGTTGCATTCTCTAATGGGTCTCTGGCAACTTGAAAGTCAGGAAAGGCAGGTCAGAAATCACCATAATTATCCTTGCTCCGGAAAATATGCATAAGAACTCTTGGGCATAACAACTTGGAAGAGCTGTGGAGTAATGATTCCATATCCAATGAGTAGAATGATCCAACAGGTAGAGAATTTTACTTAGCACCAATCATTGGATCTGTCCCACAGGAGCAGATCCCAGCATTGGGATGGTTACAACATTTACTCAGGTGCATTGTGCAAGTGTGAACGTTTCTCGGGTTTATTATGTTTTTGTGTAGTCAAACATTACATTTTTTTTTTTGCACATATAAAGTCACTTTGTTCTCTGCACAGTTTTTTTTTAATGCTGGTTGATTGCTTTGCCATCCTAGAATATCCAAACTTTTATGGATTGTTCAACCAGTACATATTTCAATGTACTTCTGAGGATGAAATGATGGTACTCTTTAAAATAAATTCTCAACTCTTATGCAAGTATATTGGCAATCACAACATCACATTTGTAGCTGTCAGTCTAGTTAAGAGATGGGAATTATAATACAGGCCGGCACCAGGAAATTCTCAAAACACACTTTCTCAAAAGGAAACACTGAACAGTATTTGTGTACTAGTAATTTTGATGAAGACTATGATTAGCTAGAGTATTTTCACAGAATGAATTGTCTTGGTTCTTTGTCGTATGGATGAATGTGTAGAAAGATGTAAAATCATAAATGTTCCCCAGCCCCAAAGATGAAATACTGCTTTCATTATATAATCTCAATAAAAGTGTTTTATACAAAGTGGTAATTGTCTCTTTCCATTGAATGTTTTGTATGATAAATCTTTTTGAAATAAAGCATCAGTTGTACATAGCTAGCAATATGTAGTAGGATTATTTTACATTCGAGGGATATTCTACATCAGTCGTCTCCATTTTAGAGTTCAAACTGTTGTTTTACTTGAATTCCAGAGTACTATTAAAAAAAAAAAAAGCTAGAATCCAAACTCAAATATTTCAAAAGTAATAATTATCTCTTGCTCTAATACATCCACGGCGGAAACTACAAAATGTTAAAAGGCGTAATTTTAAGTAGGCCTATCGTGTTCAATACGACGGTTGCAGCGTCCCGGAATTGTGTGATCACCCTTTGCGACCTTCCCAGCCAGCTTCCAACAAGCAAAGTCAATGGGGGAATTCGAATTGGCTTAGCAACCGCATGTTTCACTCATCCACTGCTTTGATTAGCTTAACACTTGTGGCAAAAAAAGGTCATAAAACCAGGCACGACTCACTTAACAACCGTATCGTTTAGCAATGGAAATTCTGGTCCTGATTGTGGTCGTAAGTCAAGGACTACCTGTCTCAGCAGGGCAGGGGAAGTAAAATAACTATGTGAGTTAGCCACCACTGCTTCAAAGTGTGCTCTTGCAAGGCTTTTGCTTACTAAAACTATACCAGCACGTTTAGTATTTAAATTACAAAGGGTGTACAACAGAATGGTAGTGTGTACTTGCTCTACCCCAGGCTATCATTGCCTTCAAACAATAGCAATCTTTATCATTGTCCAGAAACTTAGTGTGGTTTCATATCCACCAATGAATTATCAGATTCCTACAAAAACCCCACCAATACACTTTTCAAGAGTAGCATCTTCACGGCAATGTTTAGGATTAGTTTAAGAAGGAAAACTTTCAGGTGACACAGTGGCATCAGCAGTGTCTGAAGTTCTGACCCGTATCAGCATGATACAATGGAGTTCTATTTCATGCTGATGAAAGCTTTTCTATAGCTGGGGATTTTTCCTTTTATGCTAATAATTGCCCTCCAAAATATGAAATATATTGCTTGTATGCCAGTTCAAACTTGTTTGACAGTCGGCAGCCATCTTGGGGGATGATGCAAAACCAAAGTTGATGTTGGAGTGAATACCAGCTAGGAATAAAGGATAACATTGGGGTTGAGGAAGGGGCAGAGGCGAAAGGAGAAGCATCACAGTCCTTCAGGAGTTTCCATTTGACCAGTACTAAATGAGGATCATCTCTTGGAAAGCTTGCAGAAGTGATAAATCTAGACGTCAAAAGTATAGTTTCTCTGTCTTCTCACCTGAACAGGAAACATATAGTATAATCCAACTTCTTTTCGCAAGCATCAGGAATTTGCTGGCAAAATTCATAATTCATAATTCCATCAATGAGAGCAAGCTGATCTGGTCCAAAGGCAGAAAACCAGGCCCAAGTCGTGATACTGCCACCACCATGTTTCCCAGTTGAGATAAGGTTCTTCTCCTGGAATGCATTGTTTGTCTCTGGAAAACACATCACGCTTATCATTCAAGTCAAAAAGTTCTAATTTGGTCACATCCATCCACAGAGCATCCTTCCAATATAGTACCCTTCCAGTTTGTCCATGTGATCCTTCACAACCCGTAGACAGCAGCTGAGTTCTTTTGGAGTGTAGCGGCTTTCTCCTTGCAACCCTGTCAGGCTCACCACCACGATGGCCTCAAGAACATTGACATTCTCCAGTGCAAGATGTTTGGTCAGATGTTACCCTGGGCTTCTCCTGGAGTATCACACATGCCTTGCTCTTCTATGGTTATGGTTGGCTGATCACTCCTGGGAGACTAACAGTGGTGTTAAATTGCCTCCTTTTGTACATGATCTGCCCAACAATAGACTGGTGGACTCCAAATTCTTTGGAAACTCTTCTGGCCTGGTTTTTTGGAAGAAAAATTTTCTCAGTTCCAGGCATGACACATTTCCACATACCCATGTTGCAAAGATCAGGCTTTGATAGTGAATTCCCAGAATTCTGTTCTTTAAATAAGGCAGGATCTTCCACACTCACACCTGATGTATCATCCCATTGATTGAAACTCCTGACTCTAATTTCACTTTGAAATGAACCAATAATCCTAGAGTCTCACATGCTCTTGCCACACAATGCTTTTGACCCATTTGCTTAATTGGGTTCTTTTTATCTAGTTTTAGCACGTACGGAGAATAGGATCAGGTGTTAGGTCATATTAATGCAGAAATATTGAAAATTCAAAATAGTTCACAAACTTTTAAGGTAAATTTCATTCATCTGTGCTGCAAATTTCAGTTTTGCAAATGATGTGATCCGTGATGAAAAATATATAGATAGGATGTCCATGATTGATCTGCTTCAGTTTGATAGCTTAGCTCAACTATAATGGGCCAAGAAATATGTTCACTGTAATCAATGGTTGAATTTGGAAAGCTGAATCAAAATAACCTCAAATGTAAAACATACTCTATTGTTATAACACAGGTAGCATGTATAAAAGTGACCGCCACACTTATGGAATAAAACATAATGAATTGCTATATATATATATTTTTATAGCCATGATTTTCAACAATTTATGGTACTTTAAACTACAGACCATCATTTGGTTATCATTCTGTAACTGAATATGTGATTGTAACAATCAACAGTTCTATTACATATCTAGTATTAATGGAGATAATACATCATTGCCATGGTGCATTTGTTAATATTTTAGTATGTTATACGGCATAACCTTCTTTCCTGACTTATTAAATGTTTACTTTTTACTCATATCAGCATACTTCATAATCGATTATTTTAGTAGTAAACTTTTGTCTGCGTCTTAGAATAAATAAAATAGCAAATATACCTGTGATTTATAGCTAATAAAAGTACTCGCCAGGGTTAGTAGCTCTCCCTAACCTTAAAACATTTAAATGATTTTTTTAATGGCTCTTTAAATTCTAAAATTCTTGTTTCTTCTACTTCTCCTTAGGTCTTGAATCAAACCGTCCAAATTTAATTCTTGGGTTAGTGATTTGTCAAAAAACAAAGCGTCCTGCAGCTGTACTGGAGTCAGAGAAGCCTGATGAGAAGAGGAGCCGAGTCCAGATTCAAGAAGAAACGGAAGTATTGGGATATTCTAAGGGCAGCACACTTCCACCACAAGAAAAGAAATCTGCAAAATTTTCTTTGTATTCTGGAGAAACAACGGTCAGTACACCTCCTGGTTCTCCTCCACCTCCACCTCCAAACCCACCTTCAGAGCCATCCTCAACAGTGGCACCTTCTGTGTTAAAAATATTGTCATCGGTTAAAGCTGGAAGCTCAACCACTGTGGCACCCTCTAACGTTTCAGGGTCAGGAGCTACCACTACTCCTGTGTCTTCTACTGGTGCCCCAGCCTCAAAATCATCCACGCCACTTGATCACATTTTGGAAACCCTTTTTGGGAAAAAGAAGTCTTTCGATCCTGTTGCCAAGGAATCGGAAGCTACTCTTCATACCGCGAAGCCTGAAGCACCAGCTGGGATGGACGAAGGACCGCTTGCTGCTCCTTTAATAGATCCCATTGTGCAACAGTTTGGACAGATGTCAAAAGACAAAGCTATCGAGGAGGAGGAAGACGATAGACCTTACGACCCTGAGGAGGAATATGCTCCGGAGAGAGCTTTTGAGATGCAGGCTGGCGAAAGCCGGCCTGAGAAGGGCTGTGAAACTTCAGAGCAAGAAGACGAAGCCTACGATCCAGAAGATGAAACCATCTTAGAAGAAGCCAAAGTCGCCGTGGAGGATTTGCCTAATAAGATGTATTTGGACGCTAAAAACAACTCCATAGCCACCTCTGCCCCCTTTGTGCCTGACGCGGCTGCTGCCCCGTCCTTGGTAGAGCAGCAGAAAATGCTTGAGGAATTAAACAAACAAATAGAAGAGCAGAAAAGGCAACTCGAGGAACAAGAGGAAGCGCTCAGGCAACAAAGGGCAGCTGCTGGTGTATCCATGGCTCATTTTTCAGTATCTGACGCTTTAATGTCACCGCCTCCCAAATCATCCGTAGCGAAAACCGAGTTATTCCAACACGAAAAACCCATTTCTGAAAAATCCGAAATGCCTCCTCCCTCCCTTCAGCCTCAATTGTTCGGCCAAGGAAATGATCCCAGGCAAAGCAGAGATCCCCGCCAAGCTAGGAGAATTCTAACGGAGTGTAACGAAAGCGCCGACTTTAGTATAAAGCAACATGTGATACAGGGAGAACCCTCTGCTGGACAGGTTCCTCCACCTGGCTATTCGGGTCCACTGCAAGCTGCGTTTGACAAAGAGGAGAAATGTCCTAATGAAACGTGGATTGCAAGTGAAACAGGTTCTGCTGCCGCCTCGGAGCAAAATGTGCCTATCAGTTATGAAAACGTTCCACCAATTCATCCGGAAATTATAAATAAACCGGCTCCTGTTGAACCGCCTACCAGTGCACCCATTCGTAAAGTATTGCTACCCACCCCTCCCACCCCATGTTTTATGCCCATTTTCTCAGGCTCTAATAATGCACAGACTATAACGTGGTCCACTGCCTCTCAGGACAATAGCGTTCCAGGGGTCGTGAGGGATTCTTTTTCAAGTTCAACATTTGCATCTCCGGAGAAAGTTCCCGGTCAGTTGAATTACGAAGGTGAAGTCAATCCTCAGTCCGGCCCCTTTTACGAACAGATGGGGACTCCTACGATTCAAAGTGAGGAAGCCAGAGGGGGTCCTCCTTTTCCTTCAGCAGGGCCAAAAGGTGGCCCTCCAGTATTGTGTGGTGCTTCTGATTTCCATGGGCCAAGGGGTCTGCCCCAGCAATTTAATGAAGGGCATAATGTTCCACCAAATAATGACGGGCAAAGGGGCCCACCACCAAATAGGTTTCCACCGCTGAGAGCACCTATCCCTTCATTATTTTCTGCACAACACGGTCCACCTGTTTTTGTTGAAAATAGGGGTCCTTCTCCATCATTTCCTGGTGGGCCAAGGGAAAAAGCGCCCTCCCAGTTTGAAGATCACAGAGACTCTCAGGGGGAGCAGAGAGAATTTTCAGACCCTCCGTATCGTGAGATGAGCGGTCCTCCTGGACAGTTTGAAGGATCTGAGCCGCCACCGTTTGTAGGAAATAGAGGGCCGCCCCCATTTCCTTTTGGGGGCCAAAGGAGGCCTCCACCCAGTCAATTTAAAAATCAAAGAGGGGGCCCATCAGCTCAGTTTGGAGGACCAAGAGGTCCATCGCCTAATCATTTTGGAGGCCCAAGAGGTCCTCCTCCAAATCAATTTGAAGGACAAAGAGGACCGGCACCAGGTCACATGCCAGGACCAAGGGGACTTCTGCCCTCGCCATTTGAAGAGAGGAGAGGAAGTCCACCGCCCAGATTTCCCAACCAGAGGGGCTCGGCCCCACATCAGTTTGGAGGACCAAGGGGGCAGGCACCTGCCTCATTTTCAGAACAGAATGACTCTGCCCCTAATAGACATAATTTTCCAGGACAGTCTCAGCAAGGTATGAAACCGTCCCCCAGGCCTCTTTTGGACCTTCCAAGCCATCCGCCACAACACAGGAAAGAGATGTGGGATGAATCTGGACCGTCTTCTTCTCATCCTAATAGTTCAGGGCAGGGTTCTTCATCAGAAGCTCAGTGGCCAGCATCTGATTTTCGAGAGGGTCGAAGTAATGACTACAGAGGCCAGGCGGCTTTTGAAGGGAGGCAGAGGGAAAGATTTGAGGGAGGCAATAAGGAAAAAGCCTTAGATCAGCCAGAGAAACCAGACAATAGAGCAAACCGAGGCAATGATGATAGGCGGAGGGATCGCGAGCATAATTGGGCTTGGGAAAGGGATCGGGGCAGAAACTGGAATAGGGGTAGGGAAAGAGATTGGGAGAGACACAAAGAGAAAGACTGGGATAAAACCAGAGAGAGAAACTACAATAAAGACAGGGAAAGGGATTTGGACCGGGTCAAAGATTGGGAAAGGAACCGGGAAAGGATCAGGGCCAGAGAAGGGGATTCTTATCGAAGACGGAACCGGTCCAGAAGCAGAGACCGTGACTACGATAGATTCAGGGACAGGGCCCGCAGCCGGGAGAGAGAGAAAGAGAGGGACCGAGAGAGGGACCGCGACAAAGATAGAGGAAGGGACCGCAAGGAGCGGAGCAAGAGTACAGAATGTGATAGAGACTCTAAGCCAGAATTCCAGACTGGCAGCCAAAAGCCATCACATCCGGAAGCTGCTCCTGCTAAGTAGACCCTTCAGCCGAGGAGTCCCTTAGAAGTAAAGGGGGAACCATGTAAGAATTGATTGTGTACTACTTGTATATGTTGTATATTCCGATAGAAAATACTTTGGTAAAAGCTTTCGTAAAAGACGACTTTTGAATTGTAAATGCAGTATATTAAAGTAGGAAGTGGGGAAAACCTGGACTTGATACATTTTGTTCATAAAGGTTTTCTTACCGAATACATAAGACACAGTCCTTCCCTGACTGGTCCCAACACCTGTGTACAGATAAGAAATCAGTAGGGCATAGGACCACTGCTCTTGCCTTGTAGAATAGGGGTCTGAAGAAGTCCTATTTATTCGCAGAGAAGGATCGTGGTTGGGACCGAACAGTTCTACGACGTGACTTTGTTCTCCTCATTATCTTGGATTTCCATTTGCAGACAAAAAAAATGGGAACTGTCTTCAGAAAGCATATTGCTTTTAAAGGTTTCAAAGTTGTGTTTTCCAGTAACTTAAATTGGTAATTTTATGAGAATTTAAGCAAGATTTTAGAAGCCATAACTTTACATCTCAAACACATAGTGTTCTAGGTTCCTACATTGCAGCAAAAATATCAATATTTTTGTTCTCAGTTAATCTAGTCATAGATGGCTTTTGTGTACTTAACAAATGATGGTGGAAGAGCAGTGTTGCGACTTATTTGTAATTTGAAGAGTATTTGAATAAGAAACGTTAAATTTCTAAACTCATTTTACACGAGGGCATTTTGAATGTAATTTCAACTGATTTATGAGCCCAGACAAGAAGTATATATGTCTAGATGGATCACTACCTTTCTTACCAATAAACTCTTAAAAGTCTGTATTTTTATGAAAGGTGTAATGAAAATTAATGCCCTCTGTACTCAATACAACTAAGCTTTAAAAAAACATGTATTGTTTTTTTTAAAACCTAAATTGACTGAACAAAGTGGGGAGGAAGGAGAGTTATCAAGGTTAATACATCAAGCACTGAGTTGAAGCAGTTTGACTTTTCTTATGGTTATCGGTCAAAAAGATTCATGAACTAAAGATAGTTTAGTTGAGCAAAGATTAAGAACATTTAAATTCTAACTTAAGCGGGAGATTTCAGGATGCTGGTAATTGTCCCATTGACACCAACAGCACTGAAATTCTTAATTTTGATAGGAATATGTCCTGAATTCATGGCTACTGTGATAAAATTGGAAGTAAATATTTCTGTAAAGATTGGAGAAATAAAGCCGTTACTAACAATTCTGTTCTTTAAAAGGGAAGGCTTTTTACTGTGAAAAACAGTATTCTATTACTTTTTCTGTATTCTTCAAGTTCATAATATAATTCTAAACAGTACATAGAAAAACATTACCAGTTGAATTGGATTTATACATTTACAGATGAACAGTTACTTTGATATTTTTGTAAGCATTTGCAAATGTAAAATTAAATTCGTAACATCTGCATTTTGAAACCTACAATAAAAATAGTACTACCCCATAAATAAATCACTACATAGTTATACTTTATATTGCTACATCTTAGTCTTTAAACATCATGGACATGCTGATATTAAAAAAAATGGCCTGTTTACAAAATATTTTGCAAAACATTAAAAGAGGTGGTATAGAATGCAAATACCTATGATGTAATTTTTTATTCAAAAAGTTTCTAACTTAAAAACCATACATGTAAGTATACTAAATCAAGTGTTGTTTAGGTTTACTTGACAGAAGTTTCTGTAAATTGTATTTTATATTTCAGAATATATCATTGTACATTAAATGTGGGACTTCATAGATTTTTGTTACTGTAAGTCAAATAAACACCTACAGAAAGTCTTGGCATGAATAGTTTTATAGGTTTTGATTAGAACATTAATCAAGTAATGTGGCAGTATGATCTGGGAAACATGGCCAGATCTTGGAAAGCAAAGGATACTATATTTTTATTGTTGTTTTCAATTAAGAAATTCTGTATGAGGCTCCATTATGTATCTGCATCTTTTCAGTGTTAAGGTAGCTTAACAATCATCTGATCACAACATCATGGATCGTTTTCAATTTTTGAAAGGGATGAACATATATGAAAGGTACTGCCAGTACCCAGGACTGGCTTGGTGATTCATATAGCTAAACATGCAAACCCATTTTCAAGTCTGAGAAATAGATGGCTCCTTCATCTGGGCCAGCAACTAAACTAAACGTTCAGGAATACTTCTGATCGTCTCTATTTATGAGGCATAAGAGTACGTTTGATTTGTATGAAAGAAGAGATAGAATAGCTTTTCGGGACAAGATAGAATTGCTTCACCAAGTATACAGAATGTTTTTTCCCTGCAAGTGCAGCTGGGTTTTTTTCCCTCCAGATTAACCACATATTGATCCATCAGTTGCAGCAAGAATTGGCTGACCAGCTTGTCACCCAAGACTGGCATTGTGGGCTGAGTGTGACTAGCCTAAGTCATCCAGCCAACCTTTGTGCCTAAAGGCAGGACTAGACCTCATAGTCTCCTGGTTTCTAGCTTGGGGCCTTAATCACTAGATCAAACTCTGGAAATTCAACAGCTTGAACTATTTGCTATAACTATTTACTTCATTCTTCTGAGTGGGTGTCCTGATTTTCTGTTACTATGTATTATGTTCTTTGCACCGAGATTTGTATTGCTTTTAATCCCACACGTATTAGGGAATTGTATGCCCTTTAGAGTTCGGCAATTGGAGGGGGAAGGCAGGCAGGCAGGCAGGGCAGTAGACATTAATTCCGAGTCAATATTATTTCTTCCAGTATGGGGAGATAAGATATTGCATGTAGCCTGTCTGATATGCCTAGGGAAATCTGCAGGGTGTGGTGAAAAAAAAAATCAAGATTGCACTTTTTGATGTGTCTTGCACGGGTGATACCCATAAAAAGCAAGCAAAGCTTCAATTGCATCATTATAGCCGCCCACCCTCTTGGTCCCCTTTTTTCATTACATCCTGTGCCAGACATCCCTGAAGGTGCCTATGGTCATTGGTTGTCCACTGAGGCAAGAGGGCTTGATTGCAGAAGACTGGCCCCAAAGCAATAGTTTTGCATTCATATGAGGTTCTGCGTTCTGCACGTCTGGTAGATCTGAATATTAATGGTGGACAGGTTGAATCCTTTCTGTTTTATCACAGTCTTGCCAGTTAATTCAAAGGAGGAAGAATGGACATGGTGGGGAAAGGCATATCACTTAAAAATCGGGATGAAGTTCAAAATGTGATCCTTATATACTGTTTAGAGTTGGGCAATTGGAGGGAGGAAGGAAATAAATTCAGTTATTACAGCAGCTGAAAAGGAAAATTTCAGCACACATTCCACAATGATGAAAAGATATGCATGCCACCAAGAGACATTAAAAGAAGATCCTAAACAACTGATATATCTAGCAAAGAAAAAGAATACATGGAAGGTTCCCAAAATTGGGGGTAGGTAATTCTGCATCACCTACAGGTCTAAAATTTGACTGAGAACTTGGTCTCTGCTGGCTGCCTCTGCGCAGAGGTTAGTTAATCGGCTTGAGGAAAGAAAAGCATCACCACAGACTCCTTTTTAAAATTACTGATATTAGTACGTGAACAAATGAATGCATACACGGATCTGCGTACTTCCATTTTGAGATTTTATTTTGGTCTGGTCAGTCTTACAGCCTCCTTTTTCAGTCTAAGATACATGAAGACTAAAAACACTGGAAAGTTGAGATGTGTATTTCATGGGGTGAGACGGCAAGACAGGATAAAATAACCCATAAAGCAGTAACCGTATTTTTTGAAATGACATTTTGGAACACGTGCTCTATTTTCTTCAGTGAATGGATGGAAGTGAACATCTTTGCCCTTAAACAAAGAAGACATGCCAAAACAATTTTCACAATTAAAATTTGGCATAAAAGATAATGTGGTCTTAGCTGAAGGTTTCCAGGCCATATGCTGGATGGAATGTTGATCCATCTCCGTTTTGATTCTTCGCATGCTTGGAACTGTAAAGGGTACACAACCAACCAATCCTCAGAAGATACAATTAATAACAAGAGTTGGAATGGATATTGGAGGTCTTTTAGTCCAATTGCCTGTTCAAGCAGGAGACCTTATTATACCATTTCAAGCAAATGGCTGTCCAGTCTCTTCTTAAAAGCCTCCAGAGATGGAGCACCTACAACTTCTAGAGGCAAGCAGTTCCACTGAACAGTTTGTGGAATTATTCATGATCATTTCTCAGCATTATCACAGGAGTAATGCTTTTCTGTAAAGATAATTTTTCCTTCGCCGGCCCTTACAAGCAAACTCAGAATCCGAATATTGGTTTGACATTCCAGAGCTGCAAAATGAACCAATAAGACAGCATTCTTAATTCACTGTATTTACTGTGAGTAACAAAAAAAAAAGCAGGTGGTAAATTTCTTCTTAAGATAGTACTCCGAGTTCAGGTGGTATAGTAAGGATTTTAGTATCTGAAAAAATCTCATCCACACGGATAGAAGGCCACCAGTACGAACCACAATACGAATAGCCGGGCCTAGGTGGGAATTAGGCCCTTTCCCCGCCTTTCACACTGCTCTTCTTCCAGAAAAGCCTCCGTGGGGGGAAGCTGAGGAAAGCCCTCCGATGCTTTTGCTGGACAAGATAGCTTCTTACGGGGGGAGGAGGAAGACCACCACGACGACAGATAAGAAACCGTAGCCGCCCGCTGAGGGGAGCAAACAGAGGCCGGCGAGAACAAAACGATAATAATTCCGCAAGCGACCCTCGCTCCCCTCAGGCAGCCGAGATAGAGAAGGGGGCGGAGCTTAGCAAAAAAAAAAAAAACCGTCGGGCGCATGCGCACGCCCCTCCTCGCTTCCGGCGTCCTGGCGTTGCTTGCGGTTTTGTCCGTTAGGCTGCGCAAAGAGGGAAGGGGGCGGGGAAGGAAGTGGGGGGGGGGCGTGTCGCCCGGCGCGCGCCGGAAACCTCGGGGGCCGTTTGACCGGCGGTCGCGAGGGCCAAGGAGGCGGGTGGGCGTGGTCCTCCTGCCCCCGCCGGCCTCCCGTTGGTGGGTTGCTATGGCGACGGCGGGGACTTACCTGTCCTGAGCGGCCGAGGCTGCCGGCCAGGTTGTCCCTCCTTGAAGTGGCCCTCCTCGAAGGGGGCGTTGGAGGGCCCTGAGTTCGTATCCTGCTGCCCTCCTCTTCCCTCGAGATGTGGGGGAAGGCTGTTGGACTCCCAGGAACGAGCGGCTGACGACGCTCCTCTTGTTCCCCTCTTACAATATTGAAAAAAAAAAAAAAAAACAGTACTAGCCCACAGTCTGCATAGGGCTTTTTCAAAGGGGGGTGTGCAATCCTTTTTTGGGTGCTTTCCCCCCCTCCCTCCATTGCTAGGCTAGACATTTTCTCTGCTTGTCCCTGTTTTAAGAAGACCCTCTTCCTCTGCCCTCCTACCACCAGATCTTTCTGTTGGGGGGCAGCTTTTCGTTTTTGAAGAACGTGCCAGAGGTGTGGATGGCACCGCTTGGTTTTGGATGGTGCAGCTGTTCCCACTAGCTCTTCTGAGCTGGGCATGTTTGTGCTCTGTTGGGAAGGGGTGGCTCTTAATAGAAGGATCCAAAGGGTGTTTTTTTGTGTACGGCAATCGACTTCCTTTCATAGTGCTTGCCCTTGATTGCAACCATTGCGTAGTTTTTGGTGCATCAAGCCGGAGGTACTCTTGGTTTGCATATTCATTGGTTCCCCAAACGTGGTGGCCTTGGTATCCTTCAGAATCATGTCAGACACAACCCTCAAGGCGTCTGAAGTCTCCGGACCTCGGGCTGTAGTTACAGATCAAGCTTCTTCTGGTCCTGTTGTTGAAGGCCCCACCGATTCCTCTTTTGGTGAGCACAACCTTAGCTTCACCACCACAGACCTCAGCCTGGTGGAGATGACGGAAATAGAATACACACAACTTCAGCATATACTCTATTCCCATATGGAGGCCCAGTCAAATGAAAACGAAGTGGAAAGTAGGTTAAACTCGAATTGCTTCTCAGCCAACAATGCTGTAAATCAGTCCCATTATTTGTCATCATCTAGTAGTCAAGGTGGCTTCTCATCAAACAGCTCTGGAAACCAGTCTCTCTACCCCATTATCTGCCAGTCTGGCTTGGCTTCTGACAGCAGTTTCACAGGACCTAATCAATGTCTAGGGCATATTGACTTTCAAGAGCTAAGGATGATGTTGCTTAGTGAATCTAGCCTTCCACCAGGCCAAGCTGAAAAAGCACCTAATGGGAGCTCCATAGATACCAACGGGCAAAATTTAGTAAAATTAAAATATAGTGAAATCTCGGGCGGGATAAATAAAGAAAATGTAGTTGCAGAAACTTTAGCAGCAGTTCCTGAATCCAGAGCCAAATCTGCAGTCCGTGTTCGGTTAGAAGACCGATTCAACAGTCTCCAGACTGAAATTCCCAGGTGCCAAGAAACTCAAGAAACTGGAGTAGCCCTTAACAAGTGTGTTTCATTTTTATTTTCTTTTAAAATATTATTCAGTTTGCTGGTGATATTGATTCATCAATAAAATCAGGGAATTGCTGAGGTTTGGACACATATTTACTATATGCTAATTATGTATTATTTTTTTCCAGAAAGAAATTATCAGTACTATATTCACGTTAATTATAATTGTATTTACCATCTGGTATACGCATATAGCAAGGAACAATCATTCCAATTTTCAGCTCCCTTGGTTTTAAAAGTAAGGTAGTTATATTTATTTAAGGATGATTTTAAACTTCCATATGAATCCTTACCCCATATTAGTTCTGTGCTCTTGTTTTTAGAATAATGGAACCTTTTAACTGAATCGCTCCTCAGAGATAGGAGCTTTGGGTGCTCTTTATGAATCTCTGCCTTTAATTTCATGCACTTACAGGCATCTCTTAACAAACAACAGAAAAGTCAAAATGGTGACATGCATGATGTAATGTCATTGTGCAAATTATGTAATTATGTAAATGCATTGATGCAAGTACATAATTTGCATCATTTGTCTGATGATGTCATGACAAGTGTATTGTGGTTTGCCTCCTCCCTACAGATGCCTAAGCCTGCACTAAAAAGATTTCTATGCCAATTTTGTCTGACCAGAAAATCAAGCAGGTTTAGACTAGTTTGTACTTGGATCCACCACCACAAAAGAAACTCCAGAGCTTCAGGTTAGATTGAGGATTAAAACTACATGCTGGAAAAAGGAATAGCAAATGACTTCCATGTTGCTTTCAAGACAACTGCATGGATGTGTCAAGGTCAACTCAAGGTGCAATGAGTTCTGATTTCCAAGCATATGCGCTTTCTACATTAAAAGTTTAGATACTCAAAATTTGTTACAAGGTCATTGGCCTCCAATCCATATATGTTGAAATCAATAGTCCAATTATGGATCCTATAAATAATTAGACATACCGTAAATTACCAATGAATTATTTCACTACCAAATTTTCCTCATAAGAATATAGTATAGACTTTGTTCAAATTCTAAATTGGCTTTATTTATGGCTCCTATAAAAGTTACTCTTTTTATTCATTTTAAAATACTGAGGATGCATTTTGTTTGAGATAAACCCACCATAGTGCATTTCAAGTCAGTCCTGTTATAAATTATTATTGCTATCATATCCCAGAATTATTTTTCTGGATTTGTTATTCACCACCCAGAACCTAGTAATTTGGGCAGGATGCCAACAGTACACAAAAAAAAAAATTAAAAACCTACTCTTTGTCTCCCCAAGATAGCTTGTTCCTAGTTATCTGTTTAACTGAATTGATTGAACTAGTTGAGGAAATAACCTTTTCATACTGACCTGTTGCACATTGAATGACTTTGTTTACGAAATAAATGACACAGGCATCAAACTGATTTTTTTCCTTTCAACTCAGACACTACATCATAATAGTTACATGAAGTTCTCATAACATGTAGTGACAAGGATGTGTGTGTGTGTGTGTGGGGGGGAAATCAGAAAATCTGAAAAAAGTGGGAACACTTGAAAACCAGCTTGGAATTATATAGGAAATCTTACCTACTCAAGCACTGAAAAACTAAAGTATTAGGTATGCAGATGTTGATAAAAAAAAATCACTACTGCACTTCATTATTATTTCAAAAAGTTAAAGCAAGCGTGTTTCTTTGGATTAAAAAAAAAAATCTGTTAAACACCTAGTCTGATATATGGTTGGTGTGTGCTTGACTAGCATTCTGAAGTGACTATTACTGTAAAAAAATTATGGATTCATTTCAAGTAAGCTCCGTTCTTTTATTGATCTCATTCATAGTTTAGTAACCCTCATTCGCCATCCTTCAGAAGCAATGGGTGTTCCTCTCCACCAGCAGCAGAACAAATGTACTGCTTTAGTGAAAAACAGGACTGCTGCCACTGCGACGGCCGCATTGCAATTTACATGTCCAGTCTTTACAGCAAACACTGCTTCTCCTGCAACTGGAAACACGAATGCTGCACAAGCACAGGTTTGTGTGTCCACTTTGTTCCTGCTTTGATATTTCAGCGGACGCTTTACAGACCTCTGGAAAAAGTAAGACAATAATAGGGATTTACACTCTTGAGTTTTGAATCATATAGGTTTCTGCCACGTGTTGGATGTTATTTGATGGAAGCAGCAAATTTGGCCAAGGTCCAAAGAACGGTGAAACCAAATGGGAAATATTTGAGCAACCCCCCCCCCCCCAAAGTCTTCTCTTTTGCTTTGCATCTAATCCAATCTATTTTCTTGCTTTAAATTTACAATATTTACAAATTAAAGGGTTTTCTTCTTCTTCTTCCATGTAGAGCTCTGGAGCCAGTGTTGTAGAAGCAGTCAAACATCAAGACCTTGCATTGCCTCGAGCTTTTTCTGTATGTTACCAGCAAGAAATTGAAACTAGCAAACAAACAGTTGGTGCCAGAAATAAAGCCGTACCTGAACATGTTTGGATTAAATTGGGAGGTAAATGGTGACGTTGTTTCTCATGTTGCTATTAGCTTCTTAAGGATCTCGACTTTTAAGAAAAGTATTCTTTAACAGTATGTTTCATGCAAATTGCTGACCCTGGGAATGTTTTGGTATTAATGGATTTTACTGAATACACTGTTTCTTTTTTAGTGTTTTGTTTGTATAGTGCTAGAAAAAGCAACAGAAAATGTACTCAGAATTGAGCAAACTAAAACCTTTCTTTTTCCGAGAAGAAATTTAGGTCAGTTCGCCAGACTCTACAGCAGAGGTCCCCAACCTTTTGAGCACCAGGGGCCGGTTCCGTGGAGAGAGGTTTTTCTGCGGACCGGAGGGTGTGTGGTTTTGTGTGCTGCCTGCATCCCGTGGATGGGGCTTTGCTTGTTTGTGCGGACTGGTTTCTGGCATGCCGCAGCCCGGTACCGGTCCACAGACCGGAGGTTGGGGACCCCTGCTCTACACCACTTTCTTCCATATGCACAGTAGATAGGTGTATATAGTGGTGTAGTCAGAAGCAATTGGGGCCCTAAGGTTTAACTATTCTTTGATTAATTATGGCTATAACTTGCCAGAGAGCCGGAATACATTTAAGAGGTTGCAACAATTTCAAATTAGCAGAGGAACTATATGTTAAGGATAAATTATCACCTTTGGTTTTCACGCTGATTTTTGTCCTGCAGTAAGACATTTAAATGGGAATATTAGAGATACAATTTCTCTTAAAAAATGACAACGGTTTTATTAAATTGAAAATGGTGGCATAATTTCTACATCATAAGTTGATATTTATTTTAACATCCAGCTAAGATACAACTGTATTTCTGCTTCTAACATGCGGAAGTTTCTGCAGAAGAGTCAAAAGATTTCAAGATGGTGGTCACAGCTGTGGGATCAAAACCTTACTGCTTTTTTTAGGGGTGTTACAACAGATGCTTGTTGAGTTTTGGCAAAAATGTAAATGGCGGTCATGTGATGGAGTGGCCGTCTGAATTTCGGAATCAGGTCATAAATACCTCCAGTCAGGTTTGTTGTAACTTTGAATGACTGGTTTTAATTTGAGAACTACCTGTAAACCAGAGAGGTTGCAGAGTGAAATTATTTTTCAACCATCATTTGGATATACACGAACAATGGCAAAATAGGACTCCCTTTTCTTTTTTTCTTTTGTGCAAAGGAGAGGCTTTATGTAAGCAGTCAATAAATAGAAGAAGTCGTAGTCGTACCCATCCCTTGGATACCAACATACAGCGCAGGCCTCTCGGTGACATTCAGAATGTGTGTGAGAATCAAAACGCTGTTCCAGCTCAGACTTCATGGCAAACAGTCCAGCCCACCCAAAATACTCACAATGGAAGCCAAGGCAGCGTCTCCCAACGCCGGGAGAGGCACAACCGGATGGAAAGAGACAGGAGGTAATTGCTGTCGGTGGCTTCTTCAGTTAGGCGTTCTCTAACTTGGAAGTATTTCCAATTTCTTTTTGCGAGCCTTTTGAATCAAAAAAGGATGTACACACAAACACAAATTATAAAGATTGCACACAGGTTCGAAATAATGCATCTTCTAATTTAATACAGGGTTCGATAATTCTGCAAGTCACGGTGCCAAGGATCGTAGCAGTTTGTAATACCACGCACTAATTTTCAGAAGGCATCTTTCTTACCTCGTGTTTTCTTTAGTTTGCATTCTTTTTTAAAAAAAATAATTCTCTTTCCACATTCAAAGCAAATGAACTATGCAATGCAGTAGTATGATAGTGCAGTATGAATTATAATATTGCAGCCGTTCCTTTTTTACTTTCTTAGCAACATCTTTACAAAAGGGCGGAACAAGGCTAATTTTTTGTTAGACCTACCATTAATGTGACAGTTTAATCAGTGTTTGTTATCACCCTCCTCCCCCTTCCTCCCCTCCCCCTCCTTCCTTTCCCCTTTTCCAGAGAGCTAGGTCATAACCCATTGTTTCAATGAAAAATGAAAGCAAAACTAAGCGAAATCAGTTTACTGCAAACAGCAGGCAGCAACACTAGACCAATCTGGGGTTTTCCAAAAACATCACATGTATTTAAGGTGATGGTGGACTGGGTGTTCTGAGGTGTCATTAATTCATCAGTGCCTCTGGGCTCCCTTTGCTGAATTTCCCATGATGAAAAGAGTTAGGGAGATTAGCAGAGTGGCAGAAGAGAGAATCCAGTATTATTATTATTATTATTTTGCTCAGAGAGCAAGATCTGACCAAACCTAGGGTGGTTTTAGAATTACATAATTAAAGTATTAATTTTCATTTGTCAATCCCTGGAAGACTTGCTGGTGATCTATTTTCCTAGCAGATGCTTTCCCTAATTTCATACTTTTATTCAAGAAGAATCTTTTGCACAGTTCTGTCAGCATATCATGTTTTGCAGAACAGCAAAATAAGATTTCCCAGGAATCAAGATGAAGAGGTGCAAGAAATGAATGAGAGCAAATGGTGTTTTGTTTGGGTGTCAGGGTCAAGGGGCAAGTTTAATTAAAAGGAGGATATTTAAATCTTTTTAAAAAATGCTTAATATTGTGTAATAAACTCACAAACATGTTTGACTAGTTATGTAATGTGGAGTTTGTACATTCAGGTAGTCCTTGTTGGGACCAGAATTTCCATTGGTAAACAAGTGAGTCACGCCTGATTTTATGACTTTTTTTGCCATTGTTGTTAAATGAATCACCCAGTTGTTAAGCGAATCCAGCTTCCCCCATTGAGTTTGCTTGTCGGAAGCCATCTAGGAAGTTTGGAAATGGTATCCACACAATCCTAGGATGCTGCAACGATCATAATTATGTGCCAGTTATCAAGTGCACGAATTTTGATCGCATGACCGTGGGGATGCTGCGATGGTCATAAGTGCGAGGACTGGCCGCAAATCACTTTTTTCAGTGGCATTATAGTTTTGAATGGTCGCAAAATTGAGGACTACCTGTATAAAGCCTTTTCAGTTTCAAGAATTGACCATGATTATATGTATTTCTAGGCGCAGAATCAGGATTTGCTGTGATGAACTGAATCTTCTCGTTCCATTCTGCACTTCAGACACTGATAAGGCAACAACCTTACAATGGACAACAGCATTTCTAAAATATATTCAAGAGCGACATGGAGATTCTCTGAAAAAGGTCAGTAACTCCGCATTAATATATAGAGCATTGTAGTAAGAAAGTTGCAGCAATGCCTCACTGGGCCTTGAGCAATATTTGATTATTCATAGGACCCTTTGTTTTGTTCTTTTCGTATTCCGTACATCTTCAACTGCTCAACCTATAAGTTCTATAAGATACAGTATGTAAGCTAAACAGGTAGACACTAATATCAGCCCAATGAGTAACAGCCACCGATGTTTTTCTCATTATATAGGCTTGGATAAATCTTTTGGTAGCTGGGGAGATGATGTTGTGTGTGCAGTGTAGTGCTTTATTACTATTATTTTACCCCAGCTATTTGGGAGTAGGTTCTGTTCTTTTCCTAACTTTTAGAGTTTGCACACCACATGCTTCTTAACATTGGAATGGGAGAAAACTGGCTGAAATAGTTAAAACGTTTGATTTGTGTCAGTGCTAGTTCTGTAGGATGCACAAAGCCCTTCAGAGACATTCCTGCTAAAGGCCATTAGCACATCTTACAGCATTGAGATCCAGCATCTGTTTCCTTCAGCAGGAAATATTTTACCTAAGAAAGCCATGTGATTTAACTGTCAAGCACGAACGTTTCATGTATTTAAAGGGGAAAATATAAAGTTTGATACTACTACATAAGTATCTGAACAACAACAACACTACTACCTAAGTACACTGCTTTTCTAAAAAAAGTACACAGTGAAGTTTAAATGATATAAAAGATGACAGAAGTGATAGACACAATATAATCTAAAGAAATATATATATTTAAAAGCAAGCAGTATATTTAAAAGCAGTGCACCGTAATAAATACTTTATTTTGCCAATCAGCGCTCACTATATTGGCTTTTTCAGTTCTTCAAGAACCGAAATCAAGGTTTTAGAGCGTTTCCAGAGATCAGAAGAAAACTTCGTTAGGATAAAACAGAATTCTGGTAAAATGGAAAACCAGACAGGATATTCTTTTTAAGAAGGCAGACCAATTCTATTACCCTCTTGCTAAATCGGTATTATTGTACTTTGTATCAACTTTTCCCGTTGTTGTTCATGCTGTAAACTGTTTAGGATCACATTAAATTATAATTTTTGCAAACATACTCATGCATAATCAACTTTATCATGAACCTCCTGTAAGCCCCCCAACCCTACTGTAATATTCCAACATAGCAATTGCATCTTGCAGAGCCCAATTGCCATAATGTGGCATGAAATTAAAGCATGATGATGCTCGACAAGAGAATGTCAGGGTCCTCCCACCTCACAAAGGTGATCAGCTTCATGTTTTTCAGCTGCTCCTTACAATCATCAGTTCTACCAGACCTAAATAAAGTAGCTGTCATCACTGTTATTAAAACAATTTGTATTGACCAAGTACATTGTATGTACTGGACCTTTAAAAACTGCAAACAGTTTTTGAGATAACTTTAGATTTCACTGTATTTACCAGCTTTAGGGATATCTGTGTGCATAGATTTGTTGAAACCCTTATTCATTCATCTTGGAATTGTTTTTTTGGGGGGGGATTTTAGGAATTTGAAACTGTGTTCTGTGGTAAAACAGGCAGAAGACTAAAATTAACAAGATCAGATCCCATAGCAACCTGTGCAGCCCAGGAGATCACACAGAATAGCACATCTACGGACATGAAATAATATGAAAAGTGATCCACGATGTCAAAATCGAAATTCACCCACTGGACTTTTCTTATAACATGGTTGACAAAATATATATAAACACTGAAGAAATGACAAGTTTATTCAAAACAAGGAAAAAAAGAACAAAACCAACAATGTTAATTTAGTAGAGCTCTTCATTTGTGGCAGGGCAAAAAAAGCATTCAAGGCTAGTAAATGCCACACTCCATCCCATTTCTATTTTTTGATTTTGTTTTATCAAAATATATAATAATTAAAACGCTACATATGTAGCAACCTGTTCTTTTCCCTCTTGAGCATGCTCATATTTATATAAATTAATAGAAACGCCACGAGAACCAGTTTTGCTATTGGAAGAAGAAATGGAAGTAATTTATAAACTATATAAAAATGGTAATTGTACATAGTAACTCAGATTTTTCATTTGTCAAAGTTCATACCCTGTAAAATTAAAATCTATAGAAAAAGCTGTTCTCTATGCGTTACAAATACACTACTATTTTAAATATGTTTTGCACTTTCTTTAACAACTTCTCATACAGGATAAAGACAAGGATTATATTTTGCACAAACGTCCATTTAAATGGATAGAAAAAAATGCAGCTGTAAGTTCTGATGGAAGTCTCATCAATTTCTCTGGTGTTTTATGTGACAATTCCCATCCTTTTAGTGCAAAAGTGGTATTTTGTAAAAATACATGAATTTTAAGTGCAGATATTTTTTTCCCTTTCATTTTTTAAAAGATAACTATTAGCTATATATTTGTTAGGAAAGCTGACATACTTAGCATATTTAATTGACAGTGGCTTTATCAGAACAGATAATGCTAATAAGTATTCTTATACAGAACTTATCACAAAATAAATACTGTTTAAATCACGGATATTCACACTTGTGTGGCCCCTTTATTTTCAATCACCAAAAGAAAAAAACAACAGAATCAGCCTATTATAAAATAGGCAGGCACAATATTAGAGTTTTTAAATTTATTTTTACAATAATGTATACACTCAGTTTTGATTGCGTTTGTTTTCGGTACATTGGGGTTTTATCAATACTTAATGTGCAAAGGGTATAATACGTCATTACTGAATATCCTTTATAATAAGGGAGAAATGTTTAAATTCATCTCTTAAGAAACAGATGGCATGCACATTTTTTTCCTCATAAACCATGCATTTGAATTGGACATTTGCTAAGCATTCACATCATAGAGTGAGCTCTAACTATATCATGATATCACATTTGCAGAATCTGTTTCCAGTGCAGTTGTGATCAACTCAACACCCACAAAAACTCAGATGGATGTCCAACATGGCTTTTGATCCAATAGATTAAGCTGTTGTGGGCACAAAATCTTAGGGAATGAATTTCAAGGGAATCTTTGAATTATGCACATTTTATAAACGGTAGTTTTAATCATCCAGTTTGATTCAATTCACCCATTTTACATTTATGAACCCCAGACACCTTAGGGAGCTCTACAAAGTATCCCACTTCCTAGCCATTGAGTGGGTCTACATCTGTATTCTCTGTCTGAATCACCTGCCCAGGTATGTACAGTTGGACCATCTGGCAAATAATACATGAAACGTTTACATCTGTTATTTTACCAGTAGCAAAACAAGATTCATAAACATCGAACAGTACCAAATGAAGTCATTGCAAAAGCAGGTAGTATCTTAGGAAGAGGGAAACTGTTAACTGGAAAATACTTCAGGAATAATGGTACGTCTCTTCAAAGAACCTATTGGTTTATATTTTGCACGAAATAGGAATTAACTACAGGGGCCATTTTAAGTAAGTTGATTTTTTCCCCCTCAAAGGAACTGAAATATAGCATCCATTTTATTCACTTTTCCCCCCCAATCAGGACAATGTTTCATTGTGTATGAAAAATTCCATGAAGGGGTCTTTGGTGCTCTCTGAGCTTGGTGGTTTTCTTGCAGACATTTCATTACCAGACTAGGTGATATCATCAACGCACTGAAGATGTCACCTAGTTTGGTAATGAAGCATCTGCAAGAAAACCACCAAGCTCAGAGAGCATCAAGGACCCTACAGTTCAACCCTGAGCTACAAATATTCTCTTCTGGTAACAATTCCATTGAATGTCGTGTTCCCTTTCCTCACTTCATTCATTCAGCTTCATGCAGATTTACGATTTCTTGAATTTCCCTCTAGCAGCAGCTCCCATACAGGCAGATGTATCACAGAGTCCTGAAGTTCCTTGTGCTCCAGCCGAACCTGGTCTTCCAGGATCCCCTGGTAACCCAGGATCACCGGGTGCACCATTCCGACCATCTTTCCTAATTCCAGGAACACCTGGTGCTCCTTGGGAGGGGAAAAACAAAGGGTTCAGCAAGTTATTCGGCATATTTTCAAGGACAAAGCCATCAGCTATGAAAACAATCACCATTTTTTATTTGGTTTGGTTTTAAATCTTAAGTGCGTTCTCAGGGCCTCCATATCTAGACATTGATCTAGATTGCTGATTTCTTGATCTAGATCAGGGCTGTCAAACTGCCGGCCCGCAGGCCAGATGCGTTATGCCGGCAATGGAAAAAAGGTCACGAGACATCGCGACACGTCACGTGACGTTGCGAGTTTGACACCCCTGATCTAGATCAAGGGTCTCCAAACTTGGCAACTGTAAGACTTGTGGACTTCAATTCCCAGAAGTCTTCAGCCAGCCATGCTGGCAGGGGAATTCTGGGAGTTGCAGTCCACAAGTCTTAACAGTTGCCAAGTTTGGAGACCTCTGCTCTAGATTGGTTGACATGGACAAACCTGTCATTTTCAGCTTCTCTCAATTTCTCACCTTTGCAAATTGCCATTTGGTTCCTTAAATTGGCTATTTTTTCCCCTTACATCTCACAACAAAATTTGAGCATATTATGGTATGCTTTTCCACAAACAAATATATGTTCATGTTCCAATTTTGCCCGATGCACCTAATTTGCACGCGAAACGTTATAAATCATTTCAGTGTTTTACGTTCATGAATATATGTAGTCTTCAATAGACATGAAGCTCTATGCATTTTAAAATTGTCCAGCTTCGTTACAAAATGCAGAGAGCTGTGAATTTTGAATTATGGCTGAGTTTTGGTTCATTTAAGGTGCCCACTCCTATTAATGGCTCAAAAATATTTTTTAGGTATTTATATGTACAGTAATAGAAACTGTAAAAGAAAAAAGCTAAAACTCTAAAATATCCAGAGAAAACGTATTTAAAACCCTTCTTAATTTATAACAAAAAGGTAAAGCCTCCAGAAAAAACCATGAATATCCAGCCTTGGTGGTTAGGAAAGTAGGAACCAATCACCAGCATGTCCCAAATATGCTTTTCAAGCTTCCACACCCATTTGCACTCTGATTCAAGTGACCCTGAGGGTACAGATAAATCCCCAAGTGGCCTCAACGGCTCTCAGAGAGCTAATGAACAACCTTCGGAGTGCTAACAACCAGATGACTGCAAAGACTATAAATCCTTCTATTCCCCACCGTTCAATTAGAACTGAAGAAGCTTCTTGGATGAGAAGTGAAACGTTTTCAAGGAAATCCCGCCCCCAAAGAAAGTCCAGTTGCCTTTTAAAAAGCACCTGTCATGCCTCCGTCAGAGCCTGAATCTGTGGAGGAAAATGAGCTGGAATGGGACCCTATGGAGGTCGAGGGAGAGGTGTCTGTGGTTTCAGAGGAATGTGGGGAAGAGCAGGCCGAGGCAGGCCAGGGCCCTTCAGGAGTGGAACAGGAGAGAGAGAGTTCAGGCGATGAGCAAGGGCCACCCCCACCTGATCCTAGAGCACGGAGAGTGGAGAGAAGGAGGGAACAGTGCAGGCAGGCTCAACTACTCGGGAGGAGAGCATCCCACCCCTCTCCACAAGGCACACCTGGAGACTGAGATTTAAGGAGACGCTGTGGGGAGAGGCATTTGTCGGGAACAAACGCTGATTCCTTGGAGTTTTGTGTGTGTTGTTGCTGATCTCTTGTTTTGTGACTTCTGCTTGGAAACCCGGAAACTCTGACCATTGGACTGGCTGACAACGTTGCTTGGATGTTCAAAGATCTTGGGCTGTATTTTGGCTTCCCTTTTGAAACTGCTCAGGCAAGCGTGTATTCACGCAGACTCGTTAGGTTTATGATGTATGTGTCATTCCTTGTTATCTCCGTGGCCTTGAGTAAATTCCTCTCCTAATCAGACTGTATGTGAAACTACTTGCAGCCAGAGGCGGCTGAAGGTGTGTGTGTCTTCCTGTGTTTGGAGGCTTGCCAGAAACGTGGGAGCATTTGGGGAAAATGTGGAGCAATTAAAGGGCGGTTTGAATTGCCAGCTGACTGCATTGCCTCTGTGCTGTGCCCTGGGTCATCACAGCACCTTTGGGGCAACCGTGACCTGGATGATTGAGAATCTCCATAGATATTCACCTGCAGAACATTCAACTTACCTTCTGGTCCTTGATCTCCAACAGGCCCATCGATGCCTTTGCCAACGAGCCCTTTGTCTCCCTTCTCACCAGGGTCCCCTATAAAATTTAAATAAAATTGATCCATCAGCTTTTTTGTCAGCTGACTTGGGAAAAGCATCAACTCCAATCTTTCACGAGTTTCAATGTACTACAGGGAGTCCTCGACGTATGGCCACAAGTGGACCCAAATTTTCTGTTCCTAAGTGAGACAGTCACGTGAGTTATACCCCGTTTTATGACCTTGCTTGCCACAGTTGTTAAGTGAATCACTGCCGTTGTTAAGCTAGTAACACGGCTGTTAAGTGAACCGGACTTCCCCATTGACTTTGCTTGTCAGAAGGTCCCAAAAGGGGATCACATGACCCCGGGACACCGCAACCATCACAAATACATGCCAGTTGCCAAGCATCCAAATTTTGATCATGTGACCGGTCATAAGTGTGAAAAATGGTCATAAGTCACTTTTTTCAGTGCCGTTGTAACTTTGAACGGTCACTAAATAAATGATTGTAAGTTGAGGACTAGCTGTAATCTCTTTGGGGCTTACTCACCTCTGGAACCAGGAGTTCCTAAATGCCCTGGGGGTCCCCTATATCCAGGTGGGCCACGAGCCCCAGGGTGTCCAATGCTCCCCATTGACCCAGGAGGTCCCGGAGGGCCAACGGGCCCAGGCTTCCCCATGAGTCCAGGAGCCAAGGGTTTCCTTAAATTAGCAGCTAGCTGGGCAATGTGCTCTGGAATTAAAAAGCAAACAAGAAAATTGCAGAGTGGATTTTGATTTGTCAATGGATGCAGTGGAAGAATTCAAAGCATTCCCAGAGAAGCTTGCAAACATCTTGCTCTAAAATAAAGCGTGCCAAACCATTTTGGATAAAAAAAAAAGAGTTTAACTTTTTTTAAAGACTGAATTTAAACCAACTGCTCCACAACCGCTGTGGGCTTTAGCCTGTTTTTTTTAAAAATGCAAAATAAAAACCACAGAACAACTAGATAGATGACATAGATAGATAGATAGATAGATAGATAGATAGATAGATAGATAGATAGATAGATAGATAGATAGATAGATAGATAGATAGATAGATAGATAGATAGATAGATAGATAGATAGATAGATAGATAGAGAGAGAGAGAGAGAGAGAGAGAGAGAGATACACACACATGCACAATTGGTGCCAGCTGGGACACTCACCCAATATACAG
The DNA here is from genome assembly GCA_023970755.1 of Azemiops feae. Classification (NCBI taxonomy): domain Eukaryota; kingdom Metazoa; phylum Chordata; class Lepidosauria; order Squamata; family Viperidae; genus Azemiops; species Azemiops feae. The sequence goes on from JALGBA010004235.1 coordinate 406,928, forward strand.
CTGAGCTGGAAATAGTCTTAGTTCTCATTCATCCCAAATAGATAAAAACTAGAGCAGTGTTTCTCAACCTCAGAAACTTTAAGATGTGTGGACTTTCAACTCCCAGAATTCCCCAGTTATTAACAGAATAACAGAGTTGGAAGGGACCTTGGAGTTCTTCTAGTCCCCCCTGGTCAAGCAGGAAACCCTTTACCATTCCAGACAAATCGTTGTCCAATCTCTTCTTAAAAACTTCCAGTGTTGGAGCACCCACAACTTCTGGAAGCAAGTCGTTCCACTGAATAATTGATCTCACTGTCAGGAAATTTCTCCTTACTTCTAAGTTGGTTCTTTCCATCCATTACTTCTTGTCCTGCCCTCAGGTGCTTTGGAAAATAAGCTGACTCCCTCTTCTTTGTGGCAGCCCCTTAGATATTGGAACACTGCTATCGTGTCACCCTAGTCCTTCTCTTCATTAAACTAGACATGCCCAGTTCCTGCAATTGTTTGTCATATGTTTTAGCCTCCAATCCCCTAAATCATCTTTGTTGTTCCTCTCGTCACTCTTTCTAGAGTCTCAACATCTTTTTTATATCGTGGTGACCAAAACGGGATGCAATGTTCCAAAATAAATAATAACAATAATGCTTCATTCAGTATTAATAAATCAGTACAATCAATCGATCAATACTCTGGAATACTCAAGGAGTGACATGGTGGCCTAGAGGTGGAGCTCTCACCTCACAATCAGGACATTGTTGTGAGTTTGATCCTAATTAGCGGCAGATATTTCTCTCTCTGGGCGCAAAGAGGAAACATCTGCTGTGAGCCCCGCATAGGCGTCAGGAAGGGCATCCGGCCTGTAAATGCTCAGCTCGATTGAGTTGCCCCAACTCCACCTCAATGCAAGAGATTACAAGGTCGTTAAAGGGATGGATTTTAAACCATTCTTATTCCAGTATGGTTTTCCCAGTTGCAATGTATGGCTGTGAAAGTTGGACCATAAGAAAGGCTGAGTGCCAAAGAATTGAGGCCTTTGAACTATGGTGCTGGAGAAGACTCCTGCGAGTCCCCTGGACTGCAAGGCGTTCAAACCGGTCAGTCCTAGAGGAGATCAACCCTGACTGCTCTTTGGAAGGCCAGATCCTGAAGTTGAAACTCAAGTACTTTGGCCACCCAATGAGAAGGAAGGACTCACTGGAGAAGAGCCTAATGCTGGGAAAGATTGAGGGCAATAGAAGAAGGGGACGACAGAGAAGGAGGTGGCTGGATGGAGTCACTGAAGCAGTAGGCCTGAGCTTAAATGGACTTCAGAAGATGGTAGAGGACAGGAAGGCCTGGAGGGAACGTTGTCCATGAGGTCGCGATGGGTCGGACACGACTTCGCAACTAACAACAACAATTCCAGCATCCCATGGACTTACTCAGAAATGTCAGATTCTTGTTTCCTACTTGAAGGCCCATGAGGAGGAGAGGAAATCAATACAACTAAACGGGTTGCCTCATTCATTTTTTTAAACTGCAATCTTAAACAACATTTAGGCCTCTATTTAGAAATGCAAAGTGTCCCCCAAATTCAACATTTAATTTCCGAATTTATGCCGTTCAAAAATATCGGCGTCTAAAAAAAAAAAAATTCCCTTCTGAGGCCCTAGGAAGCCACAGCCAAAGTCAATAGCTCTGTGTTTGAAGGGGTGCATGAAGAAAAGAAAGTTTTCTCTTCTTTATAATAGTTGTGCAAATTGTTTTTAAAGATCCCTGGGAACCTCTAAGCAGCCTTTTGGTTTCATCCAGGTCTCTCAGCAGTCCTTCTGACCTCAAGAAGCATCTCTTTGAAGGATTTGCTCAGGTCGTAGAACTCGTCCCCGACAATCCATTTAGCAAAATAAACGTTATTTCCTTGCCCAAGACGTTGCAGCCGTACTCACCGCTGATCATTCCATCGCAGAGTTCTCGGATGCGTTCTTCGCTCGCTTCTTTTCCCTAAAATTAAAGGTAAAAAGGTTTCCCCTGTCCAGTCATGTTTCACTCTAGGGGGGAGCTGCTCATCTCCTAACTGAGAGAGCCAGCATGGTCCAAAGAGGCTTCCATGGTGATGTGACAGCAGGACTGTACGCCGAGGCGCCCGAAACCAAAGTGGTACCTATTTATCTACTCGCATTTGCATGCTTTCGAACTGCTAGGTGGGCAAGAGTTGGAGTAAGTAACGGGAACTCACCCCACCACGCAGCGCTCGGGTCTTGAACCCCGGCTGTCAGCTTTCGAGCAGACAAGCTCAGCGTTTTTAACCGCTGAGCTGTTGCGCCCCTATCCCTAAAATTATGCAATGGTATTTTAAAATCCTTCATAAGAGTTGTGGTCTCATTGTGAACATCTGCTACATCCTTCCCTAACTTGGTCTGCCCCGGAGGTTTTATGACTTTTAATGGAGAAGAGCCTAACGCTGGGAAAGATGGAGGGCAATAGAAGAAGGGGACGACAGAGAATGAGGTGGCTGCATGGAGTCACTGAAGCAGTAGGCGTGAGCTTAAATGGACTCCAGAAGATGGTAGAGGACAGGAAGGCCTGGAGGAACGTTGTCCATGGGGTCGCGATGGGTCGGACACGACTTCGCAACTAACAACAACAACAACGCCATATATCTTCCAACGTCACGATACCTCGCTATGGAGCTCCCTAAGTAACTCTGCGCCGGTCACAATCTTTCATTAACTTCTAAATTGAAGGTTTTTTTATAGGTAGTTCTTGACTTACAACCACAAGTGGCAGCAGAATTTCCATTGTTAAGTGAGTCACGCCTGATTTTTTTTTTGCCGTGATTATTAAATGAATCTGTGCAGTGAAATGAATCGTGCAGCCGTTAAGCAAATCCAGCTTCTCCCGTTGATTTTGCTTGTCGGAAGTTGGCTGGGAAGGTCATAAATGGTGACCACACGACTCCCAGGATGTTTCAAACGTTATACACACACGCTGGGTGCCAAGCGCCTGAATTTTGATCACAGGACCACGGGGATGCTGTGACGGTTGTAACTGTGAGGACTGATTGTAAGTCACTTTCTTCAGTGCCGTTGTAAGTTTGAATGGTTACTAAACAAATGTGTCAATGCTGCTAACATCGGATGTTTTGCATTGACAACAGATGGAAATGTAGCCATTTTTTCCCTGTCGCTTTTAGAGTTAGATAATGCTGGGAGGGGGGGATGTGAATGAGAGTCCAACTAGACATAAACACTAAACTTAGTGTGAGAATCAAGGTTATTGAGCCCAGAACTGATAAAGAATTGGCGGGCTGGAGAGCTGGAGAGGAAGCCCGTGCTTCAAGCTAATTGGAGAATGTGATTTATGACTGTTAATTGGAGGAGGGAATTGTGCTTTGATACTATATGCCCAGGGGAGGGGAATTCAGTTTTTGGCTTCGATTATGTAGTGCCGATATTATGTTACTCGAATAAAATATTCTTTAAGGTAAACAATGCCTCGAAGTTCTTTTGAAGAGTTTCATCTGTCGGAACCATGACAAAATGGTTGTAAGTCAAGGACTACCTGGATTTATTTATTTCTTCTTATTTAAAGAGCAAATTACCCACGTTTTCCAATAATAGCAACAACATAGTAACGCTATGAGTATAAGTAGTCCCTGACTTACAACCAGGAGTGATGTGACAGTTGTAAGTGCGAGGACTGGTTGTAAGCACATAAGTGTTGCTTGAGCAGGGTCCGCAAGATTGTCCGGGACACAACACACCCTCTTCACGACCTGTTTTCCTTGTTACCTTCTGGGAGGAAAGCTCCGTGGTATCCGAAGCAGAAGATCCAGATTCAGTCACAGCTTTGTGTCATGCACAGTATTAACCTTGTGAAATCTAAAGCTTCCTCCTTCCATTATGTATTCAAGATGGACAGTGATTAATATTTATATGTTACCTATATGTAAGGGTTTAGGTCAGGGGTAAGCAACCTTGGCTCTTTTATGACTGGTGGACTTCAACTCCCAGAATTCCTGAGCCAGCATGGCTCAGCATGGAAACCTCTCCCTTTCCCCCTCAGCATGGCTGGCTCAGGAATTCTGGAAGTTGAAGTCCACGAGTCATAAAAGAGCCAAGGTTGCCTACCCCTGGTTTAGGTTTATACATATGTTGTATATACTATGTTTTAAATGTGTGTTATGCTTGAGAGCAAGCAACTAAATTTCATTTTTAATGTGTGCCATTGTGCCCACAGGAAAAAAATGACAATAAAGGTTATATAAATCTAAAATCTAAATCTAAAGTGTGAGGACTGGACTTTTTTCAGCACTGTTGTAACTTTGAATAGACTCTAAACAAATGGACATAACTCGAGGACCACCTATACAACAAATCCCACCAGGCCAGAAAAGTAGACTGTTCTACTCCGCTTTAACAGAGTAGAGCAATCTACTCCACTAAGTGGAGATGACACTATTACTCTACTCTGCTTTTTATAAGTCTTCAATGGAGCAATAACCCAAATATAGATAGTCCTCGACTTACAACAGTTCATTTATGTGACCCAAGTTACAACGGCACTGAATAAAGTGACTTATGACCATGTTTCACAGCATCCTCATCGTCACGTCATCAAACTTTGGATACTTGGCAACGGTTTCATATTTATGACGGTCGCTGTGTCCTGTGGTCCTGTGATCATCTTTTGTGATCTTCTGACCGGCAAAGTCAATGGGGAAGCCAGATTCACTTAACAACTGGGTTACTAACTCAACAACCTGAGTGATTCACTTAACATCCGGGGCAAGAAAGGTCGTAAAGTGGGGGCAAAACTCATTTAATAAACGTTTCACTTAACAACAGAAATTTTGGGCTCTGTTGTGGTCATATGTTTAAGGACCACCTATATTAGGAATAGCACAATGAAAATGAGTTTTAAAACTGGAGTAGGAAAAAAATGGGCAGACAAGGACCGACAAACAATTGCACAAGGCAACGTCCAGAACGTCTTACCGGAGGGCCTGGTTTCCCCACAATCCCGGGGATTCCTCGCTCTCCTTGAAAACCCATTTTGCCAGCATGGCCTGGAATTCCTGGCAGTCCAACAGTTCCATTTGGGCCATGGGCTCCTTTTGGGCCAGGCTCTCCTCTCTGTCCAGCCTGCAAAAGAAAAATGAAGAACATCCCAAAATGGAGCAGCTGTGGCTTCCAGACTGGACCTAAAAACACACGAGGGATACAGCTGCCTTGCAGAAGCTAAGCAAATCTCTAATCGTGGTCTGGAGATGTGACTGGCTGGAAATCATCATGGGCACTATCTAAAATCAATGGTGAAAAAAGTAAGGTTCTACATTTAGGCAAGAAAAACCAAATGCAAAGGTATAGTATAGGTGGTACCTTCCTCAATAGCAGTAACTGTGAGAGGGACCTCGGAGTCCTAGTGGACAATCACTTAAATATGAGCCAGCCGTGTGCTGCAGCTGCCAAAAAAGCCAACACAGTGCTGGGCTGCATTAACAGAGGGATGGAATCAAGAACATGTGAAGTGTTGATACCATTTTACAATGCCTTGGTAAGGCCACACTTGGAATACTGCACGATGTAAAAAAGATGTTGAGACTCTAGAAAGACTACAGAGAAGAGCAACAAAGATGATCAGGGGACTGGAGGCTAAAACATATAAGGAACAGTTGCTGGAATTGGGTATGTCTAGTTTAATGAAGAGAAGGACAAAGGGTGACATGATAGCAGTGTTCCAATATCTCAGGGGCTGCCACAAAGAAGAGGGAGTCAAGCTATTCTCCAAAGCACCTGAGGGCAGGACAAGAAGTAATGGATGGAAACTAGTCAAGGAGAGAAGCAACCTGGAACTGAGGAGAAACTTCCTGACAGTTAGAACAATTAACCAGTGGAACAACCTGCCTCCAAAAGCGGTGAATGCTCCAACACTGGAAGTTTTTAAGAAGAGACTGGACAGCCATTTGTCTGAAATGGTATAGGGTTTCCTGCCTGGGCAGGGGGTTGGACTAGATGACCTCCAAGGTACCTTCCAACTTTATTATTTATTATTATTATTATTATTATTATTATTATTATTATTATTATTATTATTATTATTATTATTATTATTATTATTATTATTATTATTATTATTATTATTATTATTATTATTATTATAGGAGGACAGTGGGTTAAAACTCACCCAAAGTTACCCAGTCAGCTTTCATGCCTAAGGCAGGACTAGAACTCAGTGTCTCCTGGCTTCTGGGCACCACCTTTTCCATTGGAACTGCTCTCCTCTGTTCCTCGGTCTATCATAGCATGCAAATAGCTTTTGCTTAAAGCCCTGGCTGCTATATTGTTGGTCTTCTGTTTTCACTACTGGTGGGGACTTTTAAATGAAATACAGGAATGGCAGGCAAATACTAATAATACTAATAATACTAATAATACTAATAATACTAATACTACTAATACTACTACTACTACTACTACTACTACTACTACTACTACTACTACTACTAATAATAATAATAATAATAATAATAATAATAATAATAATAATAATAATAATAATAATAATAATAATAATAATAATAAAGTTGGAAGGGACCTTGGAGGTTATCGAGTCCAACCCCCTGCTCAGGCAGGAAACCCTATACCATTTCGGACAAATGGCTGTCCAGTCTCTTCTTAAAAACTTCCAGTGTTGGAGCATTCACCGCTTCTGGAGGCAGGTTGTTCTAACTGTCAGGAAGTTTCTCCTTAGTTCTAGGTTGTTTCTCTCCTTGATTAGTTTCCATCCGTTGCTTCTTGTCCTGCCTTCAGGCGCTTTGGAGAATAGCTTGACTCCCTCTTCTTTGTGGCAGCCCCTGAGATATTGGAACACTGCTATCATGTCCCCCCTCGTCCTTCTCTTCATTAAACTAGACATACCCAATTCCAGCAACCGTCCCTTATATGTATTAGCCTCCAGTCCCCTGATCATCTTTGTTGCTCTTCTCTGCACTCTTTCTAGAGTCTCAGCGTCTTTTTTACATCGTGGTGACCAAAACTGGATGCAGTATTCCAAGTGTGGCCTTACCAAGGCATTGTAAAGTGGTATTAACACTTCACGTGATCTTGATTCTATCCCTCTGTTAATGCAGCCCAGCACTGTGTGGTCAGGAAGCCTTTCGTAGGTGACTTTCATTTTCCCTTGCAAAGCTTCCTCCGATGGCAACCTCTCAGATTTCTTTTTTTAAAAAAAACCAACTTCCAGGCAAATTCATATAATGAAAAAACACCGGAGGTGATGGGTTTTCTTTTTTCTCTGTAAAGTATAGGCTACTTACTTCTCCTTTCTGCCCAGGAGGTCCGAAATGGCCCTAGAAAAGAAAAAAGAAATTGGAATAAAGTTATTTGTTTCAATCCCATGCAGGAAACTGAAATGAAACTGAAGGACCTGGATTGCTTTTCACTGCAGCTCACAAATATGCCATCCAAATTTATCATCTGAACAACTTACTCGGGGATGAGGTAGAATTAAAGAATGCTAGAGTTGGAAGGACAGTGAGTTTCGACCTTTGTATGGTGTGGGAATACAACTACTGGTATGCATTTCCATCACTGTGGGCGAATGTGACTGGGGTCTTCTCTAGACTAAACTTCATCATGCTGATTCAGTTCTGTATCATATTTTCAGTTCTGAGGTCATCTGTGCCAGGGGTTGCAGATTTGTGCAGGAATTAGTTAAAAATAAAATTAAAAAGATCCCAGGACCGCCTGAATCAGGAGGCAAAGCTCGAGTCTAGTGCAGTGTTACTCAATTTTGGCAACTTTAAGATGTGTGGACTTCAACTCCCAGAATTCCACAGCCAGACTTTCATGCCTAAGGCGGGACTAGAACTCCCTGTCTCCTAGTGATTGGCCCAAATTCACGCAACCAGCTTTTGTGCCTAAGACTGCACCAGAACTCACCGTCTCCTGGTGATTGGCCCAAAGTCACCCAGCCAGCTTTCCTTACATACCAGTTCTCCTTTACTTCCGGGTAGCCCATCTGCTCCAGCAATGCCCTGCAAATGAAAATAGGGAGAATGCATGTATCAAAGAGAAAACAAGATTTTAGAATCACTACAGTTGTTTGGCTAATGAAGATTGATGTTTATTCCCTTCTGAATCAACATTGGGTCACTTACCTGTGCAATTTTCTTGGCAACATGAGGTCTACCTTCATCTTCTGAGATGTTTCTCAACTCACTATTCCTCTCAGCTCACTAACCCTGCATTCCTGGCATTTCCTAGTAGATCTCCCACCCAAATATTAACCCCCAAGCCTGCTTAGCTTCAAACCCAGATCAGATCAGTCAAATACTGTCATCTACTGAAGACATCTTTCTCTAACTAACAGTAGCATTTGCAACACCAACATTATTAGCAATGATAACAATATAGAAATAGAACGACTGTGGCAAAAGAAAGCAAAGGTAGTACCAATAGTCGTAGGTGCAATCCCAAAACATCTGGAGCAACACTTAAACAACATTGGCATCGACAAATTCACCGTCAGTCAGTTGCAAAAGGCAGCTTTTCTTGGAACAGCTGCCATCCTGCAAGGATACTTTTAACACCATAAAACAGAGGTCTTCAAACTTGGCAACTTTAAGACTTGTGGACTTCAACTCCCAGAATTCCTCAGCCAGCCAGGGAGTTGAAGTCCACAAGTCTTAAAGTTGCCAAGTTTGAAGACCCTTGCCATAAAACAGCCACATCTGCCCATCCCAGGAAGGACTCGCTAGGCAGAAAAAAAATGCCAAATAAAGTCTGAACATCTGGCTGACTGTAGGACAAACCCCTAATTATATTAATAGTATTCTATGAATGTGCATTCATACATTTGCTCAATCATATTCACGATCCAAGTCTTTTAGGTCGAAATTATTAGCACAAATCGGGATTGTCCAAGACTTAAATCAAATTATCCAGCCTTTTAGAGCACAGCCAAGCTTTGAACTCAAATGTTTATGGAGATTCTCACTCGTTGAGGTCGTGGTTGTCCCAAAGTGGCTTTTCCCAAAAGCAATTGGGGTTTCTTGAATTTTTTTTTCCTTTGAAAATGTTTCGCTTCTCATCCAAGAAGCTTTTTGGATGAGAAGTGAAATATTTTCAAAGGAAAAAAAAAAATACAACAAAGTCCAGTTGCCTTTTGGGAAAAGCACCTTTGGGACTCTGAACTCAATGCCTTATTCTAAGACTAACCAAAGGGGTGACTTTAATTTTAGGTTAAACCTTCTTTTTTTTTTTAATGGGATGCTTGTCAACAATTTTATGTGTTACATACCTAGTCCCTTGCTGCTCTTGGTTAGAATAAAATTTCTCATTTAAACCAGAAGAGGGCTTCCTTGTTCAAGTATGTGAAAAATTACTACCAAGGACGGGAATAAAATGTGCTCAGTTTGTATTATACAGTCCTACACAATTCACACTTTCTCAAATTTATGGAGCAGACGGCCATGTGTGGTTCTGTTGGAAGAAAAGTCTTCATCCTGGTTCATCCAAGCTGGGAATAAACATGGCAGCTGCTTTGGGAAGAAGGTTGTAGTTTATTGGAGAGGAGAGCCAGACAGGAAGATGGTTCTGGCAGCAAGAGAAGTGAAAAAAAGGACTGAGCACATGTAGGAAGTGGATTTTTATACTCTCTGGAGCCTTTTGTTTGGAGTTATTTCCTGTTCCTGTTTTGAAGCTATTTCCTGTGTCATGTATTCTGACCTGAGTTTGGATGTGCCCTTTGGCCTTTGTGAGTTAATCCTACCATGTCCTGTCCCAGGTGGGGTATGCAGATTTTAGGTCTTTGTCTTCTTAATCTCCTAGCTCCCTGGATTTACATCTGCATCTCTATAGAACTGGTTTCTGCTTGGGGAAGGGAGACCTGGGGCTATTAAGAAAACTGGGCATGCTTTCCTGCTTCTTTAAGATCCTTGGAGGAAATATATTTTTCTGCCCTTTTAATATTTCCTTCTCTGAGGGGCTGACTTCCCACAGTTCTAAATCTGGTTTGTGAATGAGTATATAAAAACATATGGAATCAACAAATGTGTTAAGGAAAAAGTATGCAAAAATATGTCTGTTACATTAAACGACCTCAAACTTAACTGAAGATGGAAATAAGTTCTCAAAACTTACGTTATAGCTACAGGAAGTCCTGAACTACAACCGCAACTACAATCAGAATTTCCCTTGCTAAGCAAGGCAGTTCTTAAGTAATTTACACCCGATTTACTACTTTTTTTGCCAGTTGTTAAGTGAATGAATCACTACAGTTGTTAAAGTGAATAATGTGATCGTTAAGTGAATCTGGCTTTCCCCATTGACTTGGTTGTCAGAAGCCCGCTAGGACAGACGCAAATGGTTGATCACGTGACTCAGGGATGTCGCAACAAGCGTTAAATGCACCCTGTTTGCCAAGCACTTAAATTTTGATCATGTGACCTTAGAAATGCTGTGATAGTCATATAAGTACAAGGGCCGGTCATCAGTGACTTTTTTTCAGTGCCGTTGTAACTTCGAATGGTCGCTAAACAAATGATTGTAAGTCAGAGACTACCTCTACATTTTGTTAAAAGCCTATGGTTTTAAGATAAAATTACAGCACATGTCTAACTTTGTGCTCTGGAAGAAATGTGGAGAGGCTGAAATTTAATTAATATGCTGCCATCTAGTGGTGGTCTGGATAGTTGCACCCTATGTATTTATTTATTCAATTTTTATGCTGCCGTTCAATATCAACAGCAATAACGTTTAAGCTTGTATACTGCCCCATAGCAGCCTGTGGTCGGTTTACAAAGTAAGCATTATTTGCATACTGCCCCCAACAATCTGGGTCCTCATTTTATCTCAGAAGGATGGAAGGCTGAGTCGATCTTGAACCCATCAGGATCAAACTCCAGGCTGTGGGCAGAGTTTGCCTACAATATAACCACTGCACCACCAAGGCTCCTTCAATGTATTTCACTGTCAAAATAACTACCAACTCAAATATGGTAGCCTGTTTAAAGGAAATGAATCGAGACTTCACTCATTGCATCTCACTCCTTGGTCAGATCGACAAGATTTGAAGTTTTGATCAAAGTAACAAAAGTAGTCTATTCCTTCTGTAACATCAGCTTTGCCCCTTTCACACATGGGTGCAATGTTGCAACACACAGACCAAAAAGATGGAACTCGTGTTGCTTTGGGTAACTATAGTATTATACATGCGCTGTTAGGGGCATAAACTAATTTTTCACACCATAACGTAGTTTGTGTGGCCAGCTTATTGGATGAGACCAGCCACTGAGATTTATTCTGTAAACCAGGATAAGACAAACCATGGTTTAATACGATTTATGCATCCAGAGGATTGAGATCTTTATCTTACCTGGTTACCTTTGGGTCCCGAAATGCCAGTAGGACCCTAGAAACAAGTAAAGAAGAAGCATGAAAAAAAAAAACCCCACCAAGTATCAAAAATGGTTAACCGGTTGCAGGAACACAATATAAATAAGTAGCTTTTAGATTAGATGAGTCTACATCTGAATTTTTTCTTTTTTATTTTTTTAATTAAATTTGTTTGCTGCCCATCTTGCCACAAGGCAGTTCAAAACAATAACTTCTAACTAAATTTATCATTTAAATTTAAGACTTTTGCAATAGATCATATTTCTCACCCTTGATAACTTTAAGCTGTGTGGACTTCAACTCCCAGAATTCCCCAGCCAGGTTGACTGGGAATTCTGGGAGTTGAAGTCCACACAGCTTAAAGTCACCAAGGATAAGAAACACTGTGGTAAATGCGTGACAGAGGAAGAAGCCGTGGGCAGAAAGCTCCACCCATTTCATGTTCTAAAGCAGGGGTCTTCAAACTTGGCCCTTTTATGACTTGTGGACTTCAACTCCCAGAATTCCTCAGCCAAGCTGGCTGAGGAATTCTGGGAGTTGAAGTCCACAAATCATAAAAGGGCCAAGTTTGAAGACCCCTGTTCTAAAGTGACATGAAATGCAATGAATCCATACATCCCAGTGTGGGTGGTGCCGCCACTAAACCCCGCCTTCCACCCAACAGGTGTTTTGGAACAACTGGTCTTAAAAAAGGACATTTCTTAATTATTTTTAAGAAGGTTTTTAAGAAGAGCTTGGGTAGCCATTTGTCCTGAATGGTATAGGATCTTCTATTTGAGCAGAGGGTTAGACTGGAAGACTTTGAAGGACCCTCCCAACCCTGTTATACTGTTATTGTTAATTTACTAACAATAACGTCTAACTGTAACTAACTAAAAGTAATTTAATAGTAACATCTAACATATATGCAGTAAAAAAATATCTTCCTTTGCAGCCCTCTTTCCTCAGTGGAAATATTTTAAATTGATTCTGTAACTTAGATTACAGAACTGATTAATGAACGCATTAAATATTACAACCCTATCCAAAAGAATTCTGCATTCGCCAAAGTGATATTCATCAAAGCCTCATCAGATCAATTGTTCACTTTTGCATTTACCTGCTCACCGGATTCACCCCGTAGCCCAGTGGCACCAGGTCGGCCTAGCTCCCCACTTGGTCCTCTGCGACCCTGGAAAGTTAAACGAAAAGAGAGAAATAAGAAAGCTGAAAAAAGGGAGAAGGGATTAGATCTCACGCTTGAATCAAACTGCTCAGTTGCTCAAAATCAGCAAACATTTCAGACGATGGCTTAAAACAGCCTGAAAAGAGAAAAACAACATCTTAGCCAGCTTTTCACTAAAATATTGCTTGCAAATCTCCACGTCGTAGATCCCTATAAGTCACTTGAGTTTTCCATCTCTCCAGCCCCTTTTAGTTTCGCAGAATCTTGCCTTATTTTGCTACTTTCACTTATACCGGTTTTTAGAATTTAGCAACTTGAAGAAGGTATGGACTTCAACTCCCAGAATTCCCCAGCCACAATGGAAAGAAGAGTGCTGGGAAGTTTAAAGAGCAGACTGGACAATTGGATATATTCTACCTCAGGGTTTCTCAACCTCGGCAACTTTAAGACGTGTGGACTTCAACTCCCAGAATTCCCCAGCCACAATGGAAAGAAGAGTGTTGGGAAGATTAAAGAGCAGACTGGACAATTGGATATATATATTCTACCTCAGTGTTCCTCAACCTCGGCAACTTTAAGATGTGTGGACTTCAACTCCCAGAATTCCCCAGCCACAATGGAAAGAAGAGCGTTGGGAAGATTAAAGAGCAGACTGGACAATTGGATATATTCTACCTCAGGGTTTCTCAACCTCGGCAACTTTAAGACGTGTGGACTTCAACTCCCAGAATTCCCCAGCCACAATGGAAAGAAGAGCGTTGGGAAGATTAAAGAGCAGACTGGACAATTGGATATATTCTACCTCAGGGTTTCTCAACCTCGGCAACTTTAAGACGTGTGGACTTCAACTCCCAGAATTCCCCAGCCACAATGGAAAGAAGAGCGTTGGGAAGATTAAAGAGCAGACTGGACAATTGGATATATTCTACCTCAGGGTTTCTCAACCTCGGCAACTTTAAGACGTGTGGACTTCAACTCCCAGAATTCCCCAGCCAGCTGGGGAATTCTGGGAGTTGAAGTCCACACGTCTTAAAGTTGCCGAGGTTGAGAAACACTGGTCCACACCTACTTGATCTGCTAACAACATAAAATCCTTGGTAGTGCCGCTACAAGCTGGATACGGATGCAAATTGCAGCTGCCCACCCTGTGTGGGAACAGTTAACTCTTTCCATCCCAAAATTATCTTTGGAATTTGACTGACCTGGAAACCTCTTACACCTGCTGCTCCGATGGGTCCTTGTAGACCAGCTTCTCCCTGGGAAAAAAAAAAGAGGGGGGTCTCAAAGGCAGATAGTACTGTCTTCAGGAACATCAATTTCAGGGTGACAATATTTTAAGTAAGAAAAAAAAACCCGTTACAGGTAGCCCTCAACTTAAAACCCATCTCAATAAATACATTTCAAGCCCTCTTGCAAAATGTTACAGGCAGTCCTCGGCTTACAACAGTTCGCTTAGTGACCATTGAAAGTTACAATGACACGGAAAAAAAGTGACTTATAACCATTTCTCACACAACTGTTGCAGCGTGCCCGTGGTCAGGTGATCAAAATTCAGGCACTTGACAACCGGCCCATATTTATGACGGTTGCAGTGTCCCGGCGTCACGTGATCCCCTTTTGCGACCAGCGGAGTCAACGGGGAAGCCAGATTCACTTAACAACCGTGTTGCTAACTTAACACGTGCGGTGATTCATTTAGCAACTATGGCAAGAAAAGTTGCAAAACGGGGCAAAATTCACTTAACAACTATCTTGCTTAGCAACGGAAATTTTTTGGCTCAAAAAGTACTGGTAGTCCTTGATCATAAGTCAAGGACAGTGGTGGGATTCAGCCAGTTCGCACCAGCTCAGAAGAACCGGTAGCTAATTTTTTGTTGCCCAGGCCCAGAATGGACTTCCGGAAGTGGCATCCACACAGAGAACCGGTTGTTCACATATTTGAATCCCACCACTGGTCAAGGATTGCCAGTACTTTTATTCACCTGTATCCTGCTTTGGAGAGAGAGAAGGAGAGAGAAGGAAAGAGAGAAAGAGAGAGAGAGAGAGAGAGAAGAAGAGAGAGAGAGAGAAAGAGAAGAGAGAGAGAGAGAGAGAGAGAAGAGAGAGAGAGAGAGAGAGAGAAGAGAGAAAGAGAGAGAGAGAGAGAAGAAAGAGAGAGAGAGAAAGAGAAGAGAGAGAAGAGAGAGAGAAAGAGAGAGGGAGGGAGCGAGAGAAAGAGCGAGAGAGAGAGAGAGAAGGAGAGAGAGGGAGGGAGACAAAGAGAGAGAGAGAGAGAGAGAGAGAGGTAGGTAGGGAGAGAGAGAGAGAGAGAGAGAAGAAAATGTTAAAAAGAAAAGAAAAAAATGGGCATCTTCACTGGGATCCAACCCAGTGTTGGCTTCAGCCCTACCCACCGATGACCTAATAAAATGTAGTTCTTGGGCAGAAGGAAGACTATCCAATTCTGGATTACTGTCCAATTTTTGCTCCAAAAGACGCATTAGGGCTTATTTTACAGTTAGGGCTTATATTTGGGGAAATACGGTACTAAATGCGTCCGTCTGGCTGACGATCTTAACTGGGGCTTATTTTTGGGGTGGTGCTTATATTATGAGCATCCTGAAAAATCATGCTAGGGCTTATTTTCCGGTTGGGTCTTATTTTGGGGGAAACCCGGTAGGTCCAGAAATTAAATCCTGAGGAAGGCTGAAATTATTTTATTGAAATTGGCTTGAATACAGGGGTCTCCATACTTGGCAACTGCAAAGGCTGACTCATAACACACCTCTACTCGCAGCTGGACAACAGTAAATAAGGGAGGAAGGGAGGGGAATGCTTGGAATGTGTTGGGAGATAGGAGGGAGATGAGGAATGTATGTGAGCCGTTTGCGGCCTGAGAAAAACCTGGCACTTCAAGGCTGTGCGATGGGAACCTTCCCAAGGCGCAGAATGTTTTCCCAAAATAAAAAGAACATGTTGGATTGATAGAGAATGGATGATGGGTGACCCAAATGGGGAAAAGGGGATTTTTTTTATGCGAAAAACCCAGAGCTAGCTTCCCTTCTTCTGTGCCTATATGGATCTATCAGTAAAGTTATACTCTTGGTAAAATAATATCCCAAGAGTTTCTTTTGCTCCCTATGCCAATGGTTGACAGCACCTTTAAGACTTGTGGACTTCAACTCCCAGAATTCCCCACCCCGAGCTAGAATAACAGAATCTTGCAAATCTGACTGTGTTATAACCTCCTCTTCCTTATATTTCATTGAATTAGGGAGGTGTTGGGATTGCTCCCGTATTTTATCTGGATGTTTTATTCTTAAAAATTGTTTCATCCCTTGTTGTCTTGGCAACAGAGCTTGCACATCAATGTCAAAGTCATCTTCCTTAGCCTATCATTATAGGCTCTAATCCCCTTGGAGCAGAAATCTAACTTTTTTATGATCACCAGGCCCACAGATGGAGCTTCCAGAATTCTGGTTCAGGTTTTTTTTTGAGTGCCATAATGGTGGGTTCGGGTCTTACAAATGGAATGATTAGAGTAGCTACTTACAGGAGAGCCTCTTGGACCAGGCTGACCTCCCTCGCCAGGGACACCTTGATTTCCCTAGAAAGAGAAATGCAAAATTGCCGATTCTGTGTTGTCTAAGAGGATAATCAAAATGTAACTTGTGATATGACAGCTTAAATGCATCATTAGAGATAGAGAAAGAAATATTAAACCAATAGTGGGGAGATACTTACAGGCACACCTGGTTCTCCTGAAGGACCAGACTCTCCCATTTCTCCAGGGCTTCCCTTTGGGAAAAAGGGGAAGGAAAAAAGAAAGAATGAATGAATGAAAAATGAATGAATGAATTGAAATAAAACGAATGAATGAATTGAAATAAAATGAATGAATGAGTTGAAGGAAAGTAAGTGAATGAATGAATGAATGAACTGAAGGAATATAAAAATGAAGGAAAGAAAATGAATGAATGAATGAATGAATGAACTGAAGGAATATAAAAATGAAGGAAAATGAATGAATGAATTGAAGGAAAATGAAAAATGAAGGAAAATGAATGAATGAACTGAAGGAATATGAAAAATGAAAGAAGGAAAATGAATGAATGAATGAACTGAAGGAAAATGAATGCATGAATAAATTGATGGAGATGTTGAAATTGACTATTTTGGTTATTTTAAGATTTTGTTTAGATTCATTTTTAAACTAGAGATTATTTCTTATAATTTTGCTTTATAATAACGGATAAGTATTTTTGAATTAATGATTGATAAATAGATTTAAGATTGTAGAAATATTGTACATGTTGTTAAGCTTAGAGTTACACATCGGTTATGTTACGTTTAACCTACAGTAAGGGATTACCTGATTATATATTTGTATCTGCACTGAGAAAAGTTGGGAAGCCTTTATTTTATTTTTTTTGTTTATCTTGGCCAATAAAGAATTCCATTCTATTCTTGTTTTCTTTCTCTTTTCACATTTTACCCCTTTTGATTCCCTTTCCCCCTTTTTCAGTTATTTTGTATTTTATCTTGTTCTGAAATTTAATAAAGTTGTTTAAAATGGAAAAGGAGAAAGGAAAAATCACCCACATGTCTCAAATCAGTTACTTTTTTTCCACCTACCTAGAAGAGCCCAGGTGTGGTGGAATCTCCAGCTAGACTGGAGGGCGGTATCAAGAGGGGAACGAGCTTAGAATCCTTGCATTGCAGAAAGCGGCCCAGGCCTGACCTCCCATAGAACCCCTGAAGTTTTATCTGACTGTTCCCAAAGGAATGCAGACACTGTGGCAAAATTCTTGTAACATAGTTGACTAGTAATAAAGTTTCTGATTGAGACTATCCACGAGTGGTTCTCGTTGCTTGCTTCTGACACCAGGGGAAGTCTTTTCAAAGCATCCATGTATCTCTTGAATTGATGAGTGGGCAATCTGAATCTCCAGAGACGTCTGTTGATTCCCTAAACCACTTTTATACATTCCTCCCAAGCAAGTTCCAACCACAACTGCTGAAAATCTGCGCCAGGGGGTTCACATTATTTTGAAGTGGGGATTAGAAGGAAATAAGTAGTGTTAAGTATTAGCAAAAAAATGAATTGTAAAAAAAAACTGGGCACAAGCGAAATTTCCCAAACACAAGAATTGCACCAATATTATTCAGCTCATCCCCATGTGCAACATAGCCCACTGACTTTTGCACTCTTCCTCACACTTATTGTACCCTTCACCATTTACAGGAGTTAAAAGTGGCCTCTGACTTAATTCAGTTCATACCCCGAAGAATCAGATTATTCTAGGTACCAATTCAAGATGCCGGTTGTCATCTTTAAAGCCCTACATGGCCATTGGCCAGGTTATTTGAAGGACCATCTTTTCACAGTTATATCTACCCAATCCACCAGAGCGGGGAGGCAGGGTATGTTATGGGGCCCCCTCAATTAAGGAGGTCCCTCTAGTGAGACCCAGAAGAAGGGCCTTCCCTGTGGTGGCTCCCTCCCTGTGGAACATCATTCCTGTGGACATCTATGGAGATTCTCAGTCATCCAGGTCATGGTTGTCCCAAAGGTGCTTTTTCAGGAGGCAACTGGACTTTCTTGTTTTTCTATGAAGACGTTTCGCTTCTCATCCAAGAAGCTTCTTCAGCTCTGACTAGATCCTTCCATTCCCCACCATTCTAGTCAGAGCTGAAGAAGCTTCTTGGATGAGAAGCGAAACATCTTCAAAGAAAAACAAGGAAGTCCAGTTGCCTCTTGGGAAAAAAGCATCCTTGGAACATTCCTGTGGACATAGGTTTGGCCCCCACCTTGACATTCTTTCAAAAGGCCCTGAAGGCATGGTTCTGCCAGCAAGCACGGAGCCCCAGGGTGATATGGGCCCACCAACAGGTTGGTATGATTGTTGTCACCAGGGGGGTAGGCGTTCATTGGGTTTTGCAATGGGGTTTTATTTCAGTAAGCCACTCAGAGTCATCATGAGTGAATTGGGCAGCCATGTAAATTTTGTTATAATAATAATAATAATATAGCACAATTTACTTACAGGTTGGCCTTTTTCTCCTTTAGTGCCCATGTTTCCAAGTAGTCCCTGATAGGGGAAAAGGGGTCACTAATATTGAAAAACAGAGTCAATAAATACATGTATGATGTCTTCTTCCTAATGTTCTGTCCCAGCCTACGTAAGTCCTTGTTACTTCACAAAGACAACCCCTCTTTTAACAATAGACTGGAAAATAAACCCTTTTTATTTGAGTTACAGACCCGATAATTGTCCCAGAAAACAAAAGCAACAGAACACTTTTCCAATGGAGACCTTGTCCAAAAGCAAAACGGAGCACGAGTCAAACAGGAAATAACTCACAGGCAAAATAGACAGACCATGATCTCTTGACACTGAAGTTCTTTGCAAACGGTTGCCTCCAGCAACCAGCCCTGCCCACACTTTCCCTTTTTATTACGCAGCCCCCAAGGCATGGCTTCTCACTGCTTTCTCTTCTTCCCCTGGAGTCGCCCCATTGCCTCCCTCTGTCCTACTCGTGTGACCTGTCTACATTTACAAGCGTCTCTGAGGTCTTCCAGCTGTGCTTCCTCCGAGTCCGACTCAGCTTCCCAGCACAGCTGGCTCTCAGCTTGATCACGAGTGGAAGGACCAGCCTCTTCATCAGTTTGTAAGTCCTGCAGCTCATCAGAGCCTCCCTCCAACTCTGATGGCTCTCCAGGCCCCTCCTCCTCCTCCTCCTCTGATTCCCCAGACTCAACTACCGGGATCACAGACTGCCATGGAATCACAACACTTAAGACCAAACATTCGTAAAAGAATGGTTTGTGTATTCAGTGAACCACAAAAGTAAACATGTAGGCATGCACACAAATAAAGGATGGAATAACTTCCAGTTTTATGGACTACCAAATATTGCTCAGTGACTTATTCAAGAATGTCTGTGGAGATTCTTAGTCATCCAGATCATAGTTGTCTCAAAGGTGCTTTTTCGAAAGGCAACTGCACTGTTTTTTCCTTGAGGAAGAAGAAGAGGTTTCGCTTCCCAACCAAGAGGCTTCATCAGTTCTGACAGGAAGGATTAGTTCAGACAGGATGGGGGGGTGGTTGGAAAGAGGGGTAAAATAGGCCATTATGTTAACATTGAGCAGCCCTCTCTCAACAGAGGGAGAGGGATAAGATACCACCTATCTCTGGTCTACGACACAGCCCTTTTGATGACCAGCAATTGTTGTTGTTGTTAGTTGCAAAGTCGTGTCCGACCCATCGCGGCCCCATGGACAACGTTCCTCCAGGCCTTCCTGTCCTCTGCCATCTTCTGGAGTCCATTTAAGCTCACGCCTACTGCTTCAGTGACTCCATGCAGCCACCTCATTCTCTGTTGTCCCCTTCTTCTATTGCCCTCAATCTTTCCCAGCATTAGGTTCTTCTCCAGTGAGTCCTTCCTTCTCATTAGGTGGCCAAAGTACTTGAGTTTCAACTTCAGGATCTGGCCTTCCAAAGAGCAGTCGGGGTTGATCTCCTCTAGGACTGACCGGTTTGATCGCCTTGCAGTCCAGGGGACTCGCAGGAGTCTTCTCCAGCACCATAGTTCGAAGGCCTCAATTCTTTGGCGCTCAGCCTTTCTTATGGTCCAACTTTCACAGCCATACATTGCAACTGGGAAAACCATGGAATTAGGGGACAGTATCAACTGTGAATACGTACAGATGGCCCCTCTCTCTTTGGTCACTTGCAGAGTCCTGGATGCAGGGTCATGAAAGGACAGCAAGGACAACACCCAATGTCCTAAACCCACCCGAGAACGTATGATGTCTTTAGGGAAACAACCAAAAGGGAACACGTTTAGCTACTTCTGCTTTCTCCCTTCTTATCTACAGTGTGCCAGAACTTACTGGGCGAAATCTTTATCTTATGTGTGTTGGCTTTGCTGGATGGGTTGCTTATGTAATTAGAAAGAATAAATACAAGGATTCCTTGTCATTCATTGCTCCTCTCATTTAGAGGAGTCCGCCTCTATTCAGCTGAATAAAAACGTAAAGCTTGAAGGCAACTTCTGGTTTCCTG